>JARHVA010001156.1:2277500-2612500 GCA_037957365.1 Torreya grandis | reverse complement strand
TTTATAATTATATATTGTTTAAATCCTATTACAAGTCTTTGCATGGATAATTTATAAATAGATAGCCTAGTTGAACCTTCACTTCCACCTCTTGATTATGCCTATAAGAAGCGAGGAGTTGGGAGGTGAAAATAATCTATAATTAGCATAAATATCTTATTTATCTAAGAGTTTATTTCTTACAAGTCAAATTTCATGAAAAATCCAATAATCATATCAAAGATTCAACTTAATGCTACCTCTCTATCAAGCCTTTAGTTACCATTACTCTATTAGAATCAAGCTAGATTCCACTAACATGATAACTACCTAGACCATCAACTCAATTAACTTATAATAAGACAATTAATTAATCCTTAGTATTCATTTAATTTATTTCCATTTCATAATCAACCCAAACCCTACCCATCTCTTATAATTCATATTTTGAATCTCATCAATTAGTCAAAATTACCAACCCAGATCCTTACATAGTAACCATCGATAGTTGTGTCAATCATTGATGGTTTACCTAACCACTAATGGTCACAATGACTACTGACATTCACCTTAATCATTGATGGTCATCCCAACCATTGACAATCACTATGGCATCAAAAACAAACAAGCTAATTTCACCCACCTATGCCCAATCAAACCTAATTTTTTGTGTTCTTGCTTGTTCATAGTCCCCTTTCTAATTTTTTAAGCATACCCCAAAACCTTAGCACTAGTTTTGATTAGTTCATACTAATTAAATAATTTCTAGTCTATTTTCTTAGCAAGTACTCTTTTATTCAATTTTAGTACCTTTTGATTTATTTATACAAGTACCTTTATTTTAAGTTTATAAAATTAATTGTTTAAAATGTGTGGATTGACAACCCCTAAGGAAGCCCTCGCTTCTAATATCTAGCTATCACTATGAAATTCACTCAACTATTTGTCTAATAAATAAGTTTACTTATGTACTTTCTTATCTATAAGCCATCTTTCTAAGCCAAAGATGAGCTCTTCATAATCTTTTGATTCAATGCATGCACTATCTATCAGGTTTTTCAACCATACCTATACTTAGTTTCTCTTTTCCATAATAAGCAAGAAATTCATTGAAACATTATGGCATGCCTAATGAGACCCTTGTGTCTCTACTTGGGTTCTTATTTTCTTGCATTCTCTCTCTATTATTTTCTCATTAATAGAATCAAAAATTTATTTTGGGCTTAAAATTAAGTGCATACATTGATTGATTGAAATTTTAATTCACATACATTAACTTAATGGTAAAGTAATCCATCATGGATTCACTCTTTGTTACACACACTAAACCAATCCAATTTCACCAATTAATCATCAAATAAACTTGATATAAGACCTAACTAGGATTTCATCACCTAGTGGTAACCTTACCCTTTGTTTATGATCCTAATTGGAGGTCATTACAAAGGGGAGAACCAAGTCATTTCTCTAGTTGAGTATAATCTCTAGATATCAATATATATTGGATAAGCACCCAACACCCTTATTGATATGTTATGTTAAGTGAGGGGGTAGGTCCCAATACCAAACCATGTATTGATTCCAATACAGATCTCTTTTGAGTGCCTAAACATAACCTAAAACCAACCTTATATTTCCTCTTTAGCACCCACTCTATGAACTAGTTTCAGTCACATACCTTCTTAGGGCATAAGCTAAAAGTGAGATTAATTAAAAATCTAAGGCTTAACATATATTTTAGAGTGTGATCTATTTTATTTTATAATTTCCTTGTCTTATCTTTTTTTGAGTAGTAAGGTTATTTGTGCTTTTTATCTCCCTATCTTGTATGGTTATCACTCCCCAACAGTGAAGAGACCTTGCAAAGCAAAACCTATCACCAAGCCAACCTACCTCTTCCACATCTTCATCCATGAATTATACCTCTAAACTAGTAGACTCTCCTCACCCTTCACAAAGTCCTACCTTCCCTTAGGAGGTCCCTCAAGGAGATGTAAATTTTACTACTTTCCGAGATAATAATCTTATAACCTTACAACATTATATTACAACCACATCTTACCATATCCTAGCTTTAGATCCGTCCATAGATCCACTCTATGGCATGCCTCTTCACCTCATGGGGAGTACCTCTATTACCATAGTTAATACACAACCATTAACTACCTAATCTTCCTCATCAACCACCAACCCCTTTGAGACTACCACTAAAAACCAAACAACTCAAACTACCACCTCCCTTATAAATTTTACTCTTAACAACCACTCCTTTATAATAGGAGTGTTTTCCTCTAGCACTACTAGCCTTAATTTATCTAACTTCAACCCATCCACCACCACTCTACTTCAAATACTTATGGTGTCCATACCTTCTATCTTACCACTAATCAGTACAAGGGTCACCACCCTTCTAATGGTCACCAACATAACTACCACTCTTATCCAACAAGTACCCCTTAGACCAACCTCTGGTTACATCCCTAATCTACAAGGACATGTACCCACTAACCAACCACCTACCTCTACCTACCATTATGCATCTTCCACCTAACCATTGATGTCCACTTACTCATATGCGGTACCCTCCCAACCTTCCACCCACTATCCATATATCTCTCAACTACTTTAGTAATATGCATCTTATAACCCTTTGGGCACACAACTTGAAACCAACTTAATGAAGATGCTTATGGATAAGATGAACACTTAGAGTCATCCATATTATGTGCTCACAAAATCTTATCATATGACCAAATATATAATGAGCCTATCCATCCATCTATACTTATCAAGCCATATCCTCCCCTATGGGAAAATCTCAAGTTATCTAAGTTTCAAAGTAAAGAGGATCCCCAACAACACCTTAGGGAATTCAAGTATTCTTGTTATCTCATCACTTATGATGATTCCCTTCTTATTCATACCTTCCCCATGTCTTTAGCTAGCCTTACCTTAGATTGGTATAATGCCTTACCCAAGCATTCCATCTTCTCCTTCACCCAACTAGCCCAAACCTTCTTGGACCACTTTTTGATTAATATCTCCAAGAAAGTGTGTATTACCAACCTCTATTCTATTTATAAATTTGAGGATGACTCCATTATATATTTTTTGACTCATTGGAGGATCCTAATCAACCAAATATCCTTTTCTTTGCCTCAACCTAAACTCATAGAGCTTTTTACTCAGGCATATACCAAGCATATCTCCTCTACCCTATGTGTCCAAAGCTTCCAAACCTTTGATGAATATTTTACCGTGGCATGTAAGTTGGAGAACCAAGACATTGATGAAGGAAAGCATAAACTCAAAAATAGGAACTCAACCTATAAAACCAATGAGGCTTCTTCCTCAAAAATAAGTAACCAACCCAATACTAACACCAAGAATAAGGGAACCATGAATGTGGTTGTCCTAAAATCCACTCCTCCACCTTCTATCAACCAATCAAATTCCCCTAGTTCCTAAAATAAAAACCTAAGGAATAAAACTTGGAAGAACTAAAATTAATTCACTCCACTTAGAGAATCCTATGATTCCATCTTGGAGAAGTTATTGAAAGCCAATATCATTTAACTTCTTCCTATCAAGCCATCCCAATAATTTGAATCCTCTCATCCCATACCTAGTTGGTATAATGAGAATGATATGTATTCCTTACACTGAGTGATAGGAAATGATGTTATTAGGTGTAAAACTTTAAAGAGCCTTATCCAATCCCTCATGGATAAAGGGGATCTCACATTGGAAAACCCTAATACACCATCATACCAAGGCCTTGAAATATTCAAGCAACTTTTTCTGAACCATGGTCCTACTAAGAATGAGAGAAACCAAATTGAGTGTTCTCATGATACCCATATAGTTAACATGGTCTTTGATGAAATAATTACCAAACCACCTAGTACCCAATTGTTTAAACTAGAATTTTCACTTTTATGACTAAGAAGAAATAAAGAGATAAATGTTGTGGAAAAGGGTAAAATAGATATGATAGAAAAAATTGGTAAAAATGCATGCATGAAATATATGAAGTGGAGAAATATTATTTGGTTAGGGAAATATGAAATGAATAAGGAAGCACTAAAAGCAAGATTTTTTGTTAGATAAGGAGGAAGGTTGGATTGCCTAACTAGTGCTAGATCCAAGAAAGTGTGAGCTATCTTTGAAGGTAGTCAATCCACACCCATTAAACAAGTTAATGTTGAAAGTAGATAAATGAAATTAAACATACACAAAAGTAAATAAGATGAACACTTTACTAATATAATATCTAATAGACTAAAAAAAAAATGCTAATTTACTAAATGAATGCTTTATTATGTTCTGGTTTGGTCTGGTACAAAAAATGGGAAAATAAGGTCTGGTCAAGGGTTTGGTGAAGGGTGGAAAATAAAATGTTTTTGTCAAGAAGCTAAACATTTATGGTTATAGGGAAACCATAACTGGTTAGGAAAACATCAGTGGTTCTAAGTAGCCATTGATGGTTCTAGGTAACCATCCGTGGTTACCTATGGGACTAGGAATGCTTAGAAAGCCTATAGAGAAAGATTTAAAGATCTATTTTGGTTGAAGGTAAAGGTTTTTTTGAGATTTGGTAATGATAGGGGGAGAGATAGGTTCTCTTAAATAAGATTAGAGGTTTGATTCAAGAGGTAAGATCCAGATAGAAATACCTAAATGGAATAAAAGTAGATAATAATGAAAACAATCAAATGCTTACCTAATCTTAGAGAAACTTTGGTAAAATAATAGTGCTTCAGGAAGTTTTAGATGGATTTTAGTAAAGGTTTGATTTGGTGGCTACTACAGAAACTTACGTGAAGAATATTTAAATGCCTAGAAGACTTGAGTACTTGTATGTAGAATTTGGATATTGATTCATGGATCCCCTTCTCCTCTTGCTCACCTCATTTTATAAGAAAAGGTGGTGGAGTAAGAGGCATAAGGATGATGAGTAATGAGGTGTTTGTGATGTGTTATAAGATTGATTAGGTAAAAACTATTAAATTTGTGCCTAGTTGCCTCTAGAATAGCTGGTGATGTGTTACTAATTTGAGGACCTAACCATTAGGGGTCAAGATGCCAATCAAAAGTGGGTTAAAAAGTGGGTGAAAGGGGTGAAAATGGTGTTAAGGTTAGGGTGAAAAAGGCTTAGCTGTGTATTCAAAAGGGGTGAAAGAAAATTTTGAGGCATTTTGACAACTAGAGCCATGTGTGCAATTTTTAGTTTCTACATTATTTCCCTTTTTTTTATATGGCTTGCATTGATAAGCTAAAAAAATAGATCATATGGTTGAAGGTTAGTTTTCCCCAAGTATGGGAGGATTTACCCTTTAAATCAAGAGATGATGAGGAAAATTTAAATCAAGTTAGGGTTTGATGAAGGGTTTATGGTTAGTCACAAAGGTGGGTGACTAAAGGGTGGTTTAAAGCTAGAAAATTGTAATGTAAACATGTGCACAAGATGCAATAAAGATGTGATAGCCAAGATCATGCAAAGACTAAGGATGTCAATGTTGGTAAAAGTAAGCTCAATGCTAAGAAGATAGGTGACCAATGGACCACGTGACCGTATTGTGATGGTTGGGTACACTTGTTAGCCTTCTAAGAAAAATGGATTGGTTTCTATTGGGGTATCCAAATTTATAAGTGATCCCATGTATGGGTATCTAAAATTAGAATCGATCCCATAGATGACTCCAATGTTCTGGTCATGCACTAAGTGTAAAATATTCAAATGGTCAACATGGAAAATTTAGTTGGTGTGGAAAACAAGACCACAACAAGGTTGTAGCAAAGGATGCAAATTGTTTGGGTCAAAATGGTTAATGTCAAGATGGATTTGGTGTAATGGTTTAAGGATAATGTTTAATATTTGATGGTTTGAAAAGAAAGGGATGACTAAACTAACTTTAGATGCACCAGGAAAATGAATGTTGCCTACATAGTTTTATGGACATAATATCTAATAAAAATATAGGCCAAACATAGTTTAAGTTCTGGGATAGTGATGTAGAGAAAAGTGATTTCCAAATGGTCAATATCCAAAAGATGGGTAGAAATATAATGATCAATGGTTGGGTGAAAGGTATGTTGAAAAGGGGGAAATCAAGCTAATGAATGCTACCTACATAGTTTCTGGGATATAGAATCTAATAGAAACTTTAGGTTGTATGTAGTTTTAGTTTTGATTGGTTGATTTTTAAATGAGGAAGGAAAGAGAAGAAGGGCAATCTCCAATAATCCTAGGGAAATAAATTCCCCAAATAGGTCAAGGTGGTTTTTAAATGAGCTTCCCCAATTTGACATACCATATAGTCTGGGTTTTGTTGAAGGTAGCATTGGTTATGATCAAATAAATTGGGTAGATAGAGAGTGGAGAGTAATAATCTCCAAGAACTAAGTGATAGAGAAGGAATCTAAAAGATAAAGGCCTTGTTGGGTTTTGAGTTGAGGTTATGAGAAGGTGAATTATGGGAGAATTAGGAGATGCATGTATCCAATAGTCAACAAGAGAAGTATGATGCCTTTTCATTGGTAAATACTAAGAACATCACCAACTTCATGTAGGGCTTAGTGAATTTTATCCTTTTGAACACTTTTCATAAGCATACTTTGGTTGATAAAATTGCATCTTGATCACATTGTGTCCAGTGAGCTCAAAATACCTTGATTCATAAAGAATGGAAGAAGGGGAATAAGTGGTAAGTGAATGGTAGATGGGTGAATAGGGAAGATAACCTTATGTGGGAAATCTGTCTCCTTCTATAGGTTACCTAAGAACTAAATTTAGACAATTCCATGTATTATAATCAATGTGAGATGTCTACTAGAGGGAAAGTTGATTATAACTTTTTTGGGATGTTTATTTTGTTTTTGAGAAAGGGTCTATTTGTGTTTTTACTTTTGAGAAGTTTGTGAATCTCATCAATGTGGGAAGATTCAAGGAATTTCTTTTAATATATATTTGACTTAGCCATCCTTTGAGGGATTGGTCTAAGTGTCTAATTTTTGGTAGCCATCCTTCAAGGGAATAGTCTATCTTTTAAGCAATGTTCAAGAAATGGGGCATCTATCTTTCAATGGAGTAGTATATAGAATGCTATAAACTTTGTGACCTAAATGATATATTTTGGTATCCCAAGTAGTTTTAGTGCTAATATTAGACATGGAAAATTCTAATAGGGCTTAAATGTGCACCTTTATGAGGGAAAACTTTTAGCACAAGAAGGTAGTTAAGGGTACAAAATAATGGATTTTGAAAGATAAAAGACCATGGGACTTCATCTTGTAAAAGACAAAAACTATCCATGAGAACCATGATATGGGTAGATCCAGGGTACCAATATTCAAGATTAGGTAATAGTTATGATGGATAATCACATGGTTCTATTTTAATCAAATTATCTTCAAAATTAGAGGAAAAAAGGAGTGTGAAGGTAGAAAATCTCATGAATCAAGGGACGATCTTAAGTTAGACAAGAAGGTGATTTTGATCCTTGTTTTAATAGAATAAAGGACATAGATGTGAATCATTAAGAGGCTCAAATTATAGTTTTACTTTAAGGGAGGATAAACGATAGTATATTCATCCATACTTATGGGTGATGATGTAGGGTCCAAGCTATTTAAAATAAAACTTGCCTCTTTTGCTTTTCTCCATGTTAGTGATATGTTGGTTTTCTTTGATGATGAGATCTCAAATTTTGAATTTTTTCTCTCAAATATTTTTGTTATAATCATGTGTAATGCACTCTTAGTAGACATAAATGTGGTTAAATTCTATGAAGTGATGTTCATCAAGTAGCTCCAATTGGGATAAACATTTTTTTATAATATTCACTCATAAAAATAATGTCTTGTAATGATATGTGAAGAAAGTGAGCTTATACTTTGAGAGGCAATATTTCCTCTACTTTGAAGACAAAGGAGAAATGAGTAGCATGCATAGAGGTTTGAATGCTGGTATGATATGCCCATAAAGTGAAGGGGATATACAAGTGCCAACTCTAGCCTAAATCAATGATGACCTTATTTAGCATTTTGTTCATAATTTTATTAGAAGCCTCAACTTATCCATTTTCTTATGGATGGTAAGGTGAAGAAAAGCTATGTTTTATGCCAAAGGCATCATAAAGACCTTGAGCTTGCTTGTTCTTACAATATTTTCCATTGTCAGTGATAATCTTATGGGGAACACCAAAATAATAGATGATATGGTGGTTGATGAAATCAATGACCTTTTTAGCTTTGGTGTAAATGAGAGGAACAGTCTCTACCCACTTAGTGAAGTATTTGGTAATGGTGATGATAGAGTGGTGATGTTGTGAAGAATAAAGATTGATTTTTCTAATGAGATCCAATCCCCATTATGAGTAAGGCCAAAGGTCTTTGGATGTTCAAAGGCCATGTGTAGGTGCATGATGAAAATTAGCATGTTATTGACATTTAACACACTTATTTACATAGTCACAAAAGTCTTGATTAAGGGTGGGCTAATAATAGACAAGGTGAAGGATATATTTAGCGATATCTAGGCCATTAAAGTGTCCACAAAATTTATATCATGGGTTTCTTTAATATCATGAGATTCCTCATGACCATGAAGATAATGGATAAGAAGGCCTTCAAAGCCATGTTTGTAGAGTATTCCTCTTAATATGGTATAATGTGAAATGGCTTGGACAAAGGCTCATCAAATATTCCTAGAGAGATTAGGAGAAACTACACTGAGGCTAAGGTAGTTGAAGGTTTGTTTGTACAAAGTGTCTGAGGCAGATTCTTCCACATTACAAATGGTAGAAAGGTTAGAGTGGATATACCAGGGTGTGATGAAATAATGAATGGTGACAAAGAATTTGGAAGTGATAGGTTGAGTTGGGATTTGGGAATCAAGGGAAGCCATTGTATCCATGAACTTATTAGTGGATCTTGGAATAGATTGGATAAAGTAATGGTTAAATGATTCCAAGAATACACCAAATAATTATTTATACTTTTGTAGGACATCATTTTTACATTGTTAAGAACCATTAACTTGGTTGATGATAAGTTGGGAATCACTGAAAATAGTAACGGTTTTGACTCCCAAGGATAAGGTAGTTTGGAGACCTATTATTAGGGATTCATACTTAGCCATGTTTTTGGTACACTCATAATCAAGTTTTAAAGAAAGAATAATGGGTCCCATGTTAAGGGGGATGAGAATAACTCTGGCACCCCTACCATATTTGCATTTGGATCCATCAAAGAATAAGTTCATTATATAGGTGATGTATTCCTAAGATGGAGTCATAATAGACTCATCTAGAAAAGTAAGATGTGTTTATTTTTTGGTAAAGGATCTTCATCCAATTTGTCGATAATGACTCGCCCTTTGATTGACTTCTACTAGAGAAACACAAGGTTGAATTCAGTGAGGAGGATGAGCCACTTAGCCATACACTAGTTCGGGTATGGTTTAGAGTGCATATACTTGAGGGGTTTAGTGTTGGTGATGATGTAGGTTTTATTATTAAGGAGGTAGTGATGAATTTTGGTTGCTATAAATATGAGGGTAAGGCAAAGCTTCTTAGTTTGGGTGTGCTGAGTCTTATACTCTATAAGTGTTTGACTAATATATTAGAAAACTTGTTCCTTATTTTATTCATCTTGATATGCAAGCATTAACTCTAGGGAATGGTTATGGAGGATATATATAGGTAGAAGGGTTGATCCTCCTTAGGAGGGGTGAGAACTAATGGAGAAATAAGGTATTCTTTAAGCAAATAAAAGGCTTATTGATAGTCTTTAGTCTACTTAAAAGAAGTGTCTTTCTCGAGTAGATGGTGGAAAGGTTGTGATCTATCAAATAGTTGGGAGATGAAATGGTGGATGTATTAGAGTTTGCCTTGTAAGCTACAAAGTTGTTTAAGGTGGGTTGGAGGTGGCATCTCAAAGATGGCTTAGACTTTGGTAGGGTCTACTTCAATTCCTTGGAGAGAGATGATGAAGCCAAGGAGTTTCCTAGATAAGAGCCCAAAAATACATTTTTTTATTTAGTCTGATGTGAAAATGGATGATACATTCAAAGATGATAATAGCTATGTGGTCCTTTTGATGTTTATATTTCCCAAGGAGATCATCCACATATTCCTTAACAATTTTATGAATGAGGTCATGGAAGATGTAAGTCATGGCCTGCTAGTAGGTAGTTATTGCATTATTCAAACCAAAGGTCATGACCCTATAGAAAAAGGTTCCCCATGGGGTAATGAAAGATTTTTTATGTTGATCCTTAGGGGAAATAAAGATTCATTTGTATCATAAGAAACCATACATAAGAGATAGAATTTAATGGCTAGTAGTAAAGTCAATAAGTTGGTTGATACTCAGCAAAAGAAAGCCATCCTTTGGACAAGCAAGATTAAGGTCATAAAATTCAAAGTAGAATCAAAGTCCCCTTATGGGTTTGGTGATAGGGACAATGTTAGAAACCCATTAAGGATAGTCTATGGGTTGGATGAAGTCTATGGATAAGAGACATTGTAGCTCCTCTTTTACAAGAAGTATGATGTGAGGATGCATCCTACAAAGATTTTAGCACACATGTTTGGCATCAGGATAGGTGACAATGTTATGGAGGGAAATATAAGTGTCAATTCCTAGCATGTCCTTATAAGGTCAAGCAAATGGAATACTATAGTCATGAAGGAAGGAAGGAAAATTTTGTTGTTCCTCAGAATATAAATATTGACCAATTTTGGCTATGCGGAGATTATCCTAAGTACCCAAGTTGACATCTATGGTAGATTCATTCAACATGGTCCACCTCTCAAAAGGAAGACATTTGTGGATAGAAGAATTTTTTGCACCAAAGTAGGTTAGAATAGAATCATCATCATGTTTTTGAATGGTATGTATGGTAGGAGAATCATGTTTGATCATGTTAGGATGGATAAGATGAAAGGTTTTAGTTTGGACATCCTTTTTATAAATCAAGGGGATGAAACTAATAATGTTGATAAAAAATTTAGGAAGAATGACCTTAAAGTCCTCAAATTTAGAAGGGGAATGGGTTGGTATGGAAAAGGTTTCATCCTCAATGTTGACGATGGGTTTTAGTGAATCAGTGGGTTCTTCAGGTGGTTCAAATGTAAGGTCAAAGAAC
The DNA here is from genome assembly GCA_037957365.1 of Torreya grandis. NCBI lineage: Eukaryota > Viridiplantae > Streptophyta > Pinopsida > Cupressales > Taxaceae > Torreya > Torreya grandis. The sequence goes on along the minus strand of JARHVA010001156.1, from coordinate 2,601,369 downwards.
TCTTGAGGATTTTGAGTTTTGATCATGGGTAGCTCATGGGGTCCTTATTCATAAAGGCCAAGACTGAATCCTTTCTAGGCACGCTTGTAAACATATAGTTTAGTAAATGCTATTTTGTCAAGGTATAATAAGTCTATGGTAAAAGTTTGGTGGAAGAGGTAATGGTGGGAGCAACAAGTGTAAAATCAAGTCCCCCATAAATGAAGTTGGTTTTATGGTTGTGGTAACTAAAAGGAATGATGGACCCAATCTTTGGTTCATATTTAGGATCATAGATGAGGCTCCCATACTCTTGAGGAGTGGGGAAAGCATCCAAAGATAAAAGATGATATTCTCCCATTGAGAGACATTATAATTTTGGTTCTAAGGGGTCCTCTATAGTAATTTGAGATGAATTAATGAATGAGCTTGTTGAAGCTTCATCATGGGTAGTGGTGGAAGTGTTATTGGTGGATGGTGAACTGGATGAGGTAGGAATGAGGACATATTTTGGGTGATAGGTAATATTACTTGAAGTGAAGGGACTTAGATTAGGTTTGATGGTAATGACTTGACCTACATTCTCAAATTTGGCATATCAGTGTAAGGTGGAAGGGTCATAACTCATGGCATGAATCCAAGGGTGTCCAAGTAAAATTTTATATTGGAACTCACCCTCTATAACATAGAAGAGTTCAAGAATAGAGAGAGATCCTAAATAAATGTGAAGGAAGACCATGCCCAAAGTAGTGGCTATGGTGTCATTGAAAGAGCAAAGGACCACAATAGTTTTAGACATGATGTTCTTGGGTAGTTGTAGTTGGTCATAGGCATGTGAGGAGATAATGTTGATATTGACTCTTCCATCAACCATCACCCTTTTTATGTGGGTTTGGTTGATGTATGAGATGATAAATAAAGGGGGATCAAGAACCTTAGGATGAATAGAGGGAATCTCAAAATCTTGAAATGTGATGAGGTTGGAATGGTGAAGAGCACCAAAAAAGGTGTCTAGAGGTTGAGGATAATGTGGTTGAACCTTAATGGATTGGAGGGTCTCAATGAGTTATTAGAAATGATGGGGTGAGGTTTTAATGAGTTCATAAAGACTCATTTTCACTAGTGTTTGGTGAAGTTATTTAATCACTACGTGTTGCAAGGATTCAAATGGGTTGGAGGAAGGGACACCCAAAATGGATATCTTGGGTTTTGGTGATGGTGTGGGTAAAGGTGAGGGTATGTGGGGTTGGTTGGTAGATTGAGAGTTAGAAGGGTATGTCTAAGGGATAGATGCTTTAGCTTTCTCCTTACCCTTTTTTTGGGCCCTATATTGGGTAACCATGTTGATAGTATGGGTAAGGGAAGGTGTTGGACTAGGTGGTTGTTTTAGTTCCTCCTTACTTTCAGATGAGAGTGTGGGAGAGAGTATGGTTTGGAAAGGTGAAATCAATGGTTGAGTTGTTAATATAATAAGAGGTGGTTCATTTAATAATAGATCATCCTCTACTATTAATTTATGTATAATATTTTGAAGAGCTTTACAACTTTCCATATCATGTCCAGGTGTTCTATGATAGGTATAATTAATTGGTCATTGAACCAAGATGGTGTAGGAAGTGAGTGGTTAAATTTATTAGAAGATTAAAATTATTTTATGGGTGGTAAGTGGATAGAGGAAGTTTAAAACAACCTTTGGAAGATGTCTAAAAAATATTCAGTCAAAGGTGTTAAGGGTGCCAAGGTTTTGGTTTCAAGAGGTAGAGAGGGATTCCTTTTTGGAGGATGTCTCACCATGGATTTGGAAGATGGTTAAATAGTTTTGGTGAATGATTTAGGTTGGGGTTGTCTATTTGGGGTTAGGTTTTTTGAGGATTTAGAAGTTGAGGGGGATTGCTTGGTTATAGGTGGGAGATTAGATATGGAAATTTTATCAAAAAATGAGGATGGTGAGGTTAATTTTTTGATAAAAGATATAGGTGAAGAAAATGGTGAAGGATGGAGAGATAGGGAATATAGAATAAGGAGAGTTGAGGGATGAGGTCACAAAATATAAGGTAAGGTGGAAAGAGGTGGTATGGGTTTAGCTTGAGGTGGAGACTTGATTGGTTTAATCCTTTTGATGGGTTTGGTGGTTTTTTGTTTCGGTAGTTTAGGAGGGGTCAAGTAAAACTTCAAAGGTGGATGAATAATATTAGGAGTAGGAGGTATCCCTAAGTTTATGATGGGATTGGTCTGGGATATGACAGGTTTAATAATTTTAAGTGGAGGAAGGTTGGGAAGTTATCCTAAAGTCATAGAAGGAGAAGGGTTGGTTGGAGGTATGATGGGTTCATAGGTTAAAGGAAGTGTCATTAAAGGTCTGCATTTGTTTTGATAAGGTAGACCAAGATGATGCCAAAAATTGGCTCTATCTAGGTTGGGTTGAGAGGTGAATGCCATATTTTAAAACCAATCTAAAAAAAGGTTTGTAAATGGGCTTACTTTCTTGATCCTTAGTTTCAAAGATTAAGCCTTTAAGTGGAGGTGAGGGAATGTTCTTGGGAGAGGTTTGTAAAGTTTGGGATGATGATTTCACCATGGAAGGTGTAAGGGAAGATATTTCCTCTTTTGGAGTAGTTTCAAAAGAGAGGTTGGTTTGTTCACTTATAGATGTGATAGGTTTAAACGAGGGGATGGATATGGTTTCTATTGTAGGCTATAATTTCACACTTATGGGAGATTTTTTTAGGCTCTCTCACTCTTAGCTATAATATTATAATAACCTTAGGCTATGGGTATCTTTTAATAAGGTTGAACCTCTAGGATTTTTAATGAGGCTAAATATTTAGATGCTTCACTTCAGCTTATTTCCCACTTTAAGATTTATTGTTGACTAAGGAAAAAGGAGAGAAATATAAAATGGAAGGGAAATCTAAGATAAGGATGGTGATGCACCAAAATATGAAATGGTCCACTTTTAACCTTGAAACCTTAACAACTACTAATGAACCTAACCAAGGCATAGACTAATCTGATCCTATCTGAAGGCCACAAGTATAAGTATTTTGTGTGGATGTAAAAGGGAGACCCTAAAATTTGAAGGATAGAAATAAATAGGTCTATATGAGATGTAGACACCAAAATTATGTTACATAAGTGTATAATGTGTTGTGTCAAAACCCCCCTTAGACCCCCTTTGTAACAAGTCTTCCTAACCCATGCCTTTATCGCACATATTTAATTAATTAATTTAACTGAATAATCTTTGTGCCACCTTCCCTAACCACCTTCCCCCAAGACCAATTCTCCCCTTGTGAGTCACCATTAGACTTGGTCTCCCATAAATAACTAATTCTTACCTTATAAACCAATTTCTAACTAATTACCTTATACCCAACCTCACATATTGACCATTTCTCAATAGGTGTCACACTTGCCATAGAGAAACATAAGAAAGGAGCCAAAAATATCCCTTTTGACCTATTATTATGCCACCAACACTGGTCAACCCTTGATCTATGTCAATCAAACTGAGACCAACATTAGTGGGATCACCAACATCAATTACTTAAGAAATGTTCTAATCCCATTTTGGATGCCCTACATACATTCTCTCTCTCAAGTAGAAACTCACTCAAGAGATTCAAAGCACTCTTAACAAGATTTTGGTGATTATCCATTATAATCAGGATCACATCTTCTCTATACCAATAGAATCATGAACCAAAATTAATCCATTATGTAAAGAGCTCAAACTACAGTGAACAAGTACCACACACTCATCTCCATTCGATCAGTCACCTTAATAAAGATTTATCAAGATTATTTCTTCAAGTACTTATATCATTTAAGCATCTCTATATTCTATGAATTCTAATTATTTCTCATTACCATTTACACAAGTCCCATCCATCCCCAAGGAGGAGTTGCAAAACTCTTTCATCTCTATACCTCTACCTTAACCAAACCAAACTCCTCACCCATACTTCTTACCATCTCTCTAACCCCTCATATGACTCTTTTCCAACCCCATTAACCTATTAAATATCCTTACCTATACTCAGGAAAGCTTTTTATGAATTTTTGACTCCATTTCCCCTATCGACATCAGTTATCCTACTGACATCAGTCATATTTCCACTACCAACATCGGTTACCCTACTAATGTTAGTGATTACCCTTTTACCCAAATCACCCTGAACTAGCCTGAACAACCCTCCAACAAACCAAAATTGTATTTTGCTTTCTATATGATACTAATTGATACACATAGGTTACAAAAAAGGCAAATGCAACTCTCTCTCTCTCTCTATACTTTACTTTGCCATTTCATTTTTAAATCTTTGCATTAAATAGTGGACTATCATCCCCTAATAAGTTTATCACTTCCTGGAACAAGCAAGTTGCTTGGCAGCCCACTCACCAACCTACTAACAAATATTTTGTGGTAGTGTGTTCTTATTTACAGGTGGTCCTCCCTAGCCAAAGAGGATTTCCTAGCTTTGTCTGGATATAGTGTGCACAAATTTAGGTACATATAATCACTAATTTCTAACCTTTCTTTCTCTATTTCTCACTTCTTAAATTTAATAAAAAATAATTAAAACATTTTTGGCGTGCTCAATGGGACCCTTGGAGTTTTCCTTAGGTTTATTATATGTTTTTAAAGCATTTATTTAAGTGCAAAGTAGTGAATTTGTCATTTCTTGCTTTTTTATCTCCTCTTATTACTTAGAAAAAAGGAAAAAATAAAGAAAAATGCAAATTTCTTAATTTTATTCTATGAACTCTTCTCTCTCTTTGTCATTATTTTTGCTTAAAAAAACAAACTCAATATATTTTGCAAGTTAAAAAGAATTCTTTTCTTCTGCATGCATAGATAGGATAGTGAAACTCATCCTCTTTTCCTAATCCTCTTTGTTTTCATTTGAATTAACACAATTTCAATTTGGATTTAAAACATATTGCATTTCATTCTCTATCTATTGCATAATTAACACATCTAGTTAATTAAAGCATTATGAATGAATCATATGTCACAAATGTTACACATCTAAACCACAAACACAAAATAAGCACTTCAACATACCTGAGAAAAGATCCATTAGGATTTCATCACCTGGTGGATCACCTTACCCTACCCAAATATTCTATATGGACATCATTACCAAGGGAAGATCCCACTCTATTCTTTGGTAGAGTATAAACTCTAGGCAAATGGTAAATTTTGGCTAAGTGACCTAGCTCGGCTTCAATCTTGTGAAGTGTGGAGATCAAGATCCTAGAATAGGCTACGTACCCACTCTAACATAGATACTTTTTGAAAACCAAAATTTACTTGAAACCATCCTTATACTACTTTTTATTACCTACAATAGACAATTTTTCTTCTCATTCTCTACTTAAGCCATAAGCCAACATGACTAAAATTAATCTCTAGTAGTTAATATTAGTGGTTGCATGTATTTTCCATTTTCTATATTTTTGAGTCTATGAAGATGTCTATTTTTTGATTCATAAGATCAAACCAAATTTGATAAATACCAAAGATGAATAATCTATAAAAATTAGACTTCTTGAGTGTTTATCACTCTCATACAGATTCTCTAAGACCTTTTAAACACCTGGATTTCACTCTCTGAATCCTAGAAACTCATTTTTTTCACTTTTTATACTTCCATAGTGACTGACATCAGCTATATATAACCAACATCAGTAGCTACACCAACTTACATCAGTCATAAGTGATCGACATCAATGACTGTGTAAATTTTTAAATTTACAATCTACCTTAAATAATAAATTCACACAACCTTTTAAACTTTCTCTGAACCTCATTTACCTTTAACCTAACCTCAACACAATGTATTTAGAGTGTTAGTGTATTATTTTGCATGGTTTTAACATGAATCCAAGCAAAGACACTTGTTTATTATGCAAGTCATCAACCACTTCCACCTTCCCCTTCTATTTTTGAATCCACACTAGAACAAGATATGGAAAGAACACCTAGCCCCATTTAAATTCCTATTGTAGTTGTAGGCAATCAATATTTTGATTTATTTATTAATCGTAATGTAACCACCCTCCAACTTTACCTTGTTACAAGCCAAACTTGAACCTCTTTAGGTGACCCACTCCTTAGAATGCCAACATCATTGATGGTATCAAATCCAATTTTGACTATACCTTATATGGTTACCCAAACCATCAAATCAACCAGTAACCCAATTGTGCATGATGTTCTAAGTGCGGCATCACCTACCATTCAATCCAACCTCCAACCTATCATAACTTGCTTACCTTCAAAATCAAAAGGGGTGAAATCTATTTCAACCCTATTTTAGAAGTTGGTGGTACCCATACCATCAAATCTTGCATTTATTAACACCCGAATCATAGCTCACCCCTCACCAAGAATAAATATACCTTCCACTCATCCCATAACCAAAAATCAAACCATTACCCTTACTTTAGTTGGACAATCCCCATTTCTTTCTATGCCTCAACTTATGACTCACTATCCTTATGTTGTGTCAACATAACCACAATAGGTGGTGTCATATATGCCTTCAACATATTATTCTCTTCTTTATAATGTAAGAGGTTTTTCTCAAACAAATACTCTTCCTAACCTCATCAAAATTCTCATGGATACAATGAGCAACCTTGAGACATCTATATATCGATCGAAGAATATTCTATATTATGATTAGATCTACAATGAACCCATTCACCCCTCTATACCAATTCATCCATACCCAAACCAATGGGAACTCCTAAAATTTACCCTTTTCTAGAGCAAAGAGGACCCACAGCAACACTTTCAATGAAAGATCCCAAACTAGGATTGAAAGCAAATAAAATTGATTTCCACTACTTACAGCATTCAATCAATTGGACCAAGATATAAAACCGAATGTAACTAATACTATAGCCCAGATGTTATAAAATTATTACAGATTGGTCTCAAACCCCAATTATTATAACAACTACTAAACTGGAAATAAAAAACCTGGGATTGCGTGCTCCCGGCCTGCTGTGTCTAGAAAACACAGTCGCCGACGTCGATCGCTTAGGATGCCAACGTCGGTCGATACCCTACCACCGTCGGTCATCTGAGGGCAACCTCTGCCTGCATGTCTGACTGTCTAACTGCCAGCATTGGTAGATAATCGGCCGATGTCGGTCTGTATGCCGATGCCGGTCTTTGTATAACCCTGCGGCCGAACTGTGCCCTTTCCTTTCTCTGATCCTACTGGTACGGCCTAGTGCCAATCTGTCTATCCGTACGGATTCTGTACCCGAACCTGATATGCAAATAAAATATATAAATCTAGAACCTAAACAATGAATAAATACCTGGAACCCATTTGTATAGGCTGAACCCTGGTATACTCCGTGAATGCCTCTGAAGCTCCTGATCTGACCAATATGCACAATCTAGATTCTGTCTCGAATCCACCTCTGACAAAGCACTGGGTTTTCATCCAACTCTTCACCAATCTACTGAAGGGTTTCATCCTCAGAGATTCCAGCTGAATCACCGATTCAAGCTTCTCAGAATAATATTTTGCAAAAGAAGATAATAGATAATGCAAATGCTTTGCTTTCCCCTTCTTTTAAAGCCTTCCCAGGAAACTTCTAGAAGAAGTCAATTTTATTTTCATAATAATTTAATTAATTAATTAAACCATTATAATATAAAATTGGGGACATTACAGTCCTCCCTTCCCGGAGATTGCTTGTCCTCAAGCAATTCTTTCCAACACCAACTTCCTGGATCCCATGTTATTCTCGAAAACTTGAAAATTCTTCTGTCAGAAACACCAGGTTGGAAAATATCTGTGACTACATTCACCTTGTTTCTCCTAGAGAGTAGTGTGATAATCCTCAATATGTAATTAGCAAATTCACCATCACATACCTTAGACTTAGAAAGGGGCTGTTGCGCTACTCTGATTAACAAACTTTCACAATCCCCATAAGGATGTTGACTAATAATTGGAAAGGAAAATGCCTGGCAACAAATAGAATTAGTTACCACATCACCTGTAAAATGAGACTCCATCTTGTGAGATGACTCCTCCTTAGGTCCCCCATCCTGTGCTGCCTTCAAGATAATCTTCCTTCCCCCAGAAAGGAATTCTAACTGCATACGATGGTGATCAATAATGTAGCGCCCAATACCCTATAACCACTGCATGCCCAAGACCACATCATAATCCTCTAAAGGAAAGACATAAAAATCATCGGTTAAAGTGTAATTCCCCATCTGAATGCTGAGCTGTGGAATCCGTTTGGTACAACCCAATACTGCACCATCTACCACCTTTACCCCGAAACCACTAAACTTCTCATACTGTAATCCACACCTTCCCACTAACTTCTGATCAATGAAGTTATGTGTAGCACCTGTATCTACCAAACTCACTACCCACTTACCCTCAAGTGTACCTTTCAACCGGAAAGCATGAAAGTTAGGATAACTGGAGAGAGTAGCCATAATTGCTTTGGCTGATGCCAAAGGCTCTGGGGTGTCTAACTCCAACTATATCTGATCCTGCTCAATATTATCCTCAATGTCTGTATCAAGAACCTCCTCATCTCCACACTCAGAAGTTACCTCAATCAAATGAACCTTTCTTTTACCCATGCAACGGTGGCCTGGCTCCCATGGGTCTTTGCAGGAAAAACATAACTTTTTCCTCCTCAAGTCATTCCTAGTCTCCTGATTCATCCAAGGATTTGTAGAGGATGGCCCTTCTTTAATTTATGTTGTATTAGCCTTCTGTATAGGCCGAGATTCTGCAGCTATTTTCTTATCACCCTGATAAGAAGTGGGAATAGTATCCAGTCTCAATGTCACATCAATGGCATCCTTAAGAGTGGCTAGTTGGAAGGCACGTACCAGTCCCTTAAGTCTATCCTATAGCCCCTCAATAAATAACATCACACTCCGTCTCTGAGGCATATCAGGTACCATAACCATAATACACTGAAACTCATTAATATAAGTTTCTGCGTGTCCACTCTGTCTAAGATGAGCCAACTCCCTGTAGTAAAGTTCTGTCTCCTTACGGTCAAACCGTGCAATAAGTCTCTCAGTGAACTCAACATAGGAGTGAACTAAGGCGTGATCCTGGGTGACCAATCCATGGTGCCACCAATCATATGCAATCCCCTCTAGATGTAACACTGCAAACTGAATGGCCTCACGCTCAGGCATGGGCCTCAAAGAAAGATATATGTCTAACTTGTGGACCCAAGCTCTTGCACTAGTCTCTCCAGAGCCATTATATGAAGCCAATGTAATCTTCTTTGTAGCTCTATTGAGGTCATGATTATGCTGCTGCTATGGTGGTCTATTACCCTGATCTCCCCTGAGTCTGGCTATGTCTCTACGCTGTGCACAATACTGGGGCAAAGGAAAAACCTCCCTAATTTTTGGGGGTAAAGCTCTCCACTCTGCTGTCGCTGCCAAAACGGACTCTTGGAACCCCATCTCTGGTGGTTCCACCTATACTGGTTGTCCACCTGGTACAAACTAAGGCAGTAGTGGTCTATTAGGAGTAGGTGTATGATGATGATGTCGCCTAAAGGAATGACGGGAACTCCCCACTGAAGAATGGGAATGGTGACTATCCTGACTGGAGTGATGGGTATGATCACTACTAGTCACTGAAGCTAATCTATTCCTTCTACCTCTGTGTCTATCCACCTCTAAACATTCCATGGTATCCTATAATCGATCTAGATCTTGAACAATCCTAGGCTAGATAGTGATGAGAGTCCTCATCATCTCCCTTTCTTCTTCATCCTGGTTTCTATGGGCATTCCTTTGTTCTTCGACCATGATAGGTGGATATCCTAAACCCAACTCTCACTCGTACTGAGCCCTACTACATGTAAAATATCTATGGCTTCTATCAAATCTTCCAGGATGCATATAAATAAAATAGTTTTACCCCTACAGGCTGGCAAGATGCATGGCTCTGATACCACTGAAAGATCCCAAACTAGGATTGAAAGCAAATAAAATTGATTTCCACTACTTACAGCATTCAATCAATTAGACCAAGATATAAAACCGAATGTAATTGATACTATATCCCAGATGTTATAAAATTTTTACAGATTGGTCTCAAAACCTAATTATTATAACAACTACTAAACTGGAAATAAAAAACTTGGGATTGCGTGCTCCCGGCCTGCTGTGTCCAGAAAACATAGTCGCTGATGTCGGTCGCTTAGGATGCCGACGTCGGTCGATACCCTGCCGCCGTCGGTTGTCTGAGGGTGACCTCTGCCTACCTGTCTGACTGTCTGACTGCCAGTGTCGGTAGATAATTGGCCGATGTCAGTCTGTATGCCGATGCCGGTCTCTGTATAACCCTGCGGCTGAACTGTGCCCTTTCCTTTCTTTGATCCTACTGGTACGGCCTGGTGCCGATCTGTCTATCCGTACAGATTCCATACCCAAACTTGATATGCAAATAAAATATATAAATCTGGAACCTAAACAATGAATAAATACCTGGAACCCATTTGCATAGGCTGAACCCTGGTATACTCCATGAATGCCTCTGAAGCTCCCGATCTGACCAATATGCACAATCTGGATTCCGTCTCAAATCCACCTCTGACAAAGTGCTGGGTTTTTGTCCAACTCTTTGCCAATCTACTGAAGGGTTTCATCCTCAGAGATTCCAGCTGAATCACCGATTCAAGCTTCTCAGAATAATATTTTGCAAAAGAAGATATTAGATAATGCAAATGCTTTGCTTTCCCCTTCTTTTAAAGCCTTCCCAGGAAAATTCTAGAAGAATTCAATTTTATTTTCATAATAATTTAATTAATTAATTAAACCATTATAATAGAAAATTGGGGACATTACATTCAAGCATTCAGACATGCTTTTTATTTGATAGGACATGATGATGCACTATTAATTCACACATTCCCCATGTCTCTTTCAAGAGCTTCTGTGGATTGGTATAGTTTCATCATGCACCATTCATCATTCTCCTTCACTCAACTTGCACAAATTTTCCTTGATCACTTCTCCATTAATATCTCCAAAAAAGTTTCCATAATAGACCTTTATTCTATTCAGTAATTTGATGATGAAGCTATTGCCAATTTCATTGCTCATTGGAGAGGTCTCATAAACCAAATCTCCTTCTCCTTGCCTCAACCTAATCTCATTGAGATATTCTCTAGAGCATGTGCAAAACATATTTCATCCACACTCTGGGTGCAAACCTTTCACACATTCAATAAATCTTTCACAATGGCATGAAAGCTTGAAATCTAGGCCATAGATGATGATAGGATCAAATTGTGTAGTAAAAATTCTAATTCTAAAGCAAATGATCCTTCTTCATCTAAAAATTCCCATCCAAATCAAAAATCTAAAGGGTCTACAAATGTTTTGATTATGAAATCCACTTCTTCTACAAGCATTACTTAACCCTCAACATAATCAAACCCAATTAATGAAACAAATCTCTTTCAATACCAGTATGAGCAATGATAGTATACTCCTATTGGGGAGTCATACGCCTCTATTTTAGAAAATATACTCAACCAAGGAGTTATCAACCTTTACCATCAAACCACCAATCCAATTTGATCCTTCTCAACCCATTCCAACATGGTTTAAAGAGGATGAGTTTTACAACTATCATCGTGCCAAAGGCCAAAACATCAATGATTGCAAAACTCTTAAAAAGATTATCAAAAATATACTAGATAGGGGTGATCTCATTTTAGATAATCCAAATGTTCCCCCAAAATATAATATGGACATATTCAAACAACCCTTCCCTAATCATGTGCCCAACCAAAATAGAGTCCAAACTACTCCTCAAAATTCTTCAGATCATAAGATTCATATAGTCAATGTAATCTTTCAATTAGCCCAACCATTTCCATTATAGGAGGTACCTATTTTACCTACTCCTACCCCACAAATGGTATAAGTTGGTTTGAATCCATATCCTCTTTCAACAAAAGAACCTATTTTTCCTCTTTTGCTTCCACACAAGGAAGATCAACCTTTACCACTCCCATTACCCCATGAGGAGTAACCAATTACCTTTGAACCTACCTCACCTACACTTTCACAAAATGGAGATCATGCTTCTCTTACCCCTCAAACAAATAGTGAAATAAATCCTTTGTTACTTCCTCTTCAACCCATAAAAGAAAGTGACTCATCCACTCCTCTTTCACAAATATATGAGTTAGATTTCTCCACTTTAATATTTGACAAAGAAACCATTGAACCACCCCAAACCAACCCATCTTTATATTCCTCTTACCCATGGAGGATCTTACCTTGCGTGTTCCTCATCCACATGTTGAAGGAGAAATCATACCATTTCTTTATTCTATTGAGGAGCCCTCGCCTCCTCATTCTCCACCTACTATAGAGGAACATACTTTTTCATCTATTACTGAAGAGGATGACCCTATTTTGACTCTAACCATATTTGGATGGAAATATCAGAGGCAAATAAATCTCCTCTCTCTCAATCATCCAAAGACAAATTGGTTGAACCCACACCCATGATATCTAAACCATTTTCACATTTAGTGGAAAATATCAAATTCCTTGATTCTAAGAAATTAGATCAAGAAACATTTTTGGATCACCTTAAAATGCCCTATCTAACACATAGAGTATCTCCCTTCACTGCTAACACTCTCACAACCATTTCTCCTAAGGTTTTTGATAAGGTGCATGTTGCTTCACCTAAGATTTCAGAAGCCTCCTCTTCTACTTCAGAGCCCTCCACCTCGCATGCATCTACCACATTGAAATAGATAAGATCTTTAGGCAAATGACCAATTTATAATCTAGTTCATTTTCATATGTAGTTAGATTTAATCACTCAAAAACTAGGGGGTGTCTCTCTCCCTAAACCAAAGAAGAAAGGTCAAACCCCAAAACCTCACCGATCTACCCTTTTCCACCTTCAACCTTACCATCCATTGATCATCCCATATGGTCCACCCAATCTCAAAACCAAATTCACATATGGGGAAATTGATCAATCTTTTATCATGGGTAATTCATCCTCTTCACCCCAAAAGTTTAACTGTGACTTTTCCTTCTTAAGCAAGCCTAGATTTTTACATACTTATATCTACAGGTGTGCTTAGAAAGGTTTTGGCCTATGACGTTATGATCAAGGTGCTCAAATGTCCATTCAATACCCTACCCATAAAACCATTGATAATACCATATAAATTCATGGCATTGGTTATGTTGACCCAACTCAATCCATTAATACTTCTTCTATTCACATCATTGAAGAACCTATATCTCCTTCTAACTCCTCTTCTCCACCATCACCCACTAAATTGGAGGTATCTATACCTCCTATTTTTTTTAATTTATTTTTTTAATAAATGTCATTCACTTGGCCCCCCTTACCCATCACCAAGGTAGGGAAACATAGTCCTTTCCTCTCATACATCCTCACATGATCGATGAGGATTCTCTCACAATTAACACCATCTCTTTTGCAACTAATGATGACATTCTTACCCATATGGGTGATGATGATTCCTATATCAAATGATCACTCCCTTCTGAGACACAAGTTATTTTAAATGAATCAACCATTGACATTAACTTGCCTTCTCATGATGACCCTCATATTCTTAAAATAGGCCAATCTTTAGATTCTTCAAAATAAACCAACTACACCACATTTCTCTATGACCATAGTAAGGATTTTGCTTGGTCATACAAAGACATGCCTGGTATTGACCCCTCAATTATAACCCATAACATTGTCACTAATCATGATGCTAAGATAGTTAAGCAAAATCTTCTTAAAATGCATCCTTGTATTGCTCTCCTTGTCAAGGATGAGCTCTAACACCTCTTCTCCATTAACTTCATCTAACCTATTGACTACACATGATGGGTTTCCAACATTGTACCTATTATGAAAGTAACAAGGAGAATTCATATTTACACTGACTATCATGACCTCAACCTTGCTTGTCCAAAGGATGACTTTCCTTTGCCAAGTATTCATCAACTTGTTGATTTAATAGCCAGCCATGAGATGTTATCACTTATGGATGGATTATCAGGATACAATCAAATCCTAGTTTCCCCTAAGGATCAACACAAAAAAACCTTTATCACCCCATGGGGAAATTTTTGTTATTAGGTTATGCCCTTTTGACTAAAAAATGCTGGTGCTACCTATGAACGTGCCATGACTTATATCTTCCATGACCTCTTACACACAATTATGGAGGATTATGTCAATGACCTACTTAGGAAATCTAAACTTCATCAAGATCACTTGGGGATCTTTAAAATCATTTTCACTCACCTTATTCAATATAACATTTAACTTAATCTAAAGAAGTGCATCCTTAGTATTCCTTCTAAAAAGATCTTGGGCTTTATCATCTCTCTTTGAGGTATTGAAGTCAACCCTGCTAAAGTTTAGGAAATCCTAAAAATGCCTCCACTAACCACACTCAAACAACTCCATAGCCTTCAAGGTAAACTCCAGTCGATTCATCACTTTATCTCTCAGCTATTGGATCATTGTCAACCTTTTCTCCATCTTTCAAAAAGAAAATTCCTTTCCATTGGTATCTCAAATGGTATCTCCTTTCTCCACCCATCCTTATTCCACCTAAAGAGGACCAACCCTTCTATCTTTATATCTCTTCGACTGACCATTATTTAGGAGATATGATAACACATAGGGATGATAAACACCATCAAGCACTCTATTACATAAGTTGAATGCTTATTAACTACAAAACTTGCTACACTTATATCAAGAAGTTGTGCCTTGCTTTGATATTTATAACTTCTAAACTATGACATTACCTCCTCAACCACAAAATTTATGTCATAACCCACACTAACCCTCTCAAATACATGCACTCTAAACCTTATAACAACTAATGCATCACTCAGTGGCTTATGCTTCTAGCTGAATTTGATTTGGAATTCATCTAATAAAAGTCCATCAAAGGGAAAACCATCACTAACCAACTAGCTGCCACTCCTCTCATTGATAGCCAACCCTAAAATCTCAAATTCCCTAATGAGTCTATTGCCACACTTTCTATTGATGATACCACCTATCAAATGATGATGTTATTTGATGAGTCTAAATGTCAAAATGGTGGGTGAGTGGGGGTTATCCTCATCCCTCTTGATGGTAAGCTGATGCCTTTATCATTTAAACTAGACTTTGACTGCACCAACAACATGGCCTAATATGAATCCTTAATTTTAGGGCTTCAAATGGTTATCTTCTTAGGAATCAAATCCATAACCATTTTTTGTGACTCATAATTAGTCATCAACTAGGTCAATGGTTCTTATCTATTCAAGCATGACACTCTATAATGGTACAAATATCATGTAGATACCTTATTAGAATCATTTGACTATTAACTTTTGTAGACCGTTCCTCACCCAACCAAAAAAATTTTAGACACAACAACTTCTTTAGCCTCCCACATATTATCTTCCTCCTCTTCCTCCAAAATATACGTCACTATACATCACCTAACTTTGCCTTCTTACATTTCCTCCAAAATCCTCTTTATGTGGAATATCACTAATGATCCACATGACTTGTGGTATACTCAACTCATAGATTACCTCTCTTACTCTATTACTCCTCTTGACCTCTCCCATAATGTGTGGCATGCATTCGTAAAGTGTGCTACATATTACATTATGCTAGGGGGACTTCTCTACAAATGGGGTTTTGATGGTCTCCTCCTTTAATGTCTCACTAGTAAAGAGATTCCCTTTGCTATTAAGGAGGTTCAAGATGGGATTTGTGGTGGTCATTTTAATGGTCACATAATTTCCAAACATCTCCTTCACCTTGGCTATTATTGGCCACAACTCTCTCATGATTGTATTAGACTATGTTAGACATTATCTCAAATGTTAAAAACATGCCAACCTATTTCACATTCCTAATCATGCCTTGTAAGTTGCTAAGGACTTTTGGCCCTTCTCTCAATGGGGTTTAGACTTAATTGGTGAGATTAACCCCCATTCCTCTTTTAATCACTGATCAATCATAACAATAATAGAATACTTCACTAAGTGGGTTGAGGCCATTCCTCTCATATCCACTAAGGCTAATAAAATCATTGAATTTATCAACCATCACATCATATTCTATTTTGGTTTACCTTAAAAAATCATAAATGACAATGGTAAGTCTTTCAAAAATAAGACTTTCTAGCAACTCTGTGATGCGTTTGGTATCAAACTCAGCTTTTCTTCACCCTATTTCCATAACCCAATGGACAAGCTAAAGCCTCTAACAAAACTTTGACCAAAGTCCTTATGAAAGTGGTTAACACTGCTAGCATGGATTGGCACATTCACATCCCCTATGCTTTATGGGCTTATCTTACTAGCATTCACACTTATACAAGAGCTATACCTTTCTCCCTAGTCTATGGGATGGAAGCTATTTTTCCCCTTCAAGTCCAAATTACTTCTCTTAGGATTTCACTACAATACATTCTAACTAATGATGACTTTCACCAAGAATGTTTGGCTCAACATGAGTTTCTTGATGAACACCATCTTGTAGCCCTTAACCATCTCCACATCTACCAAGAGCATATTAAATGTGCCTATGACAAAAAACTTAAAGAGCATGATTTCAATATTGAAGATCTCATCTTAAAGTAAAATAAACATGTGACTAACTTGGAAAAGAGAAAATGGGGAAATTTTGCTCCCAATTGGCTAGGACCCTACATTATAACTCATAAATATGGCCCTAGATCTTATGACTTGTTTTCTATCAAATGATGACCAGAACTTGAACCTCTAAATGCATTACATTTATGACCATTCTTTTATTAATTAAGAAACACTTTACCTTGTGTTTAACTTAATCTCGTCCCTTGAGAAAACCCACTATATTCATATTCTATTCACCTCACCCTTATTCTTCCACACTTAGTTAACCTATGAAGTGTTTTTGTTTTATCCCAAAATGTGGAAAACCTATAAGCCTCTATAGACTTATCCATGACTAAAGTAACAAAAAGACTTAAAAAAAAGCAAAAGAAAATAATATGGGATACATCAACTACTCCAAATCATGCCTATCTCTTAAAAAAATATACTACTCCCTTGAAGGATAGCTACATTCATATAGACTGCTCCCTTGAAGGACAACTATTAAAAACTAGCAAAATAAAAAAGACTGGACCATACCCTTAAAGGATGGCTAAGTTGAAAAACCACTATCAAAGGCAAATATGATTTAGAATCTTCCCTATTGATCAACTTCATCCCATTGTGATCTTCTCAAATTGATCATCTTACACAATAAAAGGAAAAACAAAGAAAAAATAAAAAAGAAGAAAGTAACACAATAACAATATGTCATGGACTTGTCAATAGTCACTCTTGGGCAACCCAAAAATGGGGCATACCATTATTACTCCAAAGGTTATGCTACATCACTACTCCTATTCCACTTTACATCCTCTT
This sequence comes from Torreya grandis, assembly GCA_037957365.1. Classification (NCBI taxonomy): domain Eukaryota; kingdom Viridiplantae; phylum Streptophyta; class Pinopsida; order Cupressales; family Taxaceae; genus Torreya; species Torreya grandis. The sequence continues at coordinate 2,583,878 of JARHVA010001156.1, read as the reverse complement.
TCCCTCAAAAACACATTTTCAAGGGACTTTGAGGTTACTTAGAACAAGGCGATAACCACGCTTTTCTAACTAACAAATGGTCAACTAATGTAATTCATAAAAAAGGTTCAAAATTTAGAGCCTATTTATGTTGTTATTTTAGTTTGTGTCAATAATGATCACCTTGTCTCTCTCTTCTACCTTTCACTTCACATGTTTACTTTTCTTCTATAGATACATTTTCCAATAGAAGAACTCACCATCTCAACTCATAAACATAACAACTCTAAATCCTACACCTACCCCAAAATCAATACCTACAGCCAATCATTTCTAGTATATACTATCACATATATGGTACAATGATAAAAATTCAACATGACCACCATTTTCATAACTAAAAATAAATAGGACTAATGTCACAATGCCTAAAACCATCACTTATGCATACACCATCACATATGGAAAATGTAGAAACCAAACAAACATGACCAACACATTCATTTCTAATAAATACCATCACATATATGGGACACCACTAAAAACTCAACATGACCACCATTTTCATTACTAACAATAAATAGGAATAATGTCATAATGCCTAAAACCATCAGTTATGCATACACCATCACATATGGAAAATGCAAAAACCAAACAAACATGACCAACACATTAATTTCTAGTATATACCATCACATATATGGGACAATGATAAAAATGTAACATGAACACCATTTTTTAAACTAAAAATAAATAGGAATAATGTCACAATGCCCAAAACCATCACTTATGCATACACCATCACATATGGAAAATGTAGAAACCAAACAAACATGACCAACACATTCATTTTTAGTATAAACCTAATAACATATATGGAAGGTACTAAGAATGAAACTTAACCATCATTTTCCTAAAAACTAATACATAGGAAACAAACCAAGACCAAACTAGTCATTTTTAGTATGAAACCAATCACATTTATGGTAAATACTAAGAATGCACCTGAACCACAATTTCCTAAATACCAAAACATAGGAAATAAACCATGACCAAAACATCTATTTTTAGTATAAACCATCACATATGGAGCATGATAAAAATATAAATTAAGAAAGCATATACCATTTCACATATGGAAAGTGATAAAACGTTATCTCATAAAAACAACCATTTCATTTTATGCATATACCATCACATATGGGAAAGCTAAACATGAAAATCTCATTTACTATGCATATGCCATCACATACAGGGAAGTGCTAGTAAACCAAAATCATCATTATATCAATATCATAAACATTCATCCAAAACCATAAACATATACATGAAAATAACATTTACATCATCATCACATCAAATAAAACATCTCATCATGTGTGTGTGTGTGTGTGTGTGTGTGTGTGTGTGTGTGTGTGTGTGTGTGTGTGTGTGATGATCAATATACATCATATAATATACATCTCACATTATCAGCTCATAGGCTAATATATATATATATATATATATATATATATATATATATAATGAATAAATATAAAAATATCTCTCAAAATTAGGATCAACAAGGCCTCCTCAAAATCATAGTGGATGTGATGAGGTAGTGTCATCACTACCCTCTCCTTATCTCTATCTTCACACACTAAAACATGAGGTATGTGTCTCTAACCACTCTTGCTCCCTAAACTCTACAAATTTAGGAATCTATGAAAGCTCACAGATCTCCCTCTCATAATATGTGATCTCATCTAGTGTAGTATTGTATCTCATAAGAGATACAGTCTATGGAGGACCCATGGCACCTACCTATCCTACTACCTATACTACTACTTATGGAGGAGGAGGAGGAGGAACAACTACCAATGCCTATGTGGCTGACCTCAACTGATTTCTTTCTACTAGCAATGAGGTCACTCTTCCCTATGACATGCCACCTTAATCTAAAAATGGCCCACCTAACCATATAACCCTAGGACCTCTACCTATGAATAATCATGTGAAAGGACTATAGTATCTCTCTCTTATATGGCCATGTCCCTAGCATATAATGTTGTATCCATCTCTAGAACTATAGCATCTCTGGCCTACATAGCCACATCTCTCACTTGAATAGTGGCATTTCTAGCTTAGAATATTGCATCTCTATCCTAAATCATGACATCCCTAGCCTACATAGCCATATCCCTCTCCTATATGGCCACATCTCTGGCCTATAAAGTATCATCTCTCTCATGTGCCCAACCCTACATCTATGGAGCCAGCATCCTAACTAGTATAACTAGGTGTAGTCCTACCCACCATGCTTGGTATGCCCTAGTGCATCCAACATCAACCACATCTACACCTATCAATAACTCCTCAAAATTAGGTCCATCTATCTCCAATGGAAAAGGGAGTGGTACCTCGATGTTGTCATGCCTATATCTATGGAAAGTAGGTGGAACATCCTATATAAGGCTGAGCTATCTCCTAACCCATGCCATAGGTATCATCTCAAGCTCCCCTACTCTCCTACCTCTAACCCATAGTGTGCTCTACAACCCAATTAACTCCTTCCCTTGACCTCTAAAAAATGGAGACATCAAGTATGGGCATCAGATAATATCTTCTAGACTCAAGCCATCTAGTAGCCCTCTATAGCACATGATATCCCAAACAAATCCATCAACCTATGTCTATGCCATGGCCTCTCACCATCATCTAAACCTAACTATGAATCCCATTTCAATCATGGATGGCAATCCCAGTGGCCACATAATTATGATGTGCTTTTATGCCCAATAATGTAGTAGGTGCCCAACACATAAACTATAGTGTTTATGTAGATGCAAACCCCAAAACTCTCTATACAACTAAGCCAAGTATACAGGCCCCCATGTAAAAATTATCCTTTGCTTTAGCATTTGAGCCAAGAGCCCTATAAAGGTGATTATAAATCTACCACCATCTACATCTGGTAGTGCATACACTGTGATGTTGATCATCATCAAGATACTAAGATGATTATCCTCCTCATCCACCAAAAATAGAGGCTCATAAGTGAATGCTACTAAGTGATTTGTAACCTCACTCACATGCTCACTGAATAATAACACCATATAGATGTCATCCTCCTCCTTTGTGCACACAAAAAACTACTTACCCTATAATGATAATCTAAGGATCTTATATACATCCTCTAATGTGACTATCATCTCACCAATAAATAGGTGAAAGGTGTTTGTAGTATGATCCCACCTTGTAATTAGTGTGATCATCAAGCTAACATCTTGAGTAACTTGACAATATCACTGAACTCTACCAAGACCAATTATAGCCATATGGTCCCACTTATCTTCTAACACATCTCTCTTGATCCTAGTCAGGAGTGTCAATAGATGGTTTCTCAGGGTCAACTCATGCCTCACTTACAACCACAAACACACAAAATTAATCAATAGACCTTTCTAACCACTACCTTAACCATTTTCCCTATCCCATGGGAGAACTACATTGGCCTGAGGCCCTTTTGGGCTATATAGGAAACACTCAGTAGACATGGGGTCTTCTAGGTCTAGCTCAACCATCTACCCACCTAACTATCCAACCTATCCCTTTTTACCCAAGGCCTTATGACCTATCTCTCTTAAACCAAGTATTTCACCTAATCTCTCACTATTCAAATAAGTCAAATCTACTCTATGCCCAATGATTTTCCTATTCCCTAAGGCCTCATGGCTTTTCAACTCTTTTTCTCCCCATTTTTAACCTTTTTACTTTAACAAGGCCACCAATGTCAATCACTTATCAACCAAAATCAGTACTCAGACTATCAATGTCAGTGCACAACATGCCAACATCGGTGCCTTTATTACCGATATTAGTAAGAGGACCTTAACCAACATCGATGGACTGTTGCATGTTGGTGACTGGTTTGGCTCTAGGGCTAAACCCTTCCCATTACCCATTTCTAATTTTAACCCTAAAATACTCTAAAACCCACTCGAACAAGCCTAAACATGCTCTTACCCTCCCCACTACCCACCCACTACTCAACAACCTATTACACACCTCACTCAACTCAAATCAAAAAAATTACCAAAAAACACAAACCAAAGGTTTAAAGGACCCTACCTTATCTCTCCACCTCCACTAAGCCAGGATGACTGGTACCTATGCTACCACACCTCTAGCTGGGTCTCCACCTCATCTTGCCATTTGCTCAATTTTTTGGATTTTTCTTACTCTCTGACCCATCAACATGAAAATGAAATTATTTGGCTAGAAATGTTCTTAATTACCTTAGGGGATGGCTTTTTCTTGCTCTATGACCAAGTAACACATCAACCACTCTACCATCAATGTCAGTATAACACTGCCAATGTTGGTACCATGCAATAGCATTCTAATGCTTGCACACCACTTTTTATAGTCCCTTCTTAATTTTAGGGTAACCTTGCACACACCCTACCTTTACAAAATTTACCATGGGGATCATTTTCATCTCCACTCATGCCAACTATTACCTAAACACATGTTTCATTACGTACCCACTCATTACATCTAAGTTTGGTGTCTTGATCATTCATGTTATCTAGTACATGTTGACAATACCTTACATGTATGACTATCAGTTATTTTGGATCACCACTAACTAATCCTATCACCTATGACCTATTGTGTTTTTAGAGGCACTTCTTACCTTAGATACATAAAACACATTTAACCATTGGAGCTATAGTTTTGGTTGATCCTACTTTCTCAGCTATCACTAACAAGTTGTGCCTTGGTAACTTAAACCAAAATCCTCCATGACCACACCTATTTTCAACTTTTCAACACAACTTTTTAGTACTTTATGACCATGACATCATATCTACACTCCTAACCCACAACCAACCAATCTCATTTACTCCTTGTCTAATTGGTCACCAATATTGGGTTTTTCCCAATCAATTCCTATTTTGATAGGCAGGATATCACGCCCCATGCCTATACCACTCAACTTTCATTTTTGTCTTACAACTTGCTGACATAACTTACCAAGATAATAAGGGTCAAATGTAGACACCAAAATTATGTTACATAAGTGTACAATGTGTTGTGTCAAAACCCCCATTAGACCCCCTTTGTAACAAGTCTTCCTAACCCATGCCTTTAACCCACATATTTAATTAATTGATTAAGATTAATTGAATATTCCCTATGCCACCTTGCCTAGCCACCTTTCCCTAAGACTAATTCTCCCCTTGTGAATCATCACTAGACTTGGTCTTCCACAAATAACTAATTTTTACCTTATAAACCAATTTCTAACCAATTACATTATACCCAACCTCACATATTGACCATTTATTAATAGGTGTCACCCTTGGCATAGAGAAATAGAAGAAAGGATCCAAAATATCCCTTTTGACCTATTCTTATGCCATCAATGTTAGTCAACCCTCGATCAATGTTAGTCAATTTGAGACTAACTTCGATAGGATCACCAACATCAGTTACTTAAGTAATGTTCTAAACCCATTTTGGACCCCCTACAAACATTCTCTCTCTTAAGTAAAAACTCACTCAAGAGATTTAAAACACTCTTAATAAGATTTTAGTGATTATCCACTATAACCAGGCTCACAGCTTTTATGTACTAGTCAAATCCTGAACTAGAATTGATCCATTGTGCAAAGAGCTTGAACTACGATGAAAAGGTGGCACACACTCATATTCATTTAGTCAGTCACCTTAATAAAGCTTTATCAAGAGTATTTATTTAGGTACTTATATCATTTAAGCATCCATATATTCTATGAATTCTAATTATTTTTAATTAACATTTACATAAGTCCCATCCATCCCTAAGGAGGAGTTGAAAAACTACTTCATCTCCATACATCTACCTTAACCAAACCAAACTCCTCACCTAGACTTCTTACCATCTCTCTAACCCCTCATATGAATCTTTTCCAACCCCATTAACTTGTTAAGTATCCTTCCCTCCACTCAGGAAAGCCTTATATGAATTTTTGACTCTATTTCCCCTACCAACATTGGTTATCCTACTGACATTGATGACATTTCCACTACTAACAATGGTTAACCTACCGATTTTAGCTACTACCCTTTTACCCAAATCACCTTGAACCAGCCTGAACAACCCTCTAACAAACCAAAATTGTATTTTGCTTGGTCTATGATACCTACTACTACACACAAGTTACAAAAAGGTACATGCAACTCTCTCTCTCTCTCTCTCTCTCTCTCTCTCTCTCTCTCTCTCTCTCTCTCTCTCTCTCTCTCTCTCTCTCTCTCTCTCTCTCTACTTTAATTTTTCATTTCATTTTTAACTCTTTGTATTAAATATTGGACTGTCATCCCCCAAGAAGTTTGTCACTTCTTGGAATAAGCAAGTTGCTTGGCAACCCACTCACCAACCTATTAAAAAATATTTTTTGGTAGTGTGTTCTTACTTATAGGTGGTCCTCCCTAGCCAAATAGGAGTTCCTGATTTCATGTAGATATGGTGCACACTAATATGGGTATATATAATCACTAATCCCCAACCTTTCTTTCTCTATTTCTCACTTCTTAAATTTAATAAAAAATAATTGAAACATGAGACACTATAAACTTGTGACACTTCAAGAAAGGGACCAATGTCTAACACTTCACACAGCCTATAAGGAACAAAAATAATTAAAGCAAGATACGTAGAGAATCAATAGATGCTGAAAAGGGACATACATCTACAAATAAAGCTCTAATAATGTGTACTTAACTTCAAACCAAAATTTAAAAAAAATATCTTATTGCTTCAAGAGAGTGTTTACAAGGTGATTTTGATAGAGTAACTCTATAACCAATTGAGGGATCTCTTTTTAGGATCAAAATACTATATATATAGCAAAAAAGATGAGAGAAGAGGGGGCTCACATGAGAAAATGGAGAGAGGGGTCATAAATGGCAACAACTACCATTATGTCATTGAAATCTTTTACATTCAGAGTGTGCAACTACCTTGACCATGAAATGAACCATGTAAGATCACCAAAAATCTCCTTTATCCCCTCATTAATTAGAAAACATGCTAGAAGATAATAACTTATCAAATAACATCTTTAATGTGTGAGTTACCTTTTCTAATCACCTAATCTTCACCTTTCATTCCCATGCCATATTTCACTTGTCTTACACATACAAGGAAAAAATCCCCATAACTCTAAATTTGGATGGAGCCATGCTACTTATGCACTGAATGGTTGTTTGTTAGAGATTATGGCCATGTTGAAGGATAGGGACATTTCCATTAATTTCACCTACTAGTTCCTATCTTGAAACTTGGACCTGATCTTCCCTATAGATGGAAAACTAATCTAAGGACATTGGTTTTCCTGTGCCCATTTATGTCAATGTAAGTCCATACAAATCCAAATGGATACTTTTAGGGGTTCAAATATTGATGTTTTTGGGCCTGTCATGGGAAATTTGAATCCCAATGACTATTTTATGAGCTTGAACTTTGAAACTAGCACAAACATCATCAATTCCTTCATATTTTTTCTCTTCAGCCATTTCATATGGATAATTCCTTCAAAATAATTTCCTCAAGTTATTTTCCTAAACTTATCTCTTCTGGCTATTTGTTTCAACCTTATTTTTTGAAGAATTCATTAACTTTCCATTGAGCTATTCCTTTGGAGGATTTTTTTTGGATTTCCTTGCAACCTTTTATTTTTGGACTTTTCTCCGAAAGGAATTGTTTTGGCACTTTGAAATGAAATTTTCTTTTAGATAATTTTCTTATCACTTTCCCATGGACAATTTATCCAAAATAAATCATGTCTTTAGACTTTTTTCTTGGACCCTTCAAAACTTTGAAAATGGTCTATTTTGCCTAGAAGTGCCTATTGACGTAGAAGATTTCACCCTTGGCAAGAGGTCGAGCCCTTACCTTCTTCACGCAACAATGGAAACTCCCCTTTCAATTATGGGATTGAAGAAGCTAGAGGGGAGAGTCTTTAGATGAGGGCTAGCTCCCTCTGATGTATCTTTTAGGCCCTGGTTCCTCCTATTGCTAACAAATAAAATGTAAAAAAGGGGGGATGAAAAGGGAGAGAGAGATGCTGAAAATAGAACCTAAGCCTAAAAATGTAAAAGGGTGATACACCAAAAAATGTGATCCACCCAGCCTGAATATACACTTTTCACCAAAAGGAAGTGCCTATACACTTCATCTGAAGTGAAAAAACCTTCTGCATTAGTGGGTCAGGGGTTCATGGAGATACAAGGAGGAAATAACTACTAGAGGCATTCTGGGACACACTGTAGCAGCCTATCCACTTCACCTACACTCCTCTAGGGACACTTCTGATAGATCTATAAAAGGAAACTCAAAAATGCACCAAACATGCTAAAATCATTCTACAAAAGCATTTAAGAAAATTAATTAACATAGAATCAAGGCATAGACACATAATAAAGATGCAAAACTCAGAATGGAGGTAAAAATAGCTAAGTTTTGATTCAAGGTAAAAATTCTAGCAAAGCTCTACCTTATAAGCCCGAGAGATTTTTGGGTAGAGTTTTGCCTTAAGGCTGAGAGCGGATCCCTTCTCAAAAGAGAAGTTTTACAATATATAGGAAGAGGAAGATAACTTGGTGCTTCCTGGCAAATATTTTGGCACCCTTTTCTACAAGTGGCCCATGTGCACTGAACACATTAGGAAGAGGAAGATCACTGCTACTAATGTCATTTCTCAAAAAATACCTACTAGAATAATGTTGTATAATCACCAAAATTGACTTTGGCATTCAAGAATTAATGAAATAACATGGTCACACCTCTTTTTGGCAAACAAACTATAGTTTGTCCCCTCATCAATGCCAACTATAGAAAAATAGGTCGCACCACTCATCTGCAATAACTCACCTTCCCTCCACCACTTGAATTATTTTGTCATTTCTGCTCCTTGTCTTCTTCCTGCTCTTTCAGCCCTCGAGGGTGATCTTCTAGTAGGTTACTACATTCCTTGGGCTTTTTTCATGATTTGGTGCTCAAAAAGTTCAAAACAAATGGATATTTCACTATGTTAAATTTGACATTCACATGGCCATCACCCAATGACTAGTTTGTCTACTTAAATTTGACAGCTTTTAGGACATCATCGTCCTCAAAAAAAGTCATCAGGTCTTTTGCTTCAGGATTTTTCCCATGGACAAAAATTCTATGGGAATTCATTTCTTTGACTTTTTTGTAGGCTCTTTGACTTTTCTATGCCTTTGGGACCCTTTGAAAATCCTTTCCCCAAATTCCTTTGGGTCTTTTAAAGCTCTTTCTACCCTCTATAAGGGTGTTTAGATCTTGAACTACCCTTTGCAAGGGATCTTGGACCTTAAATTTCCCTTCGGCTATAGGGCACACCCTTGAACCAAGCCATTAAACCAACCCATTAAACCAAAATTGGTTTAGTGGTTCAATCAGTTCAACAGTTCAACCACTGCACGCCGAGCCCATTAAACCAAGCCTTTGAACCAATTCATTGAACCTCCTTGTTGAACCAAAGTAATTGAACCAAAGCATTAAACCGGTTCAATAATTCAACACTGCGTGCCGATGCCAAGTGAACCAAGCCTTTAAACTTAAGTGTTGAACTAAATAATTGAACCAATTCATTGAACTAGTTCAACAGTTCAACGAAGCATGCTGAGCCCGTTGAAGTTTGGCATTGAACTGTTTGATTGAACTAGAATCCACTTGAGTTGATGCCACTGAATTGACTAAGTGAACCAAAGGATTGAACCATCCGATTGAACCAAGCCATTGAAACAATTGGTTGAACTAGTTCATTGGTTTAAAGTTGTGCATTGATGAACCAAATGATTGAACCAATGTTGAACCTTGGCCTTAAACTTTGCTGATGAACTTGGCATTGAATTGGTTCAATGAAACAAGGCCAACTAAACCAAGGCATTGAACCAAATGCATTAAACCTTGAGTGATGGACCAATACTGAAGCATTGAACCATCTCATGAACCAAGCGATGAACTAGAACCGATTGAACCGAGCGTTGAACTAAGGCATTGAACTGATTTAATGGTTTGAAGGTGCCAACTTTCCTTATGATTTTCTTCAGACCAGAGCCTGAGGAAGCCTTTTAAAACTTGGAACTCTCTAAACCGATCCTTCATGCACCAAAAGACTTAACCTATAAATTTTGTAGAAAACTTCTTCTACAGAGTCTGTAGATTTCCAAAACCTATAGAGTCCATAGATTTATACCTGTAAAGTCCATAGAAATGGACCTACAGAGTCCATAGAAATTATGCAGAGTCCATAGAAATGAATAGATTCATGTAAAATCAGAAAATGAAATGGCCTAGAATAATAGGTATAGAAGGGGACTGATTTTTGGCTTGTTGGGCAAAAAATGGTCAACAAATTGGTGACTCCTAGGGGAAGCATGCCTGCTATGCTTAAAGACTAGTTTCCTTATAGTCCATTAGGCACGGAGTCAGATGCAGCTATGAAAGAGTTAGCAACAAACCCAAAAGATCTGAGAATCAAAACATGAAGCCTTTTACCCCACAAACAAAGGGAAACACACAAGGCTAAAAACACTACCTATGCAAACTGCACTTAGGGAAACTAGGAAAGAAGCTGAAAACAAATTACTATATATAGCTAACTAGGAATATTCACCTCCCTCCTGGATTAAAGGGAAAATTTCTTATGTCCCCTTCCTGGCAAGAAGACTAATGGTGGTAGACAAGTAGCTAAATGAAAAAGGGAGTTGGTGATCTGCTCCTCTTGCCTATCACCTTGCTTGACTTATATCTGAGTGGATCAAAATTGAACATGATTTAAACATATATGTATTTTGCTTGTCCTTGGAAGCTTGTTGAATGATGGTCCCTCATACTAGTTCTCTTCACCAAGAAATCAATGGCTATTGTCTCATCATCATTAGCCCTTTGACATTATAGCTCCCTTGCAGTGCATCATGGTCTGACCCATTTCCTTCTGCTTCATTACAAACTCTGTTAGACTCATCCTCTGCTCCCTCTTGGCCTTCTTGAAGAAGGGTGACTATTGTGATGTTTGAAATGGAATCACAAACTAATTACTCATCCCATAGAACATCACCTCTCTATTTAAAGCTCTCTTCTTCAAGGCTTTCCTCTAGGAAGACAACCTCTCCTTTTCCTCCTCAAAGGTTAGGATCTCTAGATGTTCAAAGATATCCTCTTGATCCTTGTCTAAATCAAGTTCCTCAGCATAGTCATCATCCTCATCAAAATAACAAGGAAGTTCATCTAACAAGGGGGAAGAGAGCTCACCATGCTTTTATTCCTCCTCGTATTGCTGGAACATCTACATATATGCAAGATCTGTGTCTTCTCCATTGTTGATGAGGCCTTCACAAGGATCCTCCATGATGATTTCACCTTTGTTGCCACTCATGATAGCCTCTTAGGAAACTACATATTAGATCTTCTACTCCTCACTCACCTCCTATAGAATAGGTTCCTCCTTGAGAAGGGGTGAAGTGGGAAAACCATGTGGAAGAGGAGGCAGTCCTTGAGCTAGAATCAAATTATTCTCCTCCTTCCACTTGGTCAACACTTCATCTATATAAGGTGTGGCCTGATAGCTCTCTTAGAGGTGTGTAGATGGGGTGTGTTTAGACATAGAATGTGCCATTTGGTTTGAGCCATCCATCACACATTGGCTGAGGAATCTCTCTCTGGATTCCAACTCTGTAATTCTCCTGGCTAGATCCTCCTAGAAGATCCTTTCTTCGAGGTCACCAGGGCCATCATGAGTAGGAATAACCTCATCTTCTTCAAGGTTTTGATAAAATCCTTGCTTCTCCTCTTTTTTGCCCCATGATTCTACTATTTTACCCTAGTTTAGGATCCCAAAATTGGAATTTTGCTCCTACAAACATGCAACAACTATTTTTTCTCCAAGGTCTTGGGGCTCTTCCATAAGGTCTAGAAGTTCTAACTCTCTTTCACGAAGCAGACTCATCCTAGCCTCTAAATCTTCAATTTATTTGGCTAGATTATCCTAAAAGAGTCTTTCTTGGAGGTCACTAGCATCATCCTCTTCAAGGCTCTGGGATGGTTCCTGGCATTCCTTCCTCCAACTCAGAATTCACACATCATGTTGAAAAACTTGGGGAGGTTGAGGAATGCTAGGAAGAGACCATTGATGCACCAAAAGAGGGATGTGTTAGCTCATGGTATTCCCCCCAATGGAAGATTCACAATATAAGGAATTAATAAGATTGATCTCCATGGGGGTTTGCTCTAGTTCCCTTTGATGTTGGAAAGCCAGGCATATGGGATTGAGAGTAGATGCATTAGATGAGCTGGAGTGAGCAAGTGTTATCTGATAAAAAGGATTTGGTGTAAAAGAGGGGGCTTTATTTAGGATAGGAAGGGGTGCACAAGGCTGACTGCCTTGAATAAATGGATTACTCCATTTTACTACCTCTTCTTCCATGGATTGCAAGGCTTGTACTTGCCTAAACAAACACTATTCTTTATACATTAGCTCCTACTGATATCCGTACTTCTCTTCTAGTATGTCAATCTCCATCATCTACTTCTCAAATTCTACGACCATCTCCCTTATCATTGAAGGGCAACTAAGAGAGCTACTTGAGGTGATTCTCTAAAAATCTTGATCTTGATCATAGTCATATGAAGGAAAATAAGACCCATGATTTTGTGCAAAGGAATTATACATACAAAAATGTGATTCCTGATGGCACCAAGCTACTTAACCAATAGATTCAACTCAAATTCACCATTGGTGTTGATGCAAAAGCCTCCAAAGGCTGGTTGGTTGAAGAACACACCAAAAATTCTTCAACTCTTTGGACACAACTTGTCCTAGTTGGTCCCACTAGGTGTGCCAAAAACTATTGACATAGAAGATTACACCCTTGGTAGGAGGCCGAGCCCCTACCTTTTTCACACAATAATGGAAACTCCCCTCTCACCTGTGGAACTGACGAAGCTAGAGGGGAGAGTCTCTAGATGAGGGCTAACTCCCTCTGATGTATCTTTTAGGCCCTAGTTCCTCCTACTGCTAACAAATAAAATGTCAAAAAGGGGGGAATGAAAAGGGATAGAGAGATGCTGAAAATAGAACCTAAGCCTAAAAATGTAAAAAGGGTGATACACCAAAAAATGTGATCTAGCCAGCCTGAATATACACTTTTCACCAAAAGGAAGTGCCTATACACTTCATCTGAAGTGAAAAAACCTTCTGCATCAGTGGGTCAGGGGTCCATGGAGATACAGGGAGGAAATAACTACTAGAGGCATTTTGGGACACACTGCAGTAGCTTATTCACTTCACCTACACTCCTCTAGGGACATTTTTTATAGACCTATAAAAGGAAACTCAGAAATGCACCATACATGCTAAAATAATTCTACAAAAGCATTTAATAAAATGACTTAACACAAAATCAAGGCATAGACACATACTAAAGATGCAAAACTCATAATAAAGGTAAAAATAGCTAAGTTCTGATTCAAGGTAAAATTTTTGGTAGAGCTCTGCCTTACAAGCCTAAGAGATTTTTGGGTAGAGTTTTACCTTAAAGCTGAGAGTGGATCCCTTCTCAAAAGAGAAGTTTTACAATATATATGAAGAGGAAGAGAACTTGGCACTTCTTGGGAAAGATTTTGGTACCCTTTTCTGCAAGTGGCCCATGTGCACTGAACCCATCGAGAAGAGGAAGATCACTGCTACTGATGTCATTTCTCAGAAAAGGCCTGCTAGAATAATGTTGTATAATCACCAAAATTGAATTTGGCATTCAAGAATTAATGAAAGAACATGGTTGTGCCTCTTTTCTAAAAATAGACTATAGTTTGTCCCCTCATCAATGCCAAATCTATAAAAATAGGTCACGCTGCTCATCTGCAATAACTCACCTTCCCTCTGCCACTTGAATTGCTTTGTCATTTCTAGTCCTTGTCTTCTTCCTACTCTTTCAGCCCTTGGGGGTGATATTATAGTGGGTCACTACATTCCTTGGGCTTTTTTCATGATTTGGCACTTAAACAATTCAAAACAAATAGATATTTCACTGTATTAAATTTGACGTTTGCACGGCTATCACCCAATGGCTAGTTTGTTTGCTTAAATTTGATGGCTTTCAGGATGTCATCATCCTTGGAAAAATTCATTGAGTCTTCTATTTTGGGTTTTTTCCCCATGGGTTATCTATTTTAGGCTTTTTCTCGTAGATAAAAAGTCCATGGGAATTGGCCACTTTGACTTTTCTGTGGGCTCTTTGACTTTTTTGTGCCTTCAAGCCCTTTTGAAAATCCTTTCCCTAAATTCCTTCAGGCCTTTTAAAGCTCTCTCTACCCTCTATAAGGGCATTTAGATCTTTAAATTCCCTCCACAAGGGCTTTTGGACCTTGAACTACCATTCGGCTATAGGGCACACCCTTGAACCAAGCCGTTGAACCAACCCATTGCACCAAAATTGGTTCAACGATTCAATCATTTCAACAGTTCAACCACTACATATCGCACCCATTAAACCAAGCCTTTAAACCAATTAATTGAACCTCCTTATTAAACTAAAGTGATTGAACTAAAGCATTGAACTAGTTTAATGGTTTAAAGCTGCATGCTGATGCCAAGTGAACCAAGCCTTTGAACTTAAGCATTGAACCAAACGATTGAACCAATTCGTTGAACTGGTTTAATGGTTCAACAAAGTGCATTGAGCCCATTGAACTTTGGCATTGAATTGTATGATTGAAATGGAAGCCACTTGAGCTAATGCTACTAAACTGACTAAGTAATCCAAAGGATTGAACCATCTAATTAAACCAATCCATTGAACCAATTGGTTAAACCAGTTTAATAGTTCAAAGTTGCATGCCGATGAACCAAATGATTGAACCAATGTTGAACCTTCACCTTAAAATTTATTGATGAACTTGGAATTAAAATAGTTCAATGAAACAAGGCCAATTGAACCAAGGCATTGAACCAAGTGTGTTGAACCTTGAGTGATGGACCAAAGCTGAAGCGTTGAACCAACTCATGAACCAAGTGATGAACTGGAGCCGATTAAACTGAGCATTGAATCGATTCAATGGTTCAAAGGCACCAACTCTCCTCATGATTTTATTTAGACCAAATCCTGAAGAAGCCTTGTAAAACCTAGAACTCTCTGAATTGATCCTTCATGCACCAAAAGACTTAACCTACAGAGTCCATAGAAAACTTCTCCTATAGAATCCGTAGATTTCCAAAACCTACAGAGTCTGTAGATTTAAACCTATAGAGTCCATAGAAATGGACTTGCAGAGTCCATATAAATTCTATAGAGTCCATAAAAATGAACAAATTCATGCAAAATCAGAAAATGAAATGGCCTAGAAGGGATATAAGGGGACCGATTTTTGGCCTATTGGGCAAAAAATGGTCAACAGTGCCTTTCAAATTTTTTGCAAAGGATCTTTCAGATTTTGGAAAGTGTCCCTTGGCCTTTTTAAATGTCCCTTTAGATTTTTTGATAATGACCTTTCAGAAAAAATGAAATGGACCCTTTAAAATTCTCAAAAAAATCCTTTTACTTTGAGAATACCCTTTGGAATTCTTGAAATGGCCTTTTGGAACTTTTGAAATGGTCTGTCAAAACTTTTGAAATGGTATTTTGGAAATTTTGAAGAGAACCCTTCCACAATTTAAAAATGGTATTTGCCTTTTGAAAAGAACCCTTCAACAAATTTGTTTCAGATAAAATGTCTGAAATAATCCCTTTGAAAAGATATCATTTATGAAAATTGCTTCAAATAAAATGTCTGAAAAAATTTCTAACACTTAGATAAAAACCTCAAAAATAATAACTTCAAAAGAATAAACACTTGGTGAAAAAGAGTCTCAAAATAAAAAACACTTAGTCCCCAGAAAGCCTAAAATAATGAACAAGTAAAGACTTAGTTGAATAAAAAAAATTCACTTAACTTCTGGCTTGTAGGCTTATCCTTGAACACTGCTATTAGATCCTTAGAAAACCTTGCTTAGATCCTCTCTATTTGTAAATATTGGATCCATTTCTATGCCTTTGATCCACTATATCATTAAAACATGTAGGATATTTATATGTGGACAAAAAATGGCCAACATCTTTGGCATCTCATGGGGGTTGCATGCTTTTTGATGTAAGAGAACCTAAACCATGTTGCCTTGTCTAGTCTATTAGGCATGGAGTTGTTAGCCTCTATAATTGAGCTACTCTAAAACTAGATACAAGGCTGATCATTTTTAGATATTATTATATAATCAATAATGATAATAATAACAAAACAAATAGTATGCCCAAGGCACTTATAGAAGGGAAACACACAACTGAAAAGAAAAGTGCATAAGGCACCTAGAGGAAAACATGAAAAACTATACAAAATGTATAATATAAACAATTTCTACAAACTCTTTTAATAGAAATGTTTTAGATGAATCTCATTGACTAGGATGGGTAGTACCTCTCCATCTAGTTGGGCCAGTTAAAAAACATTATGTTGTTTACATATGTGGATCAAATAAGGACCACTCGACAAGATGTCAAATTTGGTACGGTTGCCTAACTTGGCCTTGTTTGAATCTTAGTTGAGGACTAGATCCCCTTATTTTAAGTCATTTTATATGGATCTATTATCAAAGGCCTTCTTAAATTGAGCTTGATGTGATTATATTGTTTTCATTGCAAGGTTTCTCATTTTTTCAAGCTCCATGAGTTCCACCAGTCTCACAAGCATGGGATCATCTTCCATCAACTCCAGCTAATGGGCTAGTTATAATGTAGGTAGCTCAAGAGAAATGGGAAACTTGGCCTCCCCTCCATATACTAAGACATGGATAATTACCAATGGCACCTTTAGGAGTCACCTTGCTAGCCCACAAGGCTATCTTTAGTCTAGTATGCCATGTCTTCTGATTCTCTTCCATAGTTTTCCTAATGATTCTTACCAAATTTTTATTTGTGGACTCAGCTAGTCCATTTCCCTAAGAATAATATTTGGAAGAGGTGATGAGGTAAATTCTCATCTTGAGAGCCTATTCACTTGTTTTTAGATCAAGGAATGCAAATGCATTATCAAAAATGATTGTGGATGGAACACCAAACCTAGTCACAATATTGTCATAAAAGTATAGGACTACACCTTCATTAGCTTCTTTCAATGTAATGAATTCCACCCACTTGGTGAAGTATTTATTTTCAGTAAGCACCCATCTATGTCCTACACTTGATGGAGGGTTGATCATTCTTATGAAATCTATCCCCCATTGCATGAAGGTTTGCTCTACTTGAATTGGATTGAGAGGAAGGGCTACCAATATTTGCTTACCCACAAGGAAAGCACACTTTTGACACTTATTTACCCATGCATACATAATATTTGAAGAGGTTGAGCTAGTAATAACCATCCCACATTATCTTTGTTATTATGGTTCTAGGTGCAAAATGACCTCCTATATGTCCATCATGGAATTGATCCAAAAGCTTGGTCACCTAGTCATTATTTATGCACCTAAATAGTACCCTATCTAGGTCTCTTATAAATAAAATCCCATCAAATAATGCATAAGTTATGGATTGAAGTCTAAGATTCCTTATTTTTACCCTATCTAGACCCTGAGGACATTATCCTATTAGCAAAAACTATGCCATATCATGGAGCCAACTCTTATGAAGTAGAGGTACCTTCACCTATGAGTTTTCTTGTATCACCATGATAACTTGTTTTTACTCATGATGGTCATCAACCATATGCTCACACAAACCTTTACCTATCACTAGTTTAGTGACCTTGATCTCTACTTCATACTCCATGATCTTAGTAATCTAACCAGCTCACTTTTCATTCAAGTCTCTCTTAAGAAAGAAGTCTCTCACTCTAGGATGAGACACCATAAGATAGATTTTGCTATTGGAGAGCATTAGCCTAAACTTTTTAAGTCTTATTATCATTGTAAAGACTTTTTTTTCTATAAAAGTATACCTCACCTCATACCCCTCAAGCCCCTAACTAGAAAATTCTATTGGCTACTCAAGTCCTTCACCATTCTTTTGCATCAACATAGCTAATATATTATCAATATTGGCAAAGGCATATAATATGAAATCTCTTGAGAAATTAGGATTCATGAATGTGGGTGCTTAGGTAATGGCTTTCTTGATAGCCTCAATGTTTATTTACCTTCATTTGACTAGGTGAACATTTGGTTCTTCTTAAGCATGGTAGTGATGGGATTGACCAAGTTTGTCAAACTAGGTATAAACCTTTTCATGAATTTTATTTTTCCAAGGAAACTCTAGATTCCTTTCTTATTCTTGGGTAAAGATAAGGCCAAGATGGCACTTATTCTATTAGGATCAATAGCTAATCCTTGTTTTGAGATACATCCCAGGAGTTGTCCCTCATGCATAGAAAACACACTCTTCTTTAGATTCAAAGAGATCCCATACTCTCCTCATCTCTCAAAGATCAACCTTAGGTGGTCCATGTGTTCATTGGAATCCTTGGTGGAAATTGTGATGTCCAAGTATACTAACACCATTTGATTTAATATCCCTTGGAAATCCATGCCTATGGCTCTTTGGAAAGCTCCCCAACATTTGATAAGGCAAAAAGCATATTTTAATATGCATACATGCCACATTTGGTGGTGAAGGGAGTCTTGTACTGATCTTATATTTTTACTAATACTTGGTTATAGCTTGAATATCCATCTAAAAGAGAAAAATGTTTTGAACTTACAACTATTTGAAGAAGTTACTCTATGGATGGTAGAGGGTAATGGTCATTCAAGGAAACCTTGTTCAGGTATCTAAAATCAACACACAACCTAATATCCACACTCTTTTTCCTTATAGACACCAAATTAGCTACCCATGATGAGTTTTTGATGGGAAAGATGATCTTGGATTTAACTAACTTGGTCAGCTCTCTCCTCATAAGCTCTTCTATTTTGGGGTTAACAACCTTTGTTTTTGCCTCATAGGCTTAGCATTGGCCTCTAATTCTATAATATGCTAAGCTAACTTTGGATCAAAAACTTTTATGTCACTATATTCCCAAGTGGAGATGTTTGAATATTCCTTACAAATTTTAATGAAAGCGTGCCTTTCTGCCTCATTATTTACCTTCCCAAGATTGAGGAGCTTGTCCTTAAAACTAAATACTCTTTCATAGTTCTCCTTATCAGTTGCCATCACTGCCTTATCTTTCCTTATATGGTCTCCCTCATGGAAAATACTTTCAAGGGTGACCAGCCCTTTACGAAGTTTTTTAGACTTTAGTTGAAGAATTTGATTCTCATACTGATGTTGAAATTTCTCCTAATTGGTGGAGGAGAACTTTGCTTCTTAATATAATAAAAAAGCAATTTATTTGTCATTTTTGAAGACCTTCCAATGGGATTCATTACCTAGTACTAATGGCCTCACCACCACCTTAACATGTGGCTGAACCTTGGCCTTTTTTAGCTTACTTAGAATATCAAATTGGGCTCCCATAGCTGCCAACTTATCAGCATGTTGATTCTAGTTCCTTGACATAGATTGAATGTTAAAGTCTTCAAAATATTCAATTAGGTTCCATACTCTATTTTTGTAGGACCTCATCAAAAGATTATTTATAATTTTTAGGCACTTGGCTTGGTCCACTATAAGCTCACTATCTCCATATGATTACAACTGCTTGATTCTCCTATTGCTGGCCCATTAGAGGCCATATATTAGGCCTTCATATTTTTATACATTAGATTAAAAACTAAAATGGAACTTATAAGAAGAGAAAAACTTATCATCTAAATTGGAAACTAGCATTGACCCTACACCTACTCAATTTTTTCTCCTTAAACCATCAAATAACAACTTCCACATACCATTGAAGTCTTCTTTAGGTCCAGTGAGGGAAGGCATGAGTTGATTTTCTTCATGTGGCAAATAGACACCCATGTCTCTTTCCTCAACACCTTCCAAAGGGTTGAGAAATTGATTATCCCCCCATATCTCATCCAAGAACAAGTTTGGAATCTCCTTAGGATAAGTATTTAGTTCTTGACCAATTGTAAATTCATCCTCATCAAGGATAGTATAATTGAGGTTTATGCTATCTAGCTGATGGGGCTTAATGTGAAATTATGCCATGGGCTTAGCCTTTATTTCTACCTTAGTCTTATATCTCTTTTCAAATTCCATGTAGGACCAATCTAGTGCTAGATAACCCCCAATTTTGGCTATGAATTCTCTAGAGAGGCATAACATGAAGTGAGGAGTTACATCAAGAATCAACACATCATAAACCACAAAAACATTAGGATAAGCATGTAGGGTCAATCTCAATTCCTTGATGATACCATATGGCTTTGTGGAAGATCTATCAAGCTACACAACTCCCTTAGATTAAGGTTCATACTTTAAACCAAGCTAGTTTGCTATTGATTTTGGCATTACTAAAGTTATAGATCCACTATCTAACAAGAAATTATGCACCAAGGAATCACCAATGATTAATGAAATGTAGAATGGAGGAGGTTTGGTGACCTTACTTGATCCTTCTCCCATAGGACCTTAGGTTGCATAGGTGAGGACCTCAATTTCTTTTCTTGGTTATTTTCATATAGTTTTTGTAACACCTATCTTGGACAAACCTTCTTGAAGGGTATCCACTTGACCAAGCAAGGAAAGCATGTCCCACATTGGAACACTCACACTAGATTTCTTTATTTGCTCAACAATGTTGATTGGTAGACCACTAATATTTGCTTGAGCTCTAGGAGCCACTATTTTTTTTTGTTGAATTTGTGAGTTTTGTGGATCAAAAACTTTCTCATGATTCTTATTTTTAGGAGGTGCCAAGACCTTTGGAGTGATATTAGGCTCATTAGGCTTAGACAATGAAGGAGTAATGACAGGAGGTTCTTTTATTGCCTCTTGATTACTAGTTATATTCCTTATTTTGAACCTTGTATTAACTACCACTAGAATATATGATTGGCTAGAGATAGCCTACTGATTGAGTGCATAACACTCTTCTTGCTCACTGATGATCATTTTAGCATCTAACTGGTTTGGTACCTGATAAGATATTTGTTCTTGTGGAAATTGTCTTAGTTTTGTCATCATGGGGGTTTCTATGTTTTGAGACATTAAGGCTTGATTATATCTATAAGCAATAGCCTAATACCATTAATCATTAAAGGCCTAGTTAAAACCATTAGCTAAGAAAATGGATTGCCCAAAATATTGGTCCCAAGGTATGGTCCCTTTAGCTTCTTGAGCCATATTGTTTTGAATAGGAATCAAGGAGTTGGAAGAGCCTACAACATTTGGGTTATAGCTACCCTACTTATTGTAGCTATGTTGTCCTCGCCCTTGCTCATGTTTTAGTTTTGGAAAATTCCCTTGAAGGGTGGTATATTCCCTTGATAAGATTGATTTTGAGGTTTATATGGAACTTGATAAAGTTTATTGAATTGAGTTTTCTACCTTTTAACATTTACCACATCATTTCCCAAGCATTAGAGCATGGTCTTAAGTTATAGGTATTTTATTTTCTCTTGGGAATCAATCGATCCACTAGCGGAGGCCTTTTCCTACTTGGGTGAAGGTATAAC
Source organism: Torreya grandis (assembly GCA_037957365.1). NCBI lineage: Eukaryota > Viridiplantae > Streptophyta > Pinopsida > Cupressales > Taxaceae > Torreya > Torreya grandis. The sequence continues at coordinate 2,562,255 of JARHVA010001156.1, read as the reverse complement.
ATCAATTGTTGGAGTTGGAAGAATAACATCAAGTAGGGTAATAACTGTAGGGGGTGGTCTAATTTCAAGGAAAAGAGGCATTGAGGGTCTAGAGGCAAGCTTGCTATCTTAAACTAGGAAATTTTTTGCTTTAATATCCACCTCATAAGAATTTGGAAATATGCCCCCTCCCATGGATTAGATCATTACAACTATATCACTATTTAGATCCTTCAAGTAGTATAGGAACACAAAGTTAGGGAATGGTCTAATAGAGGCTAGAATTTTGTCTCAAACTTTTTAGAATCTTGTGTTAAAGTCTTACATGACTTCATGGGGGAGATCTCTTGATTTTGGTAAGTTATTCTAATAGTGACAAATGGTCACTCTTGTCTACAAATATTTTACATAAGGCCTCTCCTAGTTCATTCTATAATTGAATAGAGTTAGGAGATAAGCCTCTATACCAATCTAAATATTTTCCCTTAATGTATATATTTAATAGTCTAATATCTATATTTTATATAATGACATTATGGATATTATAAAAATGGACTATGTCATTGATGTTTTCAAAAGGGGTTATGGCTTGGTATTGTATAAAAAATGGGATGATTTTGAGAACTGCTACTGGCATAGGATCATATTGTGGCATATTTAAAGGACTTTGGCCAATGAAGCCTACAAAAGTATTACAGGGAATCATGATAACAAAAGAAGCTAACAAATGTCTTCTTGCATAGGTACACCTCATGATTGGTTTAGGAAAGTGGTTTCCTACTTATGGGTGAACCTTAACCTTTTGGCTAAATTTAAGGGGAGTTCAACAAACTCAAAAGGAATACCTCTAGAATTTGATCTTGTAGTCACCTTTCACATGAAAGATAGTTATTATTTTGTCACCAGATTCTTGAGTGTTCTTTAGAGTCACTAGATACTAAAAGATAAAATCTATAACTATTACAAATTGATCAAACCAACATCAAAATTGACCAATATTCCTTGAAATTTGTCCCACTAAGCATGCTAGAAACTATTGTAGCCTAGAATTATACCCTTATGGGAAAGTTTTTTAGGCTCTCTCACTCCTAACTACAATATTTGAACAACCTAAGGATGTGGGTATCCTGTAATGAGGTTGAACCTTTAGGATTTTTAATGAGGCTAGCTCTTCAAATGCTTCACTTTAGCTTATTTTCCATACTAAGATATACTACCAACTAAGGAAAGGGAGAGAAAGATAACATGAAAGGTAAATCTAAGCTAAGGATTGTGATTCACCAAAATATGAAATGGTCTACTTTTAGCCTAAAAACCTTAAAAAATACTAATGAACCTAACCAAGACAAAGACTAATCTAATCCTAATTCAAGGCCATAAACATAAGTATTTTTTGTGAAGGTCAAAGGGAAACCCTAGAATTTGAATGACAAAAAGAAATAGGTCTATATGAGACACTATAAACTTGTGACACTTCAAGAAAGGGACCAATGTCTAACACTTTACACAACCTACAAGGAACCAAAATAATTAAAGAAATATATGTACATAATATACAAATGATGAAAATGGGCATACATCTACAAATTAAGCTCTAATAATGTACACTTGACTTCAAACTAGAATTAGAAAAGTTTATCTTATTGCTTCAAGAGAGTGTTTACAAGGTGATTTTGATATAGTAACTCTATCACCAGTTAAGGGATCTCTTTTTAGGCTTAGAAGCTTGTATATATAGTATAAAAAGATAAGAGAAGAGGTGGATCATGTTAGAAAATGGAGAGAGGGGTCATAAGTGGCTAAAACCACCACTATGTCCTTAAACTCTTTTGCATTTAGAGTGTGAAACTACCTCGACCATGAAATGAACCATCTAATATCACCAAAAATCTCCTCAAATCCCTCATTGATTAGAAAACATGATAGAAGATAAGAAATTCTCTAAGAATGTCTTTAAAGCTTGAGCTACCTTTTTTGATCACCTGATCTTCACCTTTCATTCCCATTCCATCTTTCACTTGTATTGCAAGTATAAGGACAAAATCACCATAATTCTAAATCTAGACTAAGCCATGCTACTTCTACACTGAATGATTATTTATCAGAGATGATAGCTATGTCAAAAGATGAGGACCTCTCCATTAATTTCACCTACCAGCTCCTACATTGAAACCTAGACCAAATCTTCCCTATAGATGGAAAACTAATCTAAGGACATTGGTTTTATTGTACCTATTTATGTTGATGTAAGTCCATATAAATCCAAATGGCTACTTTCATGGGTTTAAATTTTGATGTTTATGGGCCTGTCATGGGATATTTGAATCCTAACAGCTATTTTATGAGCTTGAGCTTTGATACTGGTGTGAATGTCATCAATTCCTTTATATTTTTTCTCTTTGTCCATTTACTATGGACAACTCCTTCAAATGAATTTACTTGAGATAATTTCCCAAACTTATCTCTTTTGGCTATTTGTTTTAGCCTTTTTTTGAAAGAATTCATTGACTTTTCTTCAAGTTATTCCTTCAGAGGAATTTTTTAAGATTTCCTTACAACCTTTTATTATTGAAATTTTATCCTAAATGAATTATTGCAGCACTTTGAGATGAAATATTCTTTTAGATAATTTACTTATCACTTTATTTTAGATAATTTTTTAAAAATAAATCATGTCTTTAAACTTTTTGCTTGGAGCCTTCAAAACTTTGAAAATGGACCATTTTGCCTAGAAGTGCCTTTTATATTTTTTGCAAAGGATATTTTTAATCTTGAAAAGTGTCCCTTGACCTTTTTAAATGTCCCTTCAAAATTTTAAAAATGAAATTTTGGAAAAAATGAAATGGACCCTTCATAATTCTCTAAAGCTCCCTTCACTTTGAAAATACCCTTCAAAATTGTTGAAATGGTCTTTCAAAACTTTTGAAATGGTCTCTCAAAACTTTTGAAATGGTATTTATAAAATTTTAAAAATAACCCTTTGACAATTTCAAAATGGTCTTTTCCTTTTGAAAAGAACCCTTCAACAATGTTATTTTAGACAAAATGTCTAAAACAATCCCTTCGAAAAGATATCCTTCAAGAAAATTGCTTAGGACAAATTTTTTGAAACAATTCCTGAAACTTAAACAAAAAAATTGAAAACAAAACCTCTAAAATAATAAACACTTGGTTAAAAAGAATCCTTAAAGAAAATAAAAACTTAGTCCCCATAAAGTTTGAAAGAATAAACAAGTAAAGACTTAGCTGCATAAAAGATTTTACACTTAGCTTCTAGCTTGTAGGCTTATCCTTGAACACTAATATTAGATCTTTAGAAAAACATGCTTGGATCCTCTCTATTTGAAAATGTTAGATAAATTTATATGACTTTGATCCATTGTTTCATCAAGCCATGCATGAGATTTATATGTAGGACAAAAATGGCTAACAGTTTCTTCCTTTGGTTGAACCTCCAAAGGAATGGTAAGTGAGTTCTCTTCCATGGGTGTAGAAACATGTAGAGAGGTGGTTGAAGAAATGATTACCTCCTTTGGTTTTTCTAAATGAGTTATGGGTAAGTCAATGATTTTCTCAAACAAGAAAGAGGGTGAGGTGGCTTTCTTTGTTTGGATGTCCAAAGGAAGGGTTGGTGAGTTGGCCACTTCAATGAGTGGGACAGATGAAATAGACATTGAGGTAGTGGTCTCATTAAAAAATGGTTCATCAATGATTGTGTCAATTTTATTTACATTATGTGTGTGAGATGATTCGGGTTGGTTTTAATTATAGTTGGTAAAGGGTGTATGGTTGGGAAATAGTTTATGAAAAATGTCGAGAGATTGGTTAGGGGGTGATTTGGGATTGTCAAATATGATTTCCCCCTATCAATCATGTTTTGGAAAATCATTTTGAAGGTATTACACATACTAACATCATGCTTGATAATACAATGGTATGCACATGTATCATTTTCATTATACCAACCAAGTGATTAGTATCAAATTGTTGAGGGGATTTTATGGGTGGAAGTTGTATGATGTTTTCTTTGATTAGCTTCTCCAAAATAGAAGCTTAAGATTATCTAATAGGAGTGTACTATTTTGGAGGTCCATAGGTTTTATTTGGGTTGGGTTGTTTGAAATAGTAAGAGAAATTGGTTGAGGGATTGGTTTGGTTGATGGTTGGAGGTGGAGCATTTTTTAAGGACAACTGAGTTGTTGGATGTCTTAGATTTAGATGGGTTGGACTGATTGGTGGCTTTTAATGATGAGAAAGGATCATTAGATTTAAAGGTGGAATTTTTGTTTTAAATTTTAGATTTTCTTTCCTTGATAGATCAAACTTCTAGTTTTCATGCCATGGTAAAGGCCTCATCAAAAGTTCAAAAAGTTTGAACTTTGAGAGTGGGGAAAATGTGTTTGGTACAAACTTGTGAAAAGAGTTCAATCAATTTAGTTTTTGTTAATGAGAAAGAAATTTGGTTAATAAGACCTCTCCATCTAGCAATGAAATCAACAACTGATTCATCATCAAATTACTTAATGGAATAAAGGCTAGTTATGGAAACCTTTTTAGATACGTTTACTAGAAAATGATCTAAAAAGACTTGGGTGAGTTGGATGAAAGTAAAAATGGAGTGCTTGGTGAGAGTACTCTACCAATCAAGAGCAGGTCCCATTAAAGAAATGGGGAAAGTTTAAAGGAGGAGGGCATCATCATGTGTAATTAAATAACATGAATTATGAAATTCCTTCAAATGTTGTTGTGGGTCTTCCTTGCCTTGAAATTTGGAAAATTTAGGTAATTCTCATTGAGGAAGATAGGATTAGATTGGGATGGATGGGTGGATAGGTTCATTGCATATTTGAAAATAAGAGAAAAGGTTATGGGTTCCTGAGATGGATGATTCAAGATTGGTCATTTTGTTAGTTAACTTCTTGACCAAGTCTGTTTGAGGTGGGATAGATGGAATATGGTAGGATAGGTTGGGTTTAGGTATTGTAGATGTGACATATTGATAAGGAGGTTGTGAAGATGTTGTATATGGGTAGGTGTTTATGAGATGTTGAGTTGGTTCCCCATAAGGATTCATGGGTATATAAGATTGAGTTTAAGGGGATACATGACCTTATGGGTTAGGGATGTATTGATAAGAGGTTGTAGGAACTCGTTGAGAGTTTATTTTAGTTAGAGGTATGTACGTATAAGTGGGTTGGGGTTGAGTTTGAGTAGTAACTCATTTGTTGATGGGTGGAATATTTTGAGGTATAGAAAGTACCAAGTTTTGAAGATGGGTATAATTTGGTTGGGTGGTATTGGTAGAAGGAATGGTGGAAAGAGGGGTAGAAGTTACCCTTAAGGTAGGTGTGGGATAAGTAACAAGAGTTTAGGTTACCTCTACATTAGATGTATTGGTTGGTGTAGGGGGTGTTTGATTATTAGTTGGGTAGAGGTAACACCCACCATAGGCTTATGAGGCATACTTAAAGGAGGATCCATGAGAGGAATTGAATAAATTTGGGTATGACGAGCTAATGTGTTAAGATAGTGTTGAAGGGTAATGGGGTTATTGTCAAGGAATGTGGTGAAATTGATATCAACCTCAACAACAATCCAAGGCATGGTAGGTGGGGGAGAATGATGAGGAAAACCCTCAACCTCTGAAGTATACTCCATGGATGAAGAAGAAGAAGAGGTAGGAGATGTTTGATTCGTCAGTTGTTTCCTAGTAAAAACCATGTGAGAAATTGGAAAAAAAAATGAACCTCTCACCTCAAATAATGAGTAAGCAAAGAAAAGTTCAAGGCAAATAAGACACAAACTGAAATCAAAATTAATCGTAGAATTCATTTTAAATCACTTTTGGATTATGCCTTAGAGAGTGTGAAATAAGTTTGGATTGTGAACCAAGTACCAAAAGAGTAAGATAAGGGTGGTTTTAGGTTTAATATGGTTCTAAAAATGAATCTATACTAGATCAAGTACATGGATTGGTATTAATGGCTTTCTCCCTACACTTCATAAACCCAAATCTGATCCAAGTCACTTATCTAATAGATACCATTTGTCTAGAGTTTATACTCTATTAGAGAACAGAGTGGGTCCTCTTCTTGGTGATGAAATCCAAGTAGGATCATCAAAAAGGGTAAGGTGATCCAATGGGTGATGAAATCCCAATGGGACTTGTCTCAAGTATGTTATGAAGCTTTTTTTGTGTGTGAGTGGTTTGGTTGTGTAACATAAGTGTGCTACAATTAATTCATGATGCTTTAATTAAATAAGTGAGATAAATCAAGAAATCAAACCATGAATGTAGAAATTTATTTTATACCTAAAAGGAAATGTTTAGATTTTATTTGATGAGCATACAATAAATAAGAAAGGGAACTAGGTCCCATTGAGTGTGATAAAATTTTTAAACTAGAATTTTCACTTTTATGACTAAGAATAAATAAAGAGATAAATGTTACAAAAAAGGGTAAAATAGATATGGTATAAAAACTTGGTAAAAATACGTAGGTGAAACAGACAAAGTGGATAAATATTTTTTGGGTAAGGGAAGATGACCTAAATAAGAAAGCACTCAAAGTAAGCTTGTTTATTAGACAAAAAGGAAGGGTGGATTCCTAGCTGGTGCTAGATCCAAGAAAGCATGAGCTATATATGGAGGCAACCAATACACACCTATAAAACAAGTTAATGTTGAAAGTAAATGAATAAAAGTAAGCATACACAAAATTAAATAAGATGAACACTTTGCTAATGTAAGCTAAATATCTAATAAACTAACAAAGAGATGCTAATTTGCTAAATGAATGCTCTATTATGTTCTAGTCTATTCTGGTTTGGTATAGTAAATGGGAAAATAGGGTTTATTTAAGGGTTTGGTGAAGGGTGTAAAATAAAAGTTTTTGGTCAAGAAGTTAATTATTTATGGTTATAAGGAAACTGTCACCAGTTAGGCAACCATCGATGATTCTAGGTAACCATCAATGGTTACTTACGGGACTAGGAATGTTTGGAAAGACTATAGAGAAGGATTTATAGATTATCTTTAACTAAAGGTAAAGGTTTGTTTGAGATATGGTAATGATAGGGGGAGAGATAGGTGTTATTAGATAAGATTAGAGGTCTGATTAAAGAGGTAAAATCCAAATAGAAATACCCAAGAAGAATAAAAGTAGATAGGAATGAAAAAAATCAAATGCTTACCTAATCTTTGAAAAACTTTGGTAGCATAACGGTTCTTCAGGATGTTTTGGATGGATTTCAGTAGAGATTCAAGTTGGTGGCTTCTAGAGAAACTTGTGTGAATAATCTTTGAATGCTTGGAAGACTTGAGTACCTATATGTAAAATTCGGATATTGATTCATGGATCCCCTTCTCCTCTTGCTCACCTCATTTTATAATAAAAGGTGGTGGAGTAAGAGGGATAAGGATAATGAGTAATGAGGTTTTTTTGATGTGTTATAAGATAGATCAAGTGGAAACTATTAAATTTGTGCTTGGTTGCCTTGAGAATAGTTGGTGATGTGTTACTAATTTAGGGACCTAACCATCAATGGTTAGGGTAACCATTGGTAGTTGAGATCCTAAGTAGAAGTGGGTTAAAAAGTGGGTGGAAGGGGTGAAAATGGTGTTAAGGTCAGTTAGGGTGAAAAAGGTTTAGTTTTTTCATCAAAAGGGGTGAAAGAGAAGTTTGAGGCATTTTGACAACTAGAGTTATGTGTGTTTTTTTCTAGTGCAACACTTTTAAGATCCTTATCCAATCCCTTATTGACAAAGGGGGTCTCACATTAGAAAACCCTAATGCACCATCATACCAAGACCTTGATATATTTATAAAATAAATTTTTAACCATTCTCCTACCAAGAATGAGAGAAAAAACATCAAGTGTTCTCATGATACCCATACAATTAACATGGTCTTTGATGCAATCATTATTGAACCACCTAGTACCCAATCTTTTGATCCTCTACCTCATCCAACTATGGAGATAGTGGACTTATCATCCCTTCCTTTGGACACTCAAACCAAGTAAATATCATCCCTTCTCCCTCCACTTATTGAATTAGTGGAGCTAATAGCCACCATTTTAACTAATATATCAAACAACTAACCATTACCACCTCACCTTTACCTTTAATTATTGAGCAGACTAATTTCCCTTTAAAGATCATTTTTTAGGAAAAAAACCCATGTCTACTCCTCCCATAGATAAACCATCTATTTCAACCCCACATCCTTTAATTGAGGAAGAGGATGAGGTTACCATCCCCGTGTCTCCACCTAGAGGCCTATCTTTCAATTCCACTCTTTAAGGAATCAAACCAACTTATAAAGCCTTCTCTAGGTTAGTGTATAAGTTGGAATTTAACTCCAACCTTGACATGTATTGAGCCACCTTATGGTAGCAATTAGATCTCCATTACATTACCCGATCAGAGCCTCCAACCCTTTCTCAATTTGCCCAACCCTCTACTTCTATTAACTAACCTCTTACCATTTCTACTTAAATAACCAAACCCCTTAACCAACCAATTAAAACCTCCATTTAACCAATTAACCCCTAATTACTTAATCCAACCAAGACCTAAGAAGCTAAACCTCTCCTATCATCCCAACTAGGTATGCTAGGAATTTTGGTATCCTCCCTACACTGAGCCTTAGTCACTCATCTATGAAAGTGGACCTAACCCCTTCAAGCCCACCAAATAAATGCCAAACCAAAGCAACTAAAGAGGTAAAGCCACACAAAGGCTAGAAGACCCAAATTTCACCTCCCTTGGCCTTTCCCTCCATCTTAGGACCTCATCCCTCTACCTTCAATAGGAAACTAGTTACCTCTACCAAAAACTCACCACCTCTCTTGGTTATGCCTTTCCAGTTGATCTCTGATGCACCTCTTTTCACCATTCTAACAATACCTAAGACACCAAGCTTACAATCTTCCACTTCTAGCTCATCAACCTCCCCACATAAACTGAGGTCACCAACCAAGCATACCACCTTACCTAGGGCACTTACTACCAAACCTATTTCTAAGCAACCTCTTACTCCAACCACTAAAGCCAAAACCACTACACCTTTACCACCTTTAGCTATGTAATACTCAACCATCCTCTATATATTATTGTATACTTACTATTTAGCCTTACCTCCCATTAGGCCCTTTGACCCTTTAACTTCAAAACCTACATGGTACAATGACCACCATGTGTGTTCCTATCATGGATACCTAGCCATGATATGGAGAACTAAAAGGATCTCCAAACCATAATCTATCATATTTATGATGAGGATGATTTTTTAATATATGAACCTCCTATGAGCCCCCTACCAATCCAACCACCCACCATACCTACCCAACACTCACCCACTCCTCCACTCTCACCTCAGAGTGAAGATGAATTTGACCAAAACTCTAGCTCAACCTTTCATTCTATCCATACTATGAACATATTCATAAGAGCATAGCAAAAGGATAAGGTGAAGGCTAAGGTGTCTATTCCTTAGGCATACCCCTCTTCAAATTTCCAACCAACCTACACCCAACCAACTCCACCATCAACCAAACCCAAGGTATCTATCTTAGGTACCTCCCAATCTAAGCCCTCAAAATTCATCAAGAGAGTTATCCTCAAATAACTTGATTAAACACTCATAAAGATGAGATTATATGAGTTGATCTCTACCTCTCCCCATCACCTCCAAGCACTAATAGAGACTTTGTAATCCATTAAGTTCTAACCTAAGGACCCCAATCTCTAGCCACCTTTGTCATTGCCCTTCAAATTTCCAACCTTATTACCTTCAAGGATTTGGAAATACCTTCCATCCACCTTGATGACCCAGATCCTCCTATCTTTATCACTACATACATCAACCAAACCCACATCAAATAGGTCATGATTAATGGGGGAGCTAGTATAAACATCATCTCCTATCATGCCTACAGCCAACTCAACTTGCCATAAAATGTCATATTTAAATCTTTGGCCATCCTTTGCTCCTTCAATGATACCATGGTCACTACCTTGGGAGCTTCATCTTTCATATTCATGTAGGACCCCATACACTCCTTTAACTATTCTATGTTGTAAAAGGTGAATTCTATTACAATGTCTTATTAGGATGACCTTGGATTTGTTCCATGGGTTGTATTACCTCTACCCTCTACTATTGCATTAATTTTGTGCATGAGAGATAGGTCATCACCATCTAGGATGACCCAAGTCCTTTCTTGACATGCAACATGACCTACAACCCCAATGTTATCCTCATACCCCCATCCAACACATATTCAATAGATAAAACCCAACCTTCAACCACTAAATAAAATATCATATCCCCTTCTACCAATGAGGTATCAACTAGCTCCTCTATACCTTCACACCAAATTCCTACCATAGACCATTTGGAATCAATGTTTCATCACCTTTCACTGGGGGAATATTTCCTTCTCACCCTTGAAACTTTCCCTACTCCTCATGAGTATGGATAACTTACCAACCACCAGGATATGATCCCAATGTCAAAACTATCATTCCCTTTGAACCTCCCCACTATCAAACCTTTTTTATCTATAGGTGACTCAATAAATCCCTCAGTGCTTCTATCACCTCTCTTCCACCTTGACTATTCACCATCAATTTCTTTTAACTTGATAAACCATGTTTTTCCAAGACATACCTCCATCAATGTGCTTGGAAAGGTTTTAGTCTTGGACAATATGAACATGGCCCACATAAATTGGTTATCATTAAGACTATGAAACCTCACAAGAAGCATGAACTTGGTTTCATCTTGCCTAAAAAGAAGAAATCCAAACAAACCATTACTACCATTGTTGAGGAAGATACGCCCTCCTCACCAACCTCTCCCCTACCTACATGTGAGGATGATGACATCATCCCACCTAACATTTTTTATTTTTCATCAACATGATCAACCTAAGACCCCTAACTTATCAAAAGGAGGGGAAGACCATAACCATCCCTTTGATCTATCATAAAATGATAGGGGAGGACTCTCTTACCATTAACATTATTTAGTTTTAGGATGATGATTCTATCCTTACCTACCTTGGTGCCCTAGATTATTCAATCCATAAATCCCTTCCTTTTGAGTCTTTAACCATGTTAAATGAATTTACCATAGATATCAAGTTAGAAAATTTGAACAACCCCCACATCATCAAGCTGGGCCAATCATTGAATAAAGAGGAAATTTAGTACTTTCCCTCTTTCCTACAAGATCGTAGCATAACATTCACTTGGTATTACAAATATATTCTTAGCATTGACACTATTATTGCTACCCATAACATAGTCACTCATTGTAATGCCAAATTTCTTAATAAAAAGTGCTAATGCATGTATCCCTGCATAGATCTTCTTGTCAAGGAAGAGCTTAGTGTTTTTTGTATATCAACTTCATTCAACCTATTGACTACCCCTAATGGGTCTCAAATTTTGTGCTTATCACTAAATCCATAGGGGGAATATGAGTTTGTGTATACTTTCATGACCTCAACCTCACTTTCCCTAAGGATGACTTTCCTCTACCCAACATCGACCAGCTTATTGATCTTACAGCTAGACATGAGATGTTATCTATCATGGATGGATTCTCAATTTATAATCAAATCCTAATTGCACCTGAAGATCAACATAAAACCACCATTACCACCCCATGGGGGACCTTTTGCTATAGATTCATGCCTTTTGGGTTAAAGAACATTGGCGCAACCTACTAGTGTACCATGACCTAAATCTTATATGACCTAATCCATAAGATCATGGAGGACTATGTGGAAAAACTTCTTGGAAAATACAAACTCTGAAAGGATCACTTGACCATTCTTAAGATCATCTTTGAGCACCTTATCCATTATCATGTCCATTTAAACCCCAAGAAGTGCATTTTTGGGGTCTTGTTAGGGAAGCTTCTTGGCTTCATTATCTCCCTTCATGGAATTGAATTTGATCCTACCAAAATTAAATCAATCATAGACATGCTCTCTCTAACCAACCTCAATTAAATTCAAAGCTTTCAAGGGAAGCTTCAATCCATTCATCATTTCATATCCTAGATTTTAAACTGGTGCCAACCTTTGCACCACCTTCTGAAGAAGGATGTGTCTTTAAAGTGGAATAGAAATTATAAAATGGCATTTGATTCACTTAAATATTACCTCTTGTCTCCACCTGTCCTCACCCCTCCAAAGGATGGTAGCCCATTTTACCTTTATATCTCTTCTATTGACCATTCCCTAGGGGTAATGTTAACTCACCAAGATGAAAAACATATAGATCAAGCTATATACTACATTAGTCACACACTTGTGGAGTACAAGACTTAGTACACTCATACTAATAAACTCTACTTGGTTTTAGTCTTCATAACCATGAAGCTTCACCACTACCTTATTACCCATAAAACCTATGTCATTTCCAACACTAACCGACTCAAGTACATACACTCTAAGCCATACCAAAACTATCATATGGCCAAGTGGCTCATGATCTTTGCAAAGTTCAATCTTGAGTTCCTTTAATAGAAGTCAATTAAGGGGCAAGTCATTATCAACCAATTGGTTGAAGCACCATTAGTAGACCATCAACCTCATCATCTTTAATTCCTTGATGAGTTCATTGAAACCCTATCTCAAGTGGATTTCACCAATCAAGTCACCATGTTCTTTGATGGATCAAAATTTCAACATAGTGGGAGATTTGGTATCATCCTTATCCCCTTTGATGTTGAACCTCTCTCTTTATCCTTCAATCTTGATTTTTAATGTACTAACAACATGGCTAAGTATAAAGCCCAAGTGATAGGTATTTAGACTACCTTAGCCTTAGGATTCAAAATAATCAATATCTTTGGTGACTCAAAACTTGTGCTCAACCAAATCAATGGCTCTTACTAGTCTAAGAATGATATTCTACAATAGTACAAATAACTAGTTGACAAACTCCTAGCATAATTTGAACACTACCACATCCAATCAACCCTGTGATCTACCAACAAGTTCATCAACACCATGGCCTCCCTTACCTCAAAAATACCCTTTTCACCTTTAGAATCTAAGCTATCTATCATTATTCAAAATCTTACCCATCCATCCTATGTCAAACTAGATTCTCTCATCATTTTCAATGTCAAGGAAACCCAACCTAACATTTGGTATCAATAAACATTTGACCATCTTAACCTTGGAACAGTTCCTAATAATTCTCAAAGATCATTTATTTAGAGTACCTTCTTTATAAATGTAGCTTTTATGGCCTCCTCTTCTGCTTCCTACATAGTCATGAAGCCTCTCACGTTATCAAAAAAATGCACAATGGTATCTATGGGGGCCACTTTAGTGGCTTCACCATAGCTAAAATCATCCCCTATCTCATCTATTACTAGCCTACCCTCCACCAAAATTTCTATGATTACGTGAAAAAGTGTGTTGAATATCAATAATATGCTAATTTGCATCATGCACCTAGCCATAGCCTTCGAGTTTCTACCAATTTTTGGCATTTTTCATAATAGGGTCTATATCTCATTGGGTAAATTAATCCCCATTCCTCATAGTGACACCATTCAATTATTACCATGACCGAGTACTTCACCATGTGGGTAGAGGTTATTCATCTAGTCTCAACCAAAGTGGAGAAGATTGTCAACTTTATCAACCATCATATCATCTACCACTTCGGTGTTCCTCATAATATTATCACCAACAATGGTAATTCCTTTAAGAAAAAGTAATTTTAGTGTATATGTTATGCATTAAACATCAAGTTAAGCTTCTCCTTTCCCTATCTCCCCCAAGCTAATAGACATGCAGAAGCCTCTAACAAAAATCTTAATAACAAGGTAAATAAAATGGTCAATGCATCTAGTCATGATTGGAATTTGCACATCCCCTTCACCTTATAAGCATATTTTACTAGTATTATAACCCCTATGGGTGCTACCTCATTTTATATTATGTTTGGAGTGGAGGATATCTTTCCTCTTGAAGTCTAAATCCCTTCTCTTCATATATTTTTTCAAGATTTTCTTTTAGAGGATGATTATCATCAACTCTATTTATCCCAACTGGAACTACTCGATGAGAATCATCTAGAAGCCCTTACCCATCTTCATATATATCAAGATCATATCAAATGTGCCTATAACAAACACCTTAAAGTGAGAGAATTCAATATCAGAGACCTCATCCCAAAAGAAAATCAACATGTCATTAATATGTAAAAAGCAAGTGGGGCAAGTTTACTTTCAATTATGTAGGTCCTTATATCATAACCAACAAGTATGGATCAGGAGCTTATCATTTATCTTACCTTAAAGGCCACCCAAAACTTGATCCCCTCAATGCTTCATATTTGCATCCATTATTTTATTAGGAAGGATAAAGTTCACCTTTTTTTCACTTGAGCTCATCCCTTGTGATCTACCCACATTTATCCCCCTATTTTAGGTGAAATAAATTAAAAATGAATCATGTAATTATCTCACTAGCATTTCATAATCTTGAACAATGGGTATCATAGTTTTACACATGGCATGATTCTCATGGTACTTTCCACACCTTCATAGGATGGATTCCTATGATCATTGTCACCTAAACCTCTTTACACCTAACCAACCCTCTTGTGCTCTTGGTGTCAGCTCCATGAAGGTGAATCACTAAGTCAGCCTAAGCAAGTCTATGCTAAGCAAAATCAAAGCAAAATAACAAAATTCCTATCATTGGCAATCATGGGTCATTCCTAGCATTCATAGACTACTCCTTTGAAGGAAAACTATTGAAAACCTCTTTGAAATTGCCAAAACATAAGGTGGAGTTCTCCCTTGAAGGAAATCTATCAAAAGAATTTAAACAAAGCATATACACTTAGAAATATCCCTCAAAGGATGGTTGGTTAGGTATTTGTCAAAATCATTACAATTTATTGGAAGCTTCCCACATCGATTAGCTTCCCAAATACAATAATTAGCAGAAGACCCATTATCACAATCAAATAAAAATCAAAATAATCTTAAAAGCCATAATTGGCTCTCAAGAAACATAATAAGGTAGAATCTTTAATCATCTTCCACAAGTAGACTTCCTACATCAATCAGTCTACAAATCTTGGCATAGTCTTATTTATACTAACTCTTTGAACACATATAGAGGAGGCATGCTAGTCTCACAAGAAGGTTCCATTTTCACCCATCCCCCCTATATGTAAAGGATTTTAGAGCTTACTTGACATTATGTGGTCAAGACACCTTTTTATACAATTGAATAATGTTAATGCAAATCATTATAAGGGCTTATGTTCATTAAGTCAATCCAATTTTAGTTTTATTTTAGTCCTTGTCAAACAAAGAGGATTCATGCCCTCTTCTTACCCTATCATGACTAGTTGATATTTTAATTATGACACTCACCTCTGGATTATATTCTCTATTCTCCCATCTTTTATTGTTAATTAAACTATATCATGCATTTTATAATAAAAAATAACAACAAAGAACCATAAACATATCCATAACCATTTGCATTACCATGACATACACGATAATCACATCCATAAGCAATAAAATCTATGTGAACATGTCTAAATATAAATAAACCCAATATAATCATTTAAAAAATTATCATGTCACAATCATATCCATAATGACAACCATAACCATGACTAGCATCATAAAGTAATAACATCCATTAACATTCAAACAATTAACCATTTTTCCACCACATGTCTAGAGTCTGCTAATGCAGTATATACACATTAAGGTTTAGTAGGTCATAAACTTATCCTTAAATCCAAACCATCTCATGCCTATGCTAAGCATCCATAACAACATAATCCATGATCTCATCATAAGCATTCATCATTAACATTAAAACATTAAACCATAACATCATAACCATTGATGGTTGCCCATTGACACCCTAACCATTGATGGGTAGGTTGCTTAATTTTTCACATTGACCATAACACACCCTTTTTAAAACTAAACTAAGCCAAAAAATTCCCATTTTTGAGACAACACACCCCGACCACCTTGTCACCTCGCCATTAGTCAATTTCATCCCAACTAACACACTTTTTGTGATACTTTGTGCCTGGTCCTTTGACCATAGTGACAACTTTACCACGTTGAACATATTTTTAATTTGTAGCACCTTGCACTTACTAGACCCATATGTGTCTTTTGGTAACAATTCCTACCTTAGACACCTATGACACTTGACCTATTTGTGTTTTCCATGGGAGCACTTCCTACCTTGGATAACCATCAAAACCAATAACCTTATCTAGGAGACTAACAAGTGTACCTAGATTCTTTTCCTACATGCAGTCATGTGGAACACTCGTCACTTATCCCTTTGATTGACCTTAATTGTTATCAACCATGACACCCTTTTCTTTACATAATCCTAGATATCACACCTTTTATCACACTTTATGTATTTGTTTGAGCTATAGTACCTGACCTATCACTCACCTTAAAGATGCTCTACCTTCATCATCACCATCATCAATCTTGTCAAACCCACACCCAATTCTATTTTACCTCATCGCCTCCTAGTTTGAGGGGGAATACCTCCTCCCATATTTGAGGCAATTAGTAGACCTTCAACCTCTCAATTATTTTTTGTTTTTTAACTTGTTCACTCAAGATGCATAATAAAAAGGGGGGAAATATAAACACCAAAATTATGTACACCATAATTCCAAATATTGAATTATCCATTGACCACCTTGGGACCCTCTCAAGACTAGTATAACCTTTTATACCCTAACCAATCTCAGCTATAGTCAATTTAACTTAATTAGCTTAACCTTGCCTTTTAGCCCTTTTTACCCCTCGACACTCAACTATCGACAATTAAGGTAATCATCGATGGTCACCCTGATCATTAATAGTTAGGGTAATCATCGATGGTCACCCTAATCATTGATGATTAGGGTCCACCTCCCTAACCAAAATCACGCAAATCATTTGCTTAGATTTTTTAATTCTATCTTGTCTAAATCCTATTGTGAATATTTGCATGGACAATTTATAATTAGATGGCCTAGTTGAACCTTCACTTCCACCTCTTTCTTACACCTATAAGAAGAGAGGAGTTGGGAGGTGAAACTCATTTATAATTATCATCAGGAGCTTGTGTATCCAAGAGTTTATTTATTGTAGTTCAATCATCATAAACAATTTAGCAATCATATTAGAGATTTAATTTTTTTCCACCTATCCATCAATTCTTTAGGTATCATTAATCTATCAGAATCAAGCTAGATTCCACCAACAAGCTAAATACCTCAACCATCTAATCAATTGACTTATAGTAAGAAAAGTACTTGATTCTCAGTATTCATTTACTTTATTTCCATTTTGAAATCAACCTATACCCTACCCATCTCTCAAAATTCATCTTTTGAATCTCATCAATCAGCCAAAATTACCAACCCAAATCCTCACATAGTAACTACCGATGGTTGTGTCAATCATTGATGGTCTGCCCAACTATTGATGGTCAGCTTGACTGTTGATGGTCAACTTAACCATTGATACTCATCCTAACCATCAATGGTCACTATGACATCAAAAAATAGCAAGCTAATTTCACCCACCTATGCCCAATCAAACCTAATTTTCTATGTTCTTACTTGTTGATAGACCCCTTTTTGATTTTATAAAGCATACCCCAACACCTTAGCACTAGTTTTGATTAGTTCATTACTAATTAAATCATTTATAATCTACTTTCTTATTGAGCACTCTTGTATTGAATTTTAGTAACTTTTGATTTATTGATGCAAGTACCTTTCTTTTTTGTTTATAAACTTAATTGTTTAAAATGTGTGGATTGGTAACCCTTAAAGAATCCCTCACTTTTGGGATCTAGCTATCGCTAGGCAATCAACTCAACTATTTGTCTAATGAAAAAGTTTGCTTCTATGTTTTATTATCTAATGGTCATACTCCTAAGACAAAGAGGAGATGTTCACAATATTCTAGCTAAATGCATGCAGTATCAATTAAGTTTTTCAACCATACCCATACTTAATTTCTCATTTCCATAATAATTGAGAAATTCATTGAAACACGTACACTCAGAATTATGTATGACTATATAGGGTATGGCTATTATTGTTTTATTATTACTTGTGTCTGAGGCTAATGAAATCATATCATACTATTTCAATCATGTTCAAGATCTTACTCTCCTTCTCATGTTATACTCTCTTTTAGTCTTCTAAAGTCCTTTAGACTTTTTCAAACAACAAGTATCTTCTTATGAATATACAAAATAATTATTACCCTAAAAAATCAAACATGGTTTTAATGATTATCTAATTATGATTTAGGTGATATTGAGAGTTATGTGAGGTTTAAGGCTATTATCATTATACTTTCCTTTATTTCACACAGACCTCTCTCTCAAGCAAACAACTCCACTAGCCTAGGCATGTAGACTTGTATGAGGACTATGTTGTTCAATAAACCTTGTGATCCCTAATTATAAATGTTACTTTTATCCCTAGTTAGGTCTCCTTGAAACTGATGACTTTGATGACATTAAGCTCATTTTTAACCTATAAGTCACACATATAAACTATTGTTTATAAGTTTTGAGAGATTTTAGTCACCTAAAGAGACCTACAGGTGACTATTAGGATAGTTGACTGTGTCTGAGTGCATTTGGTCTTTATTTACAATACTCAAACATTTAAATGTTTCCATTTTCATGTTTTTTATGTCTTTAAACATCTTCAATTCTTTGAAGTCCAATCTTCAATTAACCTTATTATTTCAAAACCAATTTCCTCAACTGGCTATAGGTGTTCATCATGAGAAGATCTAAACATGGAGTTTTAGCTTTTTGGCCTTCTTTACTTCTATCATGACATATATAGATTTCAAAATTAATCAAGAGATGTTTATAAATACATTAAATACCATAACATCACTTTCAAATCATCCTCAATTTTCTTGTTTTCCACTATTTATAAACAAAATCCTATAGGTGACTATCTTGCTAGGTTTGACTATGTTTTTGATCTTGAACCTTTGTGAATTTAGGTGATTGGAACACTATTATTTAATTAAATTTTAAAATTAAATTAATTATTATGATCCATGTCTAGGAAACCTTCATCAAACATTGACAATTATTGAGTTTCATTTCATTTGTAAACCTATAAGCCTAGAGAAGGTGAGAATTGTAACACTGTGTAGAAGCCTTTGAATAGTGAAAGTATGGAAATTGGGGATTAAATATCATTTCCTCCAAGTATCAATATATTTTTATTATAACAACATAGTAAGAAAATATATGGAATAATGGTAAATCAATACTGGCAGAACAATTCCTGGGTGAATTTAATTGATCTTGATCAAGATTTAAATAATATACAATTATCCCTTAATGTTATCTCTCTCCATCCTAATCTAGAGGATAAAATTATTTGGCATGATGATCCTAGTGGACAATTTAAAGTATCTACCATTTTTGATTCTAAGGGAAATGGTAATCAACCTTTGTGGTCGCATGCCTGGATCAAGGGACTTATCCCCAAAATAAAAATCTTCTACTGGACTCTGCTTCAAAACAAAATCCTGACTCTTGACAACTTGCAAAAAAGAGGAATATATGTGGTGAACAGGTGTATTCTATGTAAAAAGGGCTTTAATGATAGAGATCATTTGTTTGTGAACTATTCTTATACACAGCAAGTTTGGAATGAGATCCTCAATCTTTGGGGTATTGTATGGGTTCATCAAAAAAGTGTGGAACTATCTTTTAAAAGTTGGTACTATCCCTCTAAGAATCCTGATGTTCTTTTTTTCTGGAAATTAACTCTTCCCCATATTTGGTGGGGTATATGGAAAGAAAGAAACAACATAATTTTTAGAAGTAAAGAACTTCCAAGATGGGTGTTGGGTCAAAATATTATTAGAGAAATAAAGGAGAATTTCTCATTGCAAAGGTATCCTAATCCAACCTTTCAAATTGATAATCCCTTAAGATCAGAAAGGCCTAATGTGAAAACTAAAAATCCAATATTAGGTGTTAAATGGAATGTCTCCCCTTGTGGATGGATCAAAGGAAACTTTGATGGAGCTGATAAAGGGAACCCAGGAAAAGCAGGATGCGGAGGAGTCTTGAGGGATCATGTGGGAAACGTAATTGATGCTATTGTTATTCCTATTGGTAAGTCGAATTATCATATTGATGAAGCTTCTGCAGCCCTTCAAACCATTAAATTAGTTGTTGAATTAGGATATTCTAAATTATGGTTGGAAGGTGACTCCATGAATATCATTAATATCTTAAATAACAAAAATTCAGTTTCATGGTCTATAGAGGCAATGGTGTTGGAAATGAAAGCCTTAATTCAAAAATTTGAGAAAGTAACCATAACCCATACTTATCGTGAAGCCAATGGGGTTGCTGATTGGATAGCAAATCATGCAGTTCGAACAGGACACAAGGTGAGTTGGCAGGATACATTAAATAAGAATGTGGATCTTAGAGTGCTCATTGATTATGATGCAATTCATTCAATGGAGGGAAAGATCTGCTTGGAATAGAAATTCAATGATTTGGCAGAGTGGCCTTATGGAGGAAGGATTACATTCATTAAATAGAAATAATCTAGAGAATGTGAAGTGGGTTTTGTATGTGCTAGAAAATAGGTGAGTTTCATTACAAGCTGATAATAGTTGGTCTCATTGCTCAGTAATCAGTTTTTGGGTGTTATTGGATAATTGTATGGTATGCAAAATTAAAGGAGAACCAAGGAAGTAGGAACCTAAAAGCTGCAAAGATTGGAAAGCAAAACATGATGTTTGGAAGATCCTTCAGAGAGGGAAGGTTGTGAGCTAATTGGAATGGTTACATGGCTTAAAACCTCATATAACGATGGCTTTTTTGAAAAATTGGGTCGAAAACAAGGTAACCCTCCATGGCATCATGGTGAAGTTCACCGAGGAATTCATAGCAGAGGTCACGAGGCTTCTAATGGAGGGAATAAAATTCTCAAAGCAGACCAGCATATCTAATGAGGCATTTAGCAAATTCCCAAAGATGGATGCTGAGGAGCAGCAGTTGGAAAAGAGTGGGGATTTTTTCAACCTGGAACAGATTAAAGGAATCTGGAGAGATGTCTTATGTTGCATCTGTGAGTATTTAATACTTGATGGAAGAAGCAAAAGAGTCCATAAATTCATTTTTTCTTTCTTAATCATTTTAGGCACAAAGTTAGAATCTCCTTTTCTTTCTATTTGCGCTTCTCGCTGCTCCAAAGTCTGTTTGCTCATAGAAAAAAGGAGTCTCATCCTATATTGCATGAGGGATTAATCCTAATAATTGAAGGCTTCTACAAAAATAAGACCATTGTCCAGAATCCTTATTCAGATAAAAATAAGGACTCATAGAGTAAGAAGAATGAAACAGTGGAAAGAAAAAGCTAAACCCAAGTCCTCCAGCTTCAAAAAATAGGTTGTTGATGAGGAAATAGAGTGGGAAAGCACTGATAGTTCTGAGGAGGAGAGTATAGAGGAAGAGGAAGGAAAAAAAAGTGGGGAATCCAGCTCCAGCAAGGAAGAAGAAGATAAAGGTAAGAATGAGAAAGAAGGGGTCACTATAGAGGAAAAAACTGAGAATAATAACTATGATCTTAACGAAAATCAGCAAGTGCTAGGGGAAACTAAAAAAGATATGGATGTTCAATTTGAGGATCCTGCGTCGAAAATAGAGAAGGAACATCTAGTTCAGGATGCCTATCATGCAATGGAAACTAGAGATCAAGTAAAGGATGATCTAATACATAATGAAATCCCTGTTGAAACTAAGAAACATAAACAATTGGAAAGGGAGGATTATATGAAAAAAGGATGAAGACAATCCAAAAGAGAACACAGAAGATTTAAGTGAAATAGGGTAGAATGACAGGAGGCACCCCTTTATGAGCTCGGCCAAATGCAAAGTAGATGCTATCCTTCAAGTTGACTCATGGATGTATAAGGAGATAATGGGCCTCAAAAAGAAAATGGAAATATTGGAATTTAATCAGGAAGCAGATCGAAATAAAGCCAATAATTTGGAAAAGTAGATGAGGGATATTCCTATCAAACTTAAAGACTATGATAACAATCTTAGGGAGCTCATTAAGAAAATCAGAATGAAGATGGAGGAGGTAACCTCTAGCATATGTGCAGCTACTGTAAACATTGGAAAATGAGCAAATGAGGAAATTAAATCCTTGGAGGGGCCTAGCAAGGGAACTAGACAGAGCTCAAGGAATAAAGCAATGAAAGAGGTTGTTATGTCGGTGGTTATATCTATACAGGACACTATTGTGATTGGTAAGGAAGTGGTGAAGATGATTTTGGAATTAGAAGAATAGGGTCTTTGAGTTCTTACTATCCTGGTCCTTGTAGTTGGTTGTAATAACTGGTTCCATTTTCTAGTTTTTTGTTTTCTTATCACACTGGAGTTTCTAGGTCTCTGTAAAACCTGGGGTCTGTCTTTTGATGTTCTTGAATGGTGGTTTTATGTCCCTGTAAAAACTATTTTTGAATACTACTAAGAAGTAGGTTAAAGGTTTCACCTTTAGACGTTATTGTTATATCTTTCATCCTTTGTTTCAGGGTTTTGGGGTCCCTTCAAAACCTATTTTTACCTTAATCTAAAACATAGTTTTCCAACTCCATGGAAGTACATATTCCAACTCTTTAAATAGATAGACACACCCTGTTATATAAGCACACAGACATAGTCCATAAAGTGAAAGAATAAGTGACCATATTGAGATTTGTACAAAATATTTGACTGATAATAAGTCCTTTTATGGATAGAGATGAGAGTATAATATAATTAAGAACCACTTATATGTATTATACCACTTGCAGAACCTCTGTAACATAAAAAGCTTGTCTACAATTTTTAAAAGTGAAAACATGAAGCTTTATCTTTCTTAAAAATCCTCACACATGTGAACCAGGGGTGGAGAGTGATGTATATAGATGTTGGGGGCTCTTCCAAAAAAAATTTATTTACAAAAATAATTAAAGTTATTTTCATTTGTTAATAAAGAATAGGGTATGGATTTGTATAAAAATTCCATGAATTATAAGGTAAATATACCCCTTTCATCTTCCCAAATTTTGAGATCTAAATATTCTCTCTCCTATATGGAATGATGAAAAACTTCAAAGCTTGTTTAGACTACCAAGGAGCTTAGTGGAGAGATAAATAATTTTGGGCCTATTTTGCATCATTTGACCATGAAAATCCTCTAAGAAACTTGACATGTGATATTATGAAATATTATTACCTCCCATATTTGAAACCAATTCTACAAGTCTGTACAACCTACAAAAGCACATATAAACACCTTCTTTTCCTGCATTTTTTCATGTTTATAAACATGGGGTACCATTAGAGGGTAGAGGGTGGGAAAAAATAAGTTAAAAATCATTTTAAAATTGGAGGTATGTAATGGGGAGCTTAAGGGACATATTTTACCATGTGTGGTATCCATTTGGCTACTAAGAAGTGAGTTTTTTCCCCTAAAATGGATCTTTAGGATGTGAAACCACTTAGTAATGGCTTAAGGACTCTTTTAAGACCTTTACAATAAATGAGACACTAAAATATTAAATTTTTCAAATGTTTTATAAGTAATATAGACTCATGTGTCATTTTTAAGGGTTATTTGGTGCTTTGATAGTGTTACTCAAGGTTTGAAACAAGCTTGAACAAATAGACCATGGAGAATGATTTTGACACACATCACTAGGATTCACATTAAAAGCCAAGCATAAATTAGACACCTTTCAGACTACTTATAAAGGTATGTCTCACAAGGGATGGCTTGAAACATGCCTAACCATGGAAACTAGTAACCTCATTTTCTCCAAAATACCTTAACTTCTGCCAAGAAACCTTAATCTTGTCAAACAATGTTTAAACCATCTTCTAGAACTCAAAAGCACTTGAAACTATTTATCTCACTCAAGGACTTATTATATCCCAAATTTTAACCCTATAGAATTAAATTAGACCTTCTAAAATTTGGGATAACATGAAACTATATCTCAATATAGGTAGATTGCTACAAGAGATAGATCTCTAGATTATGGGATAACTCCCTTGATCTATCTGTTTAGGCTCTCAACTACTAGTCTAATTACTTATTGGGGGTAAAAAGGGAAGAAATAAAATTAAATTAACCTACAATAATGGAGGTGATATACCAAGGATATCTAAAAAAACATTCTTGAACTTTCACTATGAAGGCAAATTACTAAAACTAATCTCAATTAATGGTTCTCTAGTATAAGTGTTTCTACATGGAGGTAGATTGATATGCATTTATAGAGGTGATTGAGTAGGAGGTTTCATCTTAGACACTACTAATATTATTCACACATCAAATACACTTAACAAAAATTTACACTTCATGAGACTTTTTATAAGAAATGTTACTCACATAATGAATACAAGAGTAGAATGGAAGCAAGGAGAAACAATCATAACTTATCATACAAATGGACTACTTGACATACTTAAGCAATAATTTTAGAGAATAAACTATATTAAGAACTTTATTCAAATAAAAAATGATATTTAAAACTAGTAGGGATTTTTTGTAGCAATTATGGATAGTTTACAATGCCAAAATGACTTCAATATATAGAGCAATAAGAGAAGAGAGAGGAGTGACATTGAAGAGTCAAAATTACAAGTGTCAAGTATTGAAGACTAGTTATAATGTAAGAGAAAGAGTTATAAAATATATCATGAATTTATCTTTAACAAGTGTCAATATAAAACATAACATCCTCTTGAAGTTGGCATAGAGATACTTCATTGTCTTTCTTGAAACTACTCTTCTTGATGAAGATTTTACTAACTACATATAGCTACCTTGGAAGTAATTAACACATGTGTAATAACTATAAAATGTGTAAACATGATTGGTTTAGGTCATTATGCACCCCTATAACTAATAACCTTCTCTTTTCTACTTTTTATTTACTTCCTTGAAGTAACTCACTAGCCCTCTAAGCCTAAACTCTCACACATGTCATTGAGGTGACCTAAAAGCACTCAAGAGATTTCATTACATAGATGTAAAACACATATTTGTAACTTCTATATTTTGGTCTCTCATATAGACCTCAATAAAACTCAAAATCATACTTCTCATATTTAACTTGGTAGTCACCTTGTTTCTCACTATTATGTCCAAGATTGTCTGCAAAAAATAACTTAGTAGAGGAATATCCATGAATGACTAACGTGATAATTGGGTCTAAGGAGTTATAATACATATCCAACCACCTTACACCATGGATTTAACTCATCTATTCCTTTTTTCACCTTCAAATAACCTCAAAATGTGCATAAAACCTATAATTTGACCTATCTGTATAAGTAATGGTATATAAAAATTAAGTGGTGATGAGTTTGAGAGAGTTCCAAGTAGATCCAAATCAATATCCAAGCTTATTGACACCTTATAGAAGCATTTCTCTTTATCTTTCCTCATCGAGATCTTATGAGGGTTTTAGGTATTTTAGGTTCTTAATAATGGTTCATAAAGGTTAGGCCCCTAACCTTCAAACTAATGCCACTAATTTCAATTACATGACCTCCCTCAAATATCCATAAATTATCAAGACCCCATGCATATTTTATATATGATTGGAGTAAAAGAAGTTGCTTTTTAGGTAGTTGTTATGCATTATGGACACCCTTGAGGTAAATTAAGGCCAAAAATGACCAATATACGTTTTTATTTGAAAAATTATGAGTTATATAAACCCTCTAATCTCCCATGAAAATTATAATATTTCTTTGGAATATCACATATTCATAGGAGTGACCCTAGAAGCCTGATGGTTCATGCTTAGTTCTAGGTCTCATGGGCATAGACTAAATTTTCTACATATGTGACCACATATGAGTGATAAAAATGATTTTAAGACCTCTTCAACATTAATTTACCTTTAATTTAGTCTTACACATAATACCATAGTGCCTTAAGACTCTTACTTTCATCCTTTCACCATCAATGTACTAGGTCTACAAGTTACATTACTTATGGAGTATCCCAAGTCTGAGACAAAATAATGAGTACTACCACTATTATTTTGACCTAAAAGAGACCATAAATGTCTTTTTAAAGTCATTTTGACTCCCTATACTAAATTTCAAACCCTGAACATGCCTCTATAAGTCTCAAACATCAAATTACCTCATGACAAATAGGGTTTGCAAGTGTGACTACAGGGTTTGGGCTTACACTAAGTTTGATGATTTTATTTATGTTTCCTTAAATATCAAAACACATTATGACCCTTTTATATCTATATTATACATTATAACCTCAAGCACCCTTTTTATCTTTATTTTAGGCTTAGAACCAATTGAGCCCTTACAACCTATAGATGACTTCTAAGAGACCATGATTGCATTATCTATGTTAGAACTTCACCATCATGTAAATATCCCTCCAATTTCATGAACTTATTTTAAATATATAATGGTTCTCAGTCATATCCTAACACCTCTATACTTTGAGTTTTGATTTTTTGGTCCAACTGAGATGTTAACCCCTGTACATGTTCATTTAAGATTATGAATGTATGCTTCTAGTTATAGGTTTTCATCACTCACACAATGATCTTCTCTCGATTTATGATTTTTTTTTAAATCCAAAAATAAGATCGAATTCTTCCAAACATGCTTTGGTCCCTCTTTTAGGTCTGAACATAACTCAATTTCTAGTAGCAGCCTATAGGTGCATGTTTTAGGGTTACTTGACTATATCAAGTGTCATAAACCTTACCTTCCATCAATGATCCTCTTCAATACAAACATTAAATTAAGAATCTAACCAAACATGATTTGATGGGTTTTAAGAAGTGCATTATCCTTGAATTGAATCCACTCATACAAGAATAAACTCTATAACTATCAAACACTATTATGCAGACCATTGGTATTCACTTCTAGCACAAGGAGATGGTTCTACCTATCCTTCCATGACCACATATGTCAAAATAGGTTTAATTCAACATTAAATGGGTGGATATGCTCTGTAGGTCTACATACATTACTTGGTTCACATAGATAAATTTCTAAAGTACAACTAGATGAGAAAAACTAAGACATTGGGATTGCATATGAGTTTGTAGGTACTAATAATATTCATGATTATTCATAAATTACATGCCACCAATCCAAAAACTATGACCATGAAATGAAATCTCATAAGGACCTTGAGCATCCTCCAATTTCACTCACACTAAACATAATAAGAAATAAACACATAAAAAAAACACAACAAAATACACACATGTGCTCTAAGCACTTCTGTGCCAAACACTTATAGAAAACAAACACCTATCCTAATATATACAGGACCTCAAAACACTCTAGGTGAAGGACAAATTTTTCATTGTTTCAACTAGTATAAAAGACAATAATTCTAGATCATTATTGTTCCATGAAATCAAACCATCATCTAATGAATGTTTATCAATGAAAACTTTCTTATGAAAATAGTTAAATTACTTACCATTTTTGGAGTTTCTGCTACATGTAAATTTATCACTTGGAACTCTCATTAACACTCCATCTAAATTTCCTATATGTTTGTTTGACTTTTTAACTTTATTGACCTCTATTATGTACACTTGGCACTCTTCAATTGGATCATTGGGAGTCATGAAACCCTCCCAAACTTCAAATTTTTTTGAATCATGATATGTTTATTATTAGGAATCATCAAGGCTATTTTTATTTTTTACCAAACACTTCATGGTCTACCAATTTTTTTTCCTACTTGTTAGATACCCCATGCTCTTCTTTGTGCTTATTAGGTACATAATTGACCTCATCATTAGTTATATATTCCTTTTAAATAATTATAGACCTACTTACCTCTTTAAACTTGTACACTATGGCATTGGATTTTTACCAAATATCATTTACCTTTTCTTGAGGTTCATGCTCATAAATGTTCTCTTCTTTAGAAATCAAAACTAAATGTTCACTAGAATGATCATGCTTTGTTATAGTATGGATATGAACATCATCATCCATGTGAAAAATGAAGTTGCCCCATGCAGCCTATATTAGAGTGTCATCAAAATTTGCCTCAAGAGACCTATCACATTCTTTATGGAGGATGCATATACCAAGACCCATTTCTTCAATCTGCTCATATGAATCAAATCCATGGATAATACTCAGCTCCCCATTCATCAAGGTATATGTTATTTATGCCATCAAGATATGTTAGAGATTCTTGATCACTAGGATGATCTTCTTCATCATTAATATTAAAACTCATGTCTGATGTATAAGGCACATATGGTTCTACCTGAAATTGAGATAAAGGTTCATATTTTATTGATACTTTAGCAACATACCTAGTCCTAAATTCCATATAGGACCAATCTAAATTTAAGTATCCTCCAATCTTAATGGTAAAATCTCTTGACAACCAAAGCGAAAGGTGAGGTGGCACATCCACAACCATAAAATATTGAAGAATAGTGAAAGTAGGAAAATAATGAAGAATAATTTATAAACCTTTGATTATGTTAGTTATGACCCATCAAATTGTAGCACTCCCATGAAATGAGGCTCATAATTCAAATTTAACTTGTCATCTACTTGTTTGGGCATGACAAAAGTACTTGATCCACTATCAATCAAATAATTGTGAACCAAAACATCTTCAATGATGATAGATATATAAAATAGAGGAGGTTTATCTAGTTTCTCAATTTTGTTTGGTTGTCCCTCACTATTCTTCAATATGTTTTTCAAGGCTAAATCTTTCCTAGTAGATTGTTTGGTTGTCATGCTAAGCTTGGACAACTCTTCTTAGAGTAGGTTTTCTTGTCCAATTATTTCTAGTGTATCCCATATTAATACATTTACATGAGCCTTATTCATTTAATCTACAATGTTAGTGAAAGAGCCACTAACCTTAACTTGTCCACTAATAGGAATGGTGTTTCCTATAGATGAGAATTATAAGGTGTGAAAGAATTATTAGCATTTTGAATTATTTGATCTATTTGTGCATTTGGGATTGCATTAGACATACTTACCCTTTGAGATGTTTGAAAACTCATTAATGGACCATTACTATCCCCTTGAATCTCTTTAACTGCCTTTCCCTTTGATATTGTATTTGAAGCTATAAGACTTGAATATTTGATTGATTGCCCTTGGTAATTCACAAGACATGAGTCATCTTTCTCCCAATTGACTAAAGTAGACCCCACTTGATTACTCTCTCCATTGTTATCTCCTCTGTTAGGTACCTCAGCTTGAGTCATGGATGACATTATTCCCTGTTGGGCCATATAATATTGATTGAAGGATTCATTGGCATGGGTATATGAATCATGAGGTTGATCCTCATTCTCTTGATTAAGTTTTTTTTGAGTAAGCACTAATTATTTTGAGGTGGAGGGATCATTAATATTATAACCATTATATGATTTTGCTTCAACTAACTATCCTTGACCTTGAATATGACCTTGAAAGGGTGGTTTATTGAATTTATAGTTTGGATATGATTTATTTTATTGATAGGAGATTTAGAAAGGTCTATAATGTTTCTATTGTATGATATTTTTAAGACCTAAAATCTATTTCTTAAGAGACTTCACTCTTTTTTCCTCATTAGATTTAGTTGACTGACTGTGGACATATGCCTTATGTTTTGGTGTAGGTATGGAAACAATATGTGTAGGGGTTTTTAAATCAAGGAATAGAGGCATAACGGGTCTTGTATAAATCATCCCAACCTAAATCTAATAGTTCTTAGTTCTAATGGCCACTTCATAGGCATTAAGTAATGTGTTCCCTCCTATAGATTATACTATCATAGAAATATCACTGTCAAAAGCCTTAAGATAATAAAGGAAAGAATGATGTGTAGTAGGCCTTACCAAGATTGGGATTATATAACATGTATTATAAAACCTTGTGTTGAAGTCTTGAATATATTCTTGAGGTGCTCTCCTTATGTTGGTCAGTTATTCAATCAATGACAAGTTATCACTCTTGTCCCCAAAGCTTCTCCTCAAAGCATCACCAAACTCATATCATGTGGTAATAGATTCAAGAGCCAAAGTACCATACCAATCAAGAGCCTTAACCTTGAAATAAATAGACAATAACATAATGGCTATATTCTCCTCAATGATTTGATTTATATTATAGAAGTTGGCAATGTTTCTAATGTTCTCAATATGGGTAATGACAGTCTTACCTATATATGAAGGGACACTTTTGAGGGCTGATATGGGAATTCAATCATAATGGGGAATTCTTATAGGAATATAGTCATTGAAATAAAAAAAGGTAGATTCCTTACCATGATAGCTTTAAGATTTTACAATATTGGGTCAATAAAAAAATTTCTTATATGTCTATGATCAAGGTAGGATCTCTTTGGGTAAGGATGGGTACTAGAAAATCTATATGCTTTGACTGATTAATAAGGAATCTCTTTGAAATAAAAAATAATGTCTTTAGTATGATATATTGTGTTTACCTTAGGCATGAAATAATGCACTAGTCTACCACCACGAGTCAATTATTGGAGTCACCAAATACTGTAGGAAGTAAACTATTATAGCCTCTTTGTTGTCAAGACTATCATCTACCTTGAATAACCTTCTTGGACCACATGTCCCATCAGGTATGCCAAAACTATTATATCCCAAATTTTCACCCTAGAGAAGTCAATTAGACCTTCTCAAATTTGGGATAACATGGAACTATCTATGAATATAGGTAGATTGCTATAAGAGATAGATCTCTAGATTATGGGATAGCTTCCTTGATCTATCTATTTAGACTCTCAAGTACACTAGTCTAATCACTTATTGGGGGTGAAAATGGAAGAAATAAGCTGAAATTAACATACACTAATGGAGGTGATACACCAAGTATATCTCCACAAACATGCTTGAACATGCACTATGAAGGCAAATTAATAAAACTAATCTCAATTAAAGGTTCTTATAGCATAAGTGTTTCTACATGAAGGTAGATTACTATGCATTTATAGAGGTGATTGAATAAGAGGTCTGATATTAGACACTAATAATATTTTTCACACTTTAAATACACTTAAAAATACATTTACACTTCATGAGACATGTTGTAAAAAATGCTACTCACATAATGTATACAAGAGCGGAATCGGATCAAGGAGAAACAATCATCACTTATCATCCAAATAGACTACTTGACATACTTAGGCAAAAAAATTAGAGATTAAACTAGAATAAGAAATTTATTCAAAGGAAAAATGATATGTCAAACTATCAAGGCTTTTCCATACTAATTATGGATACTTTACAATGCCAAAATGGCTTCAATATATAAACCAATAGGAGAAGAGAGAGAAGAAGTAATGTTGAAGAATCACAATGCCATGTGTCAAGTCTTGAAAACCAATTACAATGTAAGAGAAAGAGTTATAAAATAGATCATGAAGTTCTCTTTAACAAGTGTCAATATAAAACATAACATGCTCTTAAAGTTGGCATATATACACTTCATTGTCTTTCTTGAAACTACTCTTCTTGATGATGAGTTCACTAACTACCTAGAACTACCTTGGAAGTCATTAACACATGTGTACTAAATTTATAAGGTGGAAACATGATTGTTTTAGGTCATTATGCATCCCTCTAACTAATAATGTTGTCTTTTCCATTTGTTTACTTCTTTGAAATAACTCACTAGTCCTCTAGGCCTAAAATCTCACACTTGTCACTAGGGTGACCTACACACACTCAAGAGATTTAATTATAGAGATATAAAAAACATATTTATAAATTCTTTTTCCTCTATTCTTTCATATAAAACTTAAGAAAACTCAAAATCACACTTCTCATCTTCAATGTGGTAGTCACCTCGTTTATTACTATTATGTCCAAGACTATCTATAATGAATAACTTAGTAGAGGAATATTTATGCATGAATTAGGTAAGAATGGGGTCTGAGGAGTTAGCATACATCTCCAAACACCTTCCACCATGTATTTCACTCATATATTCACTTTTTCCCCTTCAAATCACTTCAAAACTTGTAGAAAACATGAAATTTGACCTATCCATACAAGTAATGGTATATAATAATTGAGTGGTGAAAATCCTAAGAGAGTTATAAGTATATCCAAATCAATTTATAGGCCAATTGACCCCTTATGGATTCATTACTCTTCATCTTTCCTCTTTAGGATTTTATGAGGGTTTTTGGTAGTTTAGGTTCTTAGCAATGGTTCATAAAGTTTAGCCCCTACCCTTCAAACCAATGCCATTAATTTCAATTACATTACCTCCCTCATATCTCCCTAAGTGTTCAAGACCCCATGCATCTCGTTCATATAGATGTGAGTGAAATAAATTGCTTTTCAGGTAGTTGTTATGTATTATAGACACCTCCAAGGCAAATTAAGGCCAAAAGTGACCAATATGAGTTATTCTCTACAAATTTATGATTCTCATCAACCCTCTCCTCTCCCATTAAATTTCTCATATTTCTTATGAATATCACATAATCATAAGAGTGACCTTAGAAGCCTAATGGTTCATGCCTATTTCTAGGTCTCATAGGCATAAACTAAGTTTTCTAAGTATGTAACCACCTATGATTGATCAAAGTGACTTTAGGACCTCTTAAAAACTCATTTACCTCCAATTTAGTCCTACACATCATCCCTTAGTTCTTTAAGACTCTACCATTCATCCTTTCACCATCACTACACTAGGTTTACAAGTTACATTACTTATGGAGTGTCTTAGTTATATGATAAAATAGTGAGAAATTCCACTATTAGGTTGACCTAAAGGATAACATGGAGGTATTATTCAAGTCATGGTGAACCCATGTACTAAATTTCAACCCCTAACCATACCTATGTCTCAAACATCAAATTACCTCATGACTAACAGGGTTTGCTAGTGTGACTGCATGGTTTTGGGCTTAGACTAAGTTTTGTGATTTTATTTATTTTTATTTCAATTGTAATACACCTTATGACCTTTTTGTTTTGGATTAGACCTTAAAACACATCAAGCACCCATGTTCTCTTCATTTTAGGCTTATAAATATTGATCTCTTATAACTTATAGATGACTTCTTAGAGACCATGATTGTGTTCTCTATGTTATAAATTCACCATCATGTCAATATAATTCCATTGTCATGAACTTATTTAAAGTATTTAATGGTTATTATTCATCTCCTAACACCTCTAAATTTTGAATTTTGATCTTTTGGTCCAACTGAGATGTTAACCCTTGTAGGTGTTCATTTAGGATTATTACTATATGCTTCTAGTTTTAGGTCTTCATCATTCACAAATTTATATTATCCTAATCCATGAATTGATTTTATATACTAAAATGAGATCAAATTATTCCAAACATTCTTTGGTCCCTCTTTTAGGTCTAAACATAACTAGGTTCTAGTAGTAACTTGTAGTGCTTGTTTGAGGGTTACTTGACTGTATCAAGTGTCCTAAACATTACCTTCCATTAATGATCCTCTTCAATAAAAAATTTCAATGGATAATCTGACCATTCATGATCTGATGGGTTAAAAATAAGCGTATTATCCTTAACTAACATCCACTCACAGAAGAATAAACTCTGTAACTATCAAACACTATTATGTAGACCATTTATATTCACTTATAGCACAAGGAGATGTTAGAAGTAGCTAATTATAGGGGTAAATTAGTAGATAAAATATTTACATTTAATTCTAAAACAATTATTTCATGAATCATACATTCACATAATATATCAATGCATAAGCAAGCCATCACACAAGCATATCAAAAGATAACATAAGAGATTATGTGGGAAAACCTCTTGGGAGATAAAACCCATTGAACCATGCACATGGAATAATATAATATAATTACAAGATTAATTTTATACTTACACCAACTGATCAAGGAGCACTCACCCTTCAATATAGTCAAGCACCAACTTGACCTTTAACTAATACTAACTAGCAAGGATGTTACAACCCCCTAGATGATCAAGAACCAACTCAATCACCTAAAAACTAATCTCCACCACTAATTTTATGTCTAACACACCTGATGATGGAATTTTATAGATCTAAAATCTACAAACCTACCTCTCTACCTCATACAAGCCACTTAGGGTCCTTCACTCAATATGCCTCTTCTAGGATCATTAGGTCTAATGAAATGTGTTTCCACCTACATAAACTTGATAAAATATGCACGATTTATCTGATTAAACCTTTAGTGGTCATTAATTACCCACTTATTTTTCAAAGACTCTATTTTGCTTAATTTCATATCACCATAACTAATCCAAATAGGCAAATTAAGACTTGCCTTTATATCACATACATCATCTAACCCATCTTGGTCAAAAAATATAATTACCACACTTGAATTAAAATTTGAATTTTTCCTAATACATGTTACATGAATGATAAAACTTCTTCATAGGTTATTTATTGTCCATAGAAACCAGTTTCACTATTAGGCCTAGTTGAGACCTAAAGCAAATAGGCCTTCACACCTACACATTACAATTGTGACCTATTAGACCACATTAATTATTCACCAAAGGATAAAAAATACCAAAAATACACCCTTTATCACTCCAAAATATGTGTATGCCACCTGTAACTCCATTTCATAACTTGAACCTATTAATTAAGTCTTCTCACATTTTAGGCCTTCACACATAAAAACATCTATCACTTAGAAATAAAACACATAGTAAATTTTATTACATAACCCACTATAAAAAATGAATTAATATATCCTAAATGACCTCAAAAAAGTCACCAAATCCATTTGTATTCACTAAACAAGCCAAAAAACCTCAAACCAACTCTCTCAAAATGAACACTTAAACTGGTCACACACAGTCAAAGTATAGTCCAAACATTATGACTCTCTATACCTAAATATGAAAAAATTAATAATTTAAATGAATTATTATGAACCTTTGAGACTTAATTGACATCTTAAAATTTATTTTTTTCTTCAACTGTTGACATAACATCTTCAATCTACCTCTACAAGATGGTCACATAAACTACCTATAGCTTCCAATAGAACAGTCATGTAAATTTTCATGTTTATCACTTTTAAGAGATCTTAAAATATATAATTAACATTTATAGGTATTTTTTGATATTTATATCATCATAAAATGGGTGGATAACTTTTTATAGCATCAATAATTGGTCTAATAGATTAATTCCTCAATCCTCTTTCTCACAGTCTCACCACAACTAGACAAGCCTTTTTATCTTGTATGATTCAATAAATTAACCTATATATCTAGCTTCCAAGAATATTGTATAGTTATTTTATTTATTAAAAAAATATGTTAATTTTATTCATCACATCTTATCATAAGGACTTAGACACATTACTTCCCTTATCACACCTAGACCTATCATATTGTCACAAGAATACAGTCATGGTGAACATGACTTAGACTATCTATAGAATCACTTTATTTAACATAAAATATATTTAAAATTTCCTTGAACACCATTAAACAACCTTAAAATACTAATACATATATGTATAATTTCAAATATGAAACATGTGGATCAACTTATGAAATACAGACCTTCACTCTGTTCATTCACTCAAACAAGTCACTTTGTGAACATATTTTAGCATGTGTATGAGAATTAAAAAAAATTAAAAACAAATGTAACATGATTAATATGTATTAAAAAAATATCCCAAATCATTTTATCCATCCCTAGTCACCTAAAACTCATCCCTAATCACTTTTTCACTCTGCCTAGTTTCTTTCATTATTTTCATTATCTAGCATATTAGTGATAGGATATATTACTTGACCAAAATTATTAACAAATAAGATGTTTATTGACAAAATAACTCCATGGATCTCAATAAAAAGTCTTGGATTTCAATCTTTACCAACTTTTAGGTGTTGACTTAGTCAACCTTATTTGTAACAACAAAATGATTAGAAACACGCATATTTATGTACCTTATACTCACTACCTTGACACACCACTTATACCTAGAGATGAATATAGGATTCTTATATAGAATAAAATCATCAAAATTTATCAATAAATCCATTCTAGGCTAAAACCATTCACATCTTTCCAATCAATCCACTACGAGGGTTTGCAAGCACAAAAACCTTCTTACCTTCTTAACATTTTTTCATAAAGTTGAGGGTTTGGTTTATCTATAAAATGATTATATAATATTATTATGACCCTTACGAAACTAATATAAAAGGCTCATGTCACCATTCAAACTCTATATGTGCCAATGATCATCACAAACTTATTCTCAGGTTTACATCTCTTCATTTTAGCACACCTGGAAGCCTTAAGACAAATTTTCACACTTTTTCCTTTAATATATGAGCTATAACACACACTTTAAAAACCCTATATAACCTTGGAAAAATTTCATAGGAGATCACATAAATAGGCAACTGACTTTGACTCCTCATTAGGTCTCACTCTCTTTCTTTACATACTAGGCTTAGAACTGAAGACCATACCTTGACCAAGGAACCACATTGAAACCTATTAAAATTATCTCACCAACTTAGAAACATGTCATACATCTTCATGCCATACTCAAAATTTTCCAAACTTATTCTCCCTATTCTCATCCTACTCAACACATTTGGCTACCAAGCGTATGCCATTACACAAGGTCTATGAGAAGACCACCAAACCACTATTCACATACTTTTTCTTTTCATCTTAACCTAAAAAAACATCAACATGATATAAAAAATGTGAAAAACCTCAAAAAATTCTCACCTTATCTCATATGCATCCAAACCTACCTTGCACAACTTCAAGGTCAAACTCATCCATACATCAACATCATGCCACAACAATTGCTCACAAAGATTAATTACTAGAACATCAAGCATGCCTCTCAATTTAAATAATAGGTCTCAACCTTGACCTTTATACCATTGTGTATTTTCTTTCCACCTTATTCACATGATCAAACATGACATCACCACTTTTTCATTACCTTTGACATTAATGACAATACTTTTGCTAATAGGATATGGTTCTTCCTATCCTTGTATGAACACACATGCCAAACCAAGTTTAAGTTAACATGAAATGGGTGGATATGATTTAAAACCATACATAAATTACTTAGTTCACATAGATTAATCTCCAAAGTATAACCAGATGAGAAAAACTAAGCCATTGGGATTTCATAGGTAGTTTGAAGGTACTAAAAATCTTAATGATTGTCCATAAAGTATAGGCCACCAGTGTTGAAATTGTGACCATGAAATTTAAGCTCATAATTAAATCTAAAATCATCCAAGTTAACTCATTCAAACTCCTCTTATCTATTTTGTACCAAATGAAAACTATTGACCCTTTCTAAGTTTTCCAAGTAAGTGATATGAGAGAGATGAGTTTTCCCAATTTTGGATATGTTGAAGCCACATGAGCCTAAAAATTACCTATGTGGATGATAAGACACCTTCTTGAAGAATTCAAACCTAAAAATGAGTCATTCTAATTCATATAAACCTCTAAAACACACCTTTTACAGATGATCTTATTTTTTACATTAAACCTACAAGATTTTAGTTTTAAATCCGTATTTGACCGTTTTATGACATGAAATACATTATCTTGATTCTTAAAATTTTTCCTTTTGATGAGATTCATGTACAATTCCTTAAAATGACCAAAAGGTGGCATAAAAGGATATTAATAAAAATGGGCAAATGGGACAAAGGTTAAAAAATGTTGTTTGACCCTTAAAGTATGACTTGACCTCATATATGACCATGGTGACCATTTTGAAACTTATAAGACCTTATGAAAATTTTGAAAATGGTAGGGGGTTGACCTAATTTGACTTGAAGTAACATTTTTGTCAACAAGACCATTGTGAGGATCTAGTATATCATCCAAGGGACCTCAAATAGGCTATGACACATGGATCTCCCAAGCAAGTTCTTAACACATACATGAAAACTTAATCAATGCTAACAAGGCTAAAAATGAGACCAAATAAGACATAACCATGTAGGAAGACCACCATGTGCAAGCTTAGGTGGGTATAATGGAAATTTTTTGGTTGTAGGGGTTGGCATTTATCCTGAGGGGCCAAATTTATAACATTATTAGTGACTCATAGGGGTTAACCAGCCTATTAGTCAAGATAACCCACTAACTCTCTATGATAGTGATGACTCATACATGCTAATAAGACTTGGATGACCACTCTTGGATTGTCAAAGAGACCTATCACCTTATGACACCTCTTAAGACTACAACAACAACTTAAACACACAAGCAAAGGACATATAAAAACACAACAATAAAATAAAACCCAAAACACCTAAGAGAGAAAATAGGAAAGACAAGAAAGCAACTAAATTGACACACTAGACTTGTGTTGACCAATTATTAAAAAAGATAATAAAATATTAGAAGCAACTAACTAGAATACACCTCTTTTCTCCTCTAAGATCAAAAGGGAATATAATTTGATCAATTTGGATCCACAAGGTTAGATTTACACATAATGACTATAGTATAATCAAGTATTATTCACTGAATAATAGTTCCCACTTAGAGCTAAGGACACCATCATGTTCATAGCCTCTTAGAGAGTGGTTGGATCATCTTGCTCCACCCTCTGGTACATGAGTTGGTCATGTGAATCTAATGCCCAATCAAATTCATCTGACACTCATCTACCTTGCATGATCAATATCATAACTAACTTAGTCGTATGTTTCTATTGATTAGGCTGAGTAGTTTGAAGAAAATCTTGTAACATGCTTGGATAGTTGTCCTCAAGGATAGATGAATCTTGTTTGATGGAAGCTTGAGTCCAACTAGGCTTAGTCTCATTTTCTAGGAGTTAAAATTCATATGTAAGTGGGAGGATGGGTTTATAACCTTGTTTAAGGACCTCAAACAAGTCACCTCAAGTGGAACAACTTCTTAAAATTGCATGCTTGGAGGGTTGCCTTATTCTATCTTGATGGGACTATTTTTATCAATCTAAATTGTATCATCTTAAATGAAAGAGTATCCTAATTAGATGATCTCAAAAAATTCCCTTGATTTATTCTCACCTATTGAAAGTGTGGTTAGACTCTCGTCAAGCTAAATAGTAGTAGATGTAGGACCAAACACATCATAGTTTGGAATATCACCTTATTGATCATGCTTATGGGGCTACAAGTCATTTTTTTACCACCTCTGACTAATCACTTAAAGTTTCTTCATCCTCAAAAATATCTTGATGATTTTTAATGATCTTAAAATTACTTTTTTCATCATCTTTATTGGTTATTTTTCACCT
This sequence comes from Torreya grandis, assembly GCA_037957365.1. NCBI lineage: Eukaryota > Viridiplantae > Streptophyta > Pinopsida > Cupressales > Taxaceae > Torreya > Torreya grandis. The sequence continues at coordinate 2,522,854 of JARHVA010001156.1, read as the reverse complement.
TTCTTCTACAACTATTACAAATTCTTGAGGACTGTCAGGATGGAGGGTAGCTACCATGTCATTAAAAAGGTCTTAAAGGTCACATTATTATTGATCAAGAGGTATACATTCATTTTGGGGTTTATCATACTCTTGCATCCCATATACTTTTACACTTCTGAGAGTTAACCTATGTTTCTCCTCACCAAGAAGTGTGTCAATGAAAATCTCTTCTTCTAGTTCACTTAAGTCACCTTGATTACCTAGCATCATAAATTGGCCTTATTTGCTTGTATCCTAAGAATAGGATCCTTTTAAATAAATAGAATGGGATATACTTGAAATGAATTTAGGAGAGAATTCATGAATGTATCATTCCCCTCATTTATTTACTTATTTATAAAAACCATCACCTCCTCTTTCTTCTGCACATTGACTTGAATGGATTTCCATGATGGAAATGCCTTGTGTTATTAAGGAAGGAGGGGTGATAGCTAAGTGATTTCATATTTTCCTTCCACTTTAACACTATGGATTATGCTTGACTAATATTTTCTTCCCCTTTATTGTAGCACTTTTTTTGAAGTTAGAAACTTAGATGTAGGATTTTATTCTTTTTAATGTGTTGTAGCCTTGGGCATTAATAAGGGTATTTTTAGATGGGTTTGCATTGTTTTGAATATTTTCATTGGCTAAAACTAATTCTTGTTTTTAACTTCAATCTATTTATCAAGGTGGTGTTGAAAATAAAGTATCACTTGATTTGAGGTCTTCTCATGCTAACAAGTCCCCTTAATGCATATTTATTCCCTATTTTTCACTCTCTCTTGAACAGACTTCCAAGTAGGAAAGGTTAGAAGGATTTTTTGAGGGGCTTATAAGGTCTTGACATTCATTTTATTGATAATTTTGAGGAATGATAAGCTACTCAAGAGATGACTGGTATGGGATGGAGGAGGGTACATATGGCTAATGATGATGAGTTTGATGCCACTCATGTACTACTAACCTCTCCCTAATTCTTGAAACTAGACCACCTATATCCATCATGTCACCATTGACCCTTGAATGACCTTCTCTCATGAAAAATACCCACTCTTTCTTTGCCTGATGTAATGAAGTTCTCATTCTCTTGATTTGGTGACAAGGAATTTCTGGGCCATAACTTCTCTATGTGTCAATTCCAACCATGTGTCTTTCATAGCTAAATAAGGTTTATTTAATGCTTTATATATATTGTTTTAGGACATGGTTGGTCTAACCAATAACATAATGAAGCTACCATGATAGATAATGGTGATAAGTAGGTTGCCAAGGAGATGGATGTGGTTCATAATGAGGTTGTTAATCTTGGAAGTAAAGAGGCTCATTGTAGGGATGATAGGGGTTAGTATAAGGTTGATAGGGGTCATAAAAAGGTTGGTATTGATCATAGGGATATTGATAAGGAAGTGTATGAAATAAAAATTCCCTATATACAGCCATTACATGTCATGATACAACTAAAAAAAAGGGGAACTAGAAATCAAAAAGATGTTTTTACCATGAGTTGATAACCTTATGATGACCCTTGTCATGAAATTTTGATTGTAAACTTGGCATGCGAATGATTTAAGTTAACTGAGATGACCAAGATGTTGTTATTGAATTCTCCAATGCCTAAATCTGGTCCCATTAAGCATGCCAAAATTATTATCACTCTAACTTGCACCCTAGAAGGAGGTTGTTCAAACCTGCCTTCAAGGATAGGGTAATATGGGAATAACCCAATGTTGTGGGTGACCTATGACTAGGCTAGACATTTAGATTATGGGGCTAGCTCCTTTGGAACATATATTTGGCTCAATTAACTAATACCTACTACTATTTTGGTGAAAATTAATAAAGAGTGCATAAAATAAACCTAATCTAAGGGTGGTGATGCACCAATATAGATTATCCACTTTGTTTGAATTTGAACAACACTAATGGATATTCATAGAACTAAATCACTATCTCCAATGGATCTTATGCAAAAAAAATTCTTATAGAGGATGGTTTGGATGACTATATCATGAGGATAATAAAATGGAGGCTTGTTTTAAGGCACTTATATTCAAACTTACACTCTAAACTCAACCATCAACATCATAACACTCTACATGTCCTACATAGAAAAACTTGTTAGTATCTAAGTGAGGCTTAGACCTAAAAATGGAGAAATTACTACCATATATGCATATAAACAAGTAAATAACAAACTATAAGCTAACATGAAGAAGTTTTAATATTATATTCATCAATCTAAGAGGTTTACAAAGTACAAATCTAGGAAGAGTCTCATTATACCCAGGTGAGGGATATAAACCAAGGTATTAAAGCCTAAATAAATAGAAGAATGATGAGATAAAGAGATGTAAAATGGAATGTAGGTAAATTTAAGAGGTCATAAATGACCTTAATCAGCTCCATCATTAGTCATAGTATTCATATCAATCCTTCAAACTCTCTCTATGCATTGGCCACAAGTTGATGGTATTGAATGAGCCCTTAGGCATTGAGATGGAGTGATGGAGGCTGGGTCAAGCCTAGGTTGACCATATTCAGATCATGGCCATGCCAAACTATGTTCAATTATTAATCTCTTGGTATTTATAGGTGTAATTATGCCTCCAAGAAGTGTTGAGTATCCCACCATCCCTTATGCATGTTGACTAGTCTTGAAACTACCTCATCCTCCATGATGACTATGAAAAGTGTAACTACATACCTTCAAGGGATAGTTACAAGGTGATAATGGTCTTGAATTGATTTCAATCATCCCATATATTCCATTATACATTTATCCTTGTTGATCGAGTAGGTATATTAGGCTAATTAGGCCTAGTTACGTAGTGCTTATTGTATGTATGACAATAAAACATTTAAGAGAACCTTATGAATAGGTAAATATGAATATTATAGGCCTAAAAAATTGTTCCATACCATTAATTAACCCTTGAAATCATTTTAAACCTAAAAATTTGCCTCACTCAAGTGATTATGCCACCTTCTACTTGCATTTAAAGAATGGTTATTTTGCATAGACCTATAAGATACTTTTTAGGGAAAATTATGAGTGGTTGGTGATCTATAAAGGTGAAAAAAGTTTCAAACCACCCCCTATAATGATTTTACACTCTCTAAAAAACTTTTTATCTTGGTTTCTATCTAATTATTTAAAAAAGTACCATTTTTAATAGGTCTAGACAACCATCCGTATAGACTAGTACCATGAGCAAGGTATCCTTTGAGCAGGATAGGTTATACAAGTGTTTATTATGTCACTTAAAAGTGTTTAGTTTCAAAAATATCAAGTTTTCCCAAGTTAAGATTGTCATAAGGTTTAAATAGGGCTTTTGAGGTCTACCATATTAACGATGGTTCATAAATATCAGACCTCCAATCCAAACTTATGGCCATGGATGTTTAGTCTATATAACCCCATACAACTCTTCAAAGGGTCCCATTCATTTTGTGTGTAGAGATATGAGAAAAATATGGTGGACCTTAAAATCCTTACAATCCTTTTAGACATGTATGTAGTCTTAAGGATGATTCATAAAGATGGTCTTATGAAACCAAGTCCTTATTCCATGGATGTTGAGTCCATAGGGGTACCAAATTCCCCCTAATATAATTTTACCTCATTATTTCTTCTATGAATGATATGAACATTTGAAATAGTGGCTTGGGGTGACTGCCTAAGATTATGGAGTTTAAGATGGGCTCTAAGACCAAATTTGTCATTTAATTTCTTTCCTCTACTTGAGATACTTTCCATAGGACTTGAAATATTATCACACATCTACCTTTAGTCATCAATTTTATTGAGGAATTCTGGATATGGCTCAATGTGATGGTGGGGTTTAAGACATTAAGAATGGATTTTAGGCCTAATATGCCTAAACTGAGTCTCATGAATCTAAGGCACATCTAGGTGAGTTAAAGGCTTAAACCTCATTATTTAAATATTATACACCTATTACCAACCCTCTCATTTGTTTCCAATTTTTTTGACTATCATCTCTATCTCTTTCTCTCATGATTTGCCTTATATACCACTTTTTATTGTCAATTTGAGCACTTAGGACCTAATTTCCCTCTTACACCTTTCAATAATAGTGATGGAGTTTGTGAAAACCATGAAACATAGCCTACAGGTATAAAAACATACTTAGGGTCATATATTTCATCAATTTTGTCCTCTACACTTCCTTTTTAATGGGTCTAGGGTTTATATATCACTAGGCCTTTGTATCCCTAAGACTGGGTTTGGTGCCTTCCCTACTAACCCTGAAACTTATATCACCTTTCTAAAAACCTATCTATGTTTATCTCACTACCTATTATATTCCTTTAGACCTCCATTAAATTCCAAACATGAATAATCCTCCAATTCTCATGCACATGCCTCTTTAGGCTTATTTTAATCCTAATAGGCCTATTTGGGCCTTTAAGCTCCTTCCAACTTAAGGGACTTCCTCATTTATTATTAGAACATCTATTACACTTCCTCAATTTATTGCTAGATGTCTCCAAATTTAGACTTTCTCCCAATATATATAATCCCTCAATTTTTATATGCATGCCTATTTAGGTGTAATTAGGCCTATGTAGGCTATTATATACACTCACGACTATGTATGATTGTATAGGTTCTGATTGTGCTTGTTTCATTATTAATTATATTTGAGGTTAATGGAACCATATCATACTATTTAAATAATGTTAAATCACTTACTCTCCTTCTCATGTTATACTCTTTTTCAAACCTTCTAAAGTCCTTTAGACTTTTTGAAATAACAAATATCTTCTTATGAATATGCAGACCTATTCTTACCCTGACTGAGCAAATAAGAATTCAATCTTTGTCTACTCATGGTTAATGTGATATTGAGAGTGATGTGAGGTTAAAGGATATTATCACGATAATCTCCTTTAACTCACATAGACCTCTCTCTCAAGTAAATAACTCCATTAACATAGGCAAGCAAAATTGAACTGTGTTGTTTAATTAACCTTTTGATCCCACTTTATAACTCTTAATCTGATACTTGCTTAGGTATAATTGATATTGATTAATTTTATGACCTTAATATAGTTTATAAACTATAAGTCACACACATAAACTACAATATTTAGGTATTTTGAGATTTTAGTCACCTAAATAGACCTATAAGTGATTGTTAGGATAATTGAATATGTTTGAGTGTATTTGGTCTCAATTTCCAATACTCAAACCTTTAAATGGTTAAATTTTCATGTTTTTTTATGTATTTAAAGTTCAAACATTCCATAAATTACAATATCCAATCAACATTACTATTTCAAATCCAAAATCCTCAATTGGGTGTAGGTGTTCATCATGAGAAGGTCTGAACATGGAGTTTGAGATTTTTGGCCTTCCTTACTTATAGACTGATATCTAAAAAGTTAAAAATTCATAAAGAGAGGATTATCACTACTTTAAATACCAAAAATCACTTTTAAATTATCCTTAACTTTATTTTTTTCCACTGTCTACACACAAAATCATGTAGATGACTATCTGACTAGGTTTGACTATGTTTTTGGTATTGAACCTTACTTTAGGTGCTTGGAATCCTATTAGTTCATGACCTCTTAAAATTTAATTAATTATAATACTCCATTTCTAAGAAACCTTCATCAAACATTGAAAATCATTGAGTTTCCTTTCATCTGTATACCTACAGGACTATAGAAGGTGAGGACTATAACACTATATAGAAGCCTTTGATTAGTGAAACTATAGAAATTGGGGATTAAATATCATTTAACATAAAGTATAAACATATTTGTATCATAAATACACAATTATCCATATCCATTTAAGTGCATATTTCAACTCTTAAAACATAGAGACACACCCTAATATACAAGCACAAGGATACAATCCACAAAGTGAAAGAAGAAGTGACCATATTGAGACTTGTATAGAATATATGACTGATCAAAATGACATTCATGGATGGATAGGAGAGCAGAAGATAATGAATAACCACTTATATGCATTAGAACACTTAGAGAACCTTTACAACATGAAAATCTTGTCTACATTTTGAAAAAGTGGAAACATGAAGCTTTTTCTTGCTCCCACAAACTCACATGTGTCAAATAGGGGTGGAAAGTAATTTAGATAGACCCTGAGGACTCTTGGTATCACATCAAGCATTTTTTTCAAAAATACTTCAAGGATCCACCAAAACTATTGTACTTTTAGCCCCTTACACAAATGAAGAAGACCATTTGAGTACCCAAGTTAGCATTTGTTCATAAAGTATAGGGCATGGATTTGTAGAGAAATTACATGAATGATAATTTCAATATAACCCCTTCCTATTCCCAAAGTATTATATCTTGATCTTCTCTCTCTTATACAAAATGACCAAAACCTTGAAAGCTTTTATGGATTGACAAGGAACTTGGTGGAGAGAGAGAGAAATAGGGTTGGGCCTATTTTACATACTTTTACCATGAAAATACTCTAAGACACCTAACATGAGCTATTATGCAATCTTATGACCTCCCCTATACATAATTAATTATATTGTCTATATAACCTATAAAAACACCTATAAACACCTTCTTTTCCTACATTTTTCCATGTTAATAACCCTGGGGTACCATTTGAGGGTAGAGGGAGGGGAAAATAACTTAAATATACTTTTAAAATAGGAGTTATGGTAGGGGGAGATTAAGAGACATATTTTCCCATGTGTAGGAATCATTTGGCTAGGGAGAAGTGAGTTTTACCCCTAAAGTGGATCTTTATGATTTGAAACCAACTAGTGATAGATTAGGGACTCTTTTAAAACCTTTTCAATCAATGATAAACTAATATATTCAATTTTTAAAATGTTTTATAAGGCATATAGACTCATGTGGCATGTTTGAGGGTCATTTGGTGCTTTGATAGGGCTACTCAAAGTCTAAAACAAGATTGAATAAATAGACCATGGAGACTGGATTTGACACACATCACCAAGATTAAAATTAGAATCCAAGAATAAATTATAAAACTTTCACACTTATTATCAAGGTTTGTATCATAAGGGATAGCTAGAAATAGGCATAACCATATAAATTAGTAACTGCATTTTATCTAAAATACCTTAACTTCTGCTAGGAAACTTTAGTCTTATCAAATAATTTTTAAACCCTCTTTTAGACATAAAAATCACTTAAAACTCTTTATCTCAATAAATTACCATCATGAAGATCTATTAAATCATCTAAGGGACCTCAAACAGGCTATGACATATGGATCTCCCAAACAAGTTCTTAATAGATATATGAAACCTTAATCAATGCTAACAAGGTTCAAAATGAGACCAAATAAGACATCACCATGTAGTAAGACCACCATGTGAAATATTGGGTGGGTGTCATGTAATGTTTTTTATTTTAGGGCTTAGAATTTGGCCTAAGAGGCCAAATTACCAACACTTACTATGTTTACATAATTTCTAAATATGCTACATTATTTAAATGATTCAATCTTACTATGCATGATATAGTTAAATTTTATTTTTAGATGAGTGAATTTTAGGATATAATTAATTCACCTCAAAATGGGGGTATTTTAGTGGGATTATCATATATGAGATAATCCTCTTTAGGAGTAAAATTCAATTTTTAATATAAACTATAACTCAAAAGTTTTGTAATGGTTCAAAATTTAGTAATTGGCACAAATTATGGGGGCATATGTACTCACATGATATGAAAAAATATAAATTCATACAATTTTGGATGCATAATTAATATACATGCACAAATTTTCATCTACATATAGTTATAGATTATACATTTATCAATGAAGGCATGATATGTATTCATGCATACTATGCTATTTTTTAAAATTCATGGGGCAAGATACATACTCATGCCATGATTTTCAATAATTATTAATATATTTGAAATGGTAAGATCATGGAAGTTTTCCATTGTCTTTTGATATTATATTCAAGAATAAAATAATGTGATAATAGAATCTATAAGCCATATACAATGATTAATCTATTCAAAGTTAATAATGATTAATTTATAGGTTCAATTCCCTCTATAATTATGTATCTCAATGGTTTTTATGCAAATTCCATACAATTTTGGGATTCATCACCCTCAAATTCTCCATTGGTTCAGCTAAGGAATAAAATTCTATAAATTCTTCATGGAAAACACCAATTCTCCAATGCTTAAAGGAATCATCATCTATAATAAAAGTCACAAGATCATGAATTGGTTTCATTCATACACACATAATATTTACTTGATATTTTTTAATTATTAAAATTCAATTTACATATCAATTTTTAATTTCACATACATCATTGCTGGATTTTCCATGAAACACCTTACACAATTGGAGTATTTTCTCAAAGACAAAGTGTGTCATAGACACTCAAGTATTTATTTCCTTTACTCTTGTAATTTAATTTCTTTACTAAATGGGGGGAAACATAGTCACTAAAATTTAGTCACAAATACATGAATATGTCTATTTTTTCCTTATCTCACTTTGATTGACTTGGGCACTCAATATAGACCTATTTCACCACCTTGCTCTATCATAATCACTTAAATGGACCTATTTATTTACTAAATTGATATATATCACCTACATAAATTTTATAATGTCTAAAAAACCATTTAAGCATATATATCAAAATTATAGATCCCAAAATTCACATGTTTCTTTATAGGATAAGATTGACAAGTTCAGCTAATAATGGTAGTTAATCTAGACCCATATGGTCGATCTTTACTTTAACCTTTCTAAAAATATCTTTTAAATTTTTAACCCTCCATTATAGTTTGATATATATTTTTAGCATAAGTATCATGCAGATTTTCCCCTTTTAAATTATTCTAAAGTAACACTTAAGTCACTTATTCTACAATTTAAAAATCATTAGGCAATTTAAATACATAGGCATATTTACACTACTACACATTGAGAAAATATTCCTTATTCTTCCCAATTCTAATTCTAATCATTTGAATTAGTCCTTATCCCATTTAAAAAAAATCTAATTCAAATCAAATCATAATCAAGTATTCATGTCATCTCTAAATATATTCATATAATCAAATAAACACAATCACACAAAGAACTATAAGTGGAATAACTAAGTGGGATTGAATTACCTCTTCAAAGTATTAGATATTATTTTACCAAAATTTGAATTAATATGTAAATCAACCCTAACCAAGATAAATTTAATGGAATATAACTATTAGCTATCTAGATAACACCTAATAGAGGTCAAATTTGTTTAAGAATTGACCCATACCTAGACTAACATGGGAATGGTCTAAGGATATGTGATGCCTATAACTAGACTAGACCTCTAGGATTTTTAATGAGTCTAGCTCCTCTAATGCATGACTTGACTCATTTCCACTAAGACCTAAAATATGTTGGGTTAAAAATGGAGATAGACAACTAAAAATGAAATATTAAACTAATGGTGGTGATGCACCTAAAATATTATCCATCCACTTTTATTTGAGCCTCCAAAACACTGGTGAGATAGAAACAAATGATAGGATCTATGACTCCAAATGCCTATCATGCATCAATATTTCATGTAAAGGTTCATCAAGTGAGAAAAACCTAAGGGAGGTGATAGATAGGCCTAGCTCAATGCACTAATCTAGTTAATATGTCCACTATTGGATGCAATCATATGACATTAAACACTAAACATGACCTGCATAACTAGATAATCTACTAGCTAGGTGAGATCAGGACTTGGCAAGGGAGAAATATCTACCACTTATACAAATCAAATTGACATGAACACACTAGGCTAATATATTAAAATTAGAAAATAGTCATCTTATTTATCTCAAGAGGTTACAAGGCTTAATCTTGGTAGATTCTAGTTGTGCCCAAGAGAGGGATCCAAAACAATAGCTTGAAGGCTATATTTATATAAAAAGGAAGCAAGAGAGAGGGATTTTTGTCACTAAAAAGTGAATCAAATTATATCAAATACATTTGAAAAGTTGTTACAAATACCTCTACAAATTAAGCTCATTTCAACTTTCTAATTGATCTAGGTCACTCTAATCCATTACATCATTACATTATTCTCTCAGTGATGCTCCATGGTGGTTACAATGATGGGATCAAGTTGTTTTTACTTTTTTTATGCAAAACCACTCATGACTAGTTTGTTGATGGATGCCAAAGTGAAGAGAGGAGTCACTTTCATATAGTTAGCTCTAGTGATTAAGTCATTTAAGTCCAAATGTCTACCTTCATTTTTCATGATATCTACCACTTGTTACTCATTATGAGGACTAGATCCTCATACCTTGAAACTGATATAGTTATGACATCTTTACTTTTAGTGGTGGTTCATCAAGTCATGATAAGAATCCCCTACCCTATCTCATTTATCTTCCCTTATGGATTCTTAATGGCACCATTTTATGCAAAAATATCCATGCCTAGACCAATTTAGATCATGCCCAAGATTGGTCTCATATATGCTTGGTCACTTTGGTTGAAAACTAACCCTTCAACCTTAGTCTAAGTCATTTGGGCTTACCTTGATTTACTTAGCCTTCAACTACTGACTTAGATCATCAACCCCTTGACTCATCTAACTTTGTTGATCTTCCTTATGCTAATTAATGTGATCTATATATCCTTTACTAGGATTTATGTGTTTGTGCCACCTATCAATCACACCTTTGCACTTAGGGTTCATTGACTCTTTGACTTGTTTACATGTTGTTAATCTTGAATCCATGATTGAATGAAAGCCATTGATCTATCTGGGACCATTAATTTATCAATCACCACTTGCTTTTGGATCTTTTATAAAATCAAATGTGGATTATTGATTTATCTTAGACCCATCCCTTTATTAGTAAATCTGCACCATTAGATCCTAGCTTGGTAAAACCAAAAATTTAGATCTTATGGAACCTACATCTCTTTAATGGCTTTAACTTAAGGACCTTTTGACCTATTTGACTCTAGATTTGATCATTAGATATCATGTGTCAGCATGTGGGATCACGTAGACTATCAGATCTCAACCAACTTTAAACCTTATAAGGACCTTTTGAACCCAAAAGGTTACTTACTGTGGCCTTAATATGACATTCGTACGAATGGCTTATTGACTTCTTGACCTCACATATGCCACTATATATTTTACAAAATTGAACACAAACCATCGATCTTAAAATCATTTGAATACAAATATTTATTTTCCATAGTGTGAACTTTGACATCTACATGGACATATTTTATTTCCACATGAATGTCACTGCATATTTGAAAACCAATGGTCATCTTTTGTGCTTGAATTTGACACTTTTGGGGTAATCCTAGACCTTTTGAATTCAAATGGATATTTCTTGTAACCTAAAATTGACATTTGTACACCTATTACCATGCTTCCCATGCATTTTCCCCATAACAAACAATTCTTTTGGACTTTGTTTTCTGGCCTTTTTCTACAAACCATTTCTTGTAGGCTATATGTCTTAACCACTTTCTCTAAAGGAATGTATTGGTGGATATTTTGATTTGGACTCTTTCTTAAAATAAATGACCTTTTGGGGGAATTGTATATGACACTTTCATGAAAAAAAACCCTTTACAATTTTTGTTTGGGACACTTTGCTAAAAAATGACCCTTCAGCATTTTCATATTAGAAGTATTTCTATGGGCCTTTTATTTCAGATACTTTGTCTAAAAAAAATGCCTTCAAAACTTTTGTCAAACATTTTCCCCAAAAGAATTAAGCCTTTGATAAAAAATTTTGGATAATTTTCCTAAAATAAATATGATACTTAGTTTGAAAAATACCCTTCGATATTTTTACAAAGGTACACTTTGTCAAAGAATGATCCTTTAAGAAAAGTGTTTTGGACCAATTTCTTTGAAAGATACCCTTTGGAACTTATGTCTAGGACTTTCTTTTAATAAATCATCCTTTAGGAGAATTATTTAGGATAAAATGTCTGAAATAATTCCAAATACTTAGCCAAATAAAGTGGAATAAATCTCTCAAAATAATTAAGCCTTGTAATTTTGTTATAGGCTTTATGTGGAATAATTTATCTAAAGGAATTGTGAATGATATAACACTTAGCCAAAAGTTGAAATATTTGGTTAAGTGTAAACTTATGATTTTTTCTAGATCTATTCTTACAATTGTTCAACACCATGAAAACCTAATTGGATTCCTCCACGACCAATGTTGAGCCTATTTCTAAGCCACCTAATCCACTCAACAATTAGGACCCTATTCATATGTTTAAACTAAGTAGAAGCTTAGTATGTGGGCCAAAATGGTCAATAATAACATAATGTTGGAAATGCATTTTAGACAAGTAGAATAAAAGTAAATAATTGAATTTAAAAAGGTTTAAATTATTGAAAGAAGGCTAACTATGAAAATTAATAACAAAATTGGTTTTTTCTCTTAACTATTGATTGATAGATGACTAAAACTAAAAATCATGAACTATATTTTCAAGTTGTCTTAAGTATGAACTGAAGTTGTTAAAGAATATAATTGGTAGATTGAGGGTATGACCAACTCCCACTACTATCATACTTGGTCAATCATATTTTTTTTGAAAAATGGAATTTTATGGCAAGATCACTTGAAAAAACTTAATTTTGGTATGTATGCACATATTTAACATTATAAAATGTGTGAAAACTTTCAAATAGCTTATTCAAAAACCCTAATCGACCTAGTGATGATTGAAAACATGCAAATAGAAAAAGGTGGAGTGTAATTAGGCTAAGATGACCCAAATCACCCCCATGATGATTGAACTTTATCGAAAGGGGATAATCAATCCCATTTATTTTTCCCACTTGGAGTGTTTTAAGTAATTGTGTTCCTTTGACTATCTAAATATAGTTATAACTAGCTTGAATGCTTGATCTTGATTTTGTTATGACAATAAAATAGGTGTGTGACTTGGCTGAGGACTACTTGAAATGCTTAAAATTAGAATTGTGAAGAATGGGTAAATTTTTATAAATGTGCAACAATGTAAGTAATCCTTTATATTTAAATTTCCACATGAAATTATAAGTGACTTTAGTGTTCCTTTATAGCAATCTAAAAGGAAAAACTACATGCTAGAAAGCCTAAAAATGTGGAAGACAATGTAAGGCAGGGTTTAATTTTTAAAATATGATCATTAGAGGTTAAAAGATAGAAACATACCATAATGATAGGAATGTCTCCCACTAATGTTCATATTGGATGTTTTTATCCCTTAAGAAACCATGTGGAGTTTTAGATATAGGTTTGTCCATACAAATGCTTAAGGTATTTTTAGTTATTAAAACACTTATGAAGGCAAAAATTACATTTTGGAATAAAATTAAGTCATCCTACGTGCTTAGGATAGGATAAAATGGAAAAATAGGTAATGATTAAAATAATTAATTAACTAAAGTGGAAAGAGACCAAAATTAACTTGATCAAGCATTCAGGACTAGATTTAGGTTTCTAAATTAATGCCCCCCAAGTCTATAAATGTAATTTATATATTAAAATAAAGATATACCTTAGTGTGTAAGACACACTTTGTATTTGAGCTAGTACTATGATCATGCAAGGCACCATAGTATTTAGCAAACCCTAAGAAACACATGAAGTAGTTAATTCATTCTTTTGAAAAATAAAATTTCAAAAATATTGAATTTGAAATTTTGATTGATCTCTAATTTTGAAAATGCTTGAATTTTTTAATGAAAGCAAGTGAATAAAAAAATTATATATGTGAAACCAATGTTGATTTTTTTACTTTTCTTAGAGATGATTCTTCCTTGAAGAATTGAATAAATTAGTTCCTTAGCTGAACCAAATGGATAATTTAAGGGTGATCAAGGCAAAAATTGAATTCACACTTTATAAAAGAAATAACACCAATTAAGGGATGTAAAAACCTCTCAACTAGCCTTTGTAACCCTAAGACATGAAATAGGTTGAAATCCAAATTGAATTTGTAGACATAATAATTGAGGTCACAAAACCTCTGAGTTATATATTATACACTTAAATTGAATCAACCATTGCATATGGATTGTATATTCAATTTAAACTTTATTCTTGAATTCATGATCAAAACATAATGGAGTAAACCCATGATCCTACCATATCCACAACTTAACAAATATTATTATTATTATTTTTTAAATAGAATAGTGTGCATGAATATGTATCATGATTCCATTGATAAATGTAGAATATATAATTATATGTATATTCTAATTATAAATTATGTTTTAAACTATGCATATACCTATATCATTCACTCAAAACTATGTAAAGTTATACTTTGATCCTCAAATTTGTATGCATATGCATGGTATATACCCCCATATTGTGTGCCAATGACTAAATTTTAGATTTTTTTTGTAACTTTTTGAAGTTGTATTATATACCAAAATTTATTTTTGCTCTTTAATGGGATTAACTCATGTATGAAATTCCCACTAAAATCCCACTCATCTCAAAATAAAATTTAACTAAAACATGTTTATTAAGATATATTCATTAAATAACATAGTTAATGTGAAAAGTATGTTAGAATGGTAAGATTTACATCATCTTAATTTTATATGTACATAATTTAACTTTTGAGGGTTATGGAGTTTAAGCCATAGGTTGTTAAAGGGGATGATTATAGTAAATCAGGGTAGAAATATGTAATAAATATAACCATTGATTTCTAATAGAAATGACATAGTTTGACATTTCTAAAAATAACAATAAATGATTTAAATAAGTAATTAACTATAAATTGACTAAGATGGGAGATATAGATGATAAAAAATAGGATAGGAGCTGATCTGAGTGTCACAAATATGATCCAAGTGTTAGAACCCTTTCTAGATAGTAGTTCTCTAATTGGATAATAGTGTTAATGATGTTATTATCCTCATTTTAATGATAGTGTCCTCTATATATAATATTTATGAACTAATGTGTACACTTGTGTCTAAGTCTACTAAGTCTATTCCTATGTGCATGATTTTTGATTCCATATCGATGACCTATTTTGACTAATTTTGTATGTAAACCCTAGACGTCCATGTGGTTAGGGAATTTGATTGGCACAAGTAAAAAAGTGTGATGTTAGTGGGGTAGGATGGACATCTTCATCACCCCACTACGGTGAGATTTTCCTACATACCAATACTCCAAGGAGGGATCAAGCCCAATGTAGTTCTCCACACTTAAGTATTGGTGCAAGTGCAAGCAAAGATAATATGAATGTCAGCTTGAGTGCTTTGAGTATACTTGAGATTGTAAATCTAAGTAATTTAAGCTTATTAATGTTATATATGGTTGTATGTATAAGTAGGGAATAATAGTAATTAATAACCTTGATTATGTATAATGTTTTCTGAGTTTGTTTGTGTTATTTAATTCTAATTTCCAACTAGTGGATAAAATGCTAAAAGTCATGCATGTATAATGTTATAGTTCTTATGTGGGTCCTAAAATATGTCTAGGATGACCCTAAGTGATTTTTGTTTTTACAAGATATTTTTTGGTAAAAAAAGTATGAAAAGGAAAATAGTGCCCAAATTGGGACACTAGCACCATTGCCACTATTGTCCATGTTATGGTGTTAGTGTCTAGGTGGAATAACTTGAGGAAATGGGGGAATGATGATAAAGAGGGTTTAGGAGTACTTTATGGATTTTTAGGGGCATGTGTGGCCTACAAAAAGTTTATATAAGTGTTTAAATAGTCCCTAACATAGGTCAAGGGCTAAGTTAGGGATGGGTGGTCTCAAGTAACACATTTATCACTCAAGTGTCATTTCTAAATTATTACATTTTCCCCCCATTTATTTTATAAATGCAATAAAGTGAAATGAATATGACAAAGGAAAAATAAGTGTGCATGGATACCTAAGAGGAAAATCCCATGAATATGAGTTTGAGTGTGTGAAGCATGATCCATTGCATTTCCTATAAATAACACATGCATATAATAGTACTTAATTAAGAGATATCAAAAGCAAAATAAAAAATTATGTAAAGATATAAGAGAGAGGAAATGAATGAATATACCTCACTAGGTACATGAAATAATGCATAAACCTAGTGATAACATATGTGTGTATGTATAGATATTGACCAATTACTGAATAACTTGGATTTAGCTAATGGCTTACTCAATCCAAACATGTGGGTGGCTCAATAACTCAATCTAGTTTTGATTCCATCATTGCCCACCCTTACTTAGTGGATCATGACCTATGAATAACTTGGATTATACTAATGGTGTGTCCAACCCTCTCATTTAAATGGATCAAGAAATCAAGTAGACTATGACTCCATTATTTCCTACCCATGTGTAGTAGACACATCTAAACTAAAACTATGTGATGTAATTAAAATTATATAAAATAACTTTAGACCACTTGGGAATACTAGGTAGTTCTAGGTCACTCAGGAATGCCAAACGCTATAGACAAATTAAGGCATTATTATAGTGTTTAGCATATAACATGGTGGCTAGTGTTTATATTGTAGATAAAGACATGGATTTTATCATTCCATCTAATCAATTGGTGCATAAGTGAGCATAAATAAATAATATATTATGAACATGCCCCCAAATATGATATATAAGTATATGAATTATAGATTGAGTTATAATAATTTGTATATGAGTATCTAAAACCAAAATGGTAATGATCATGTTGTGCATGATGCCCCCAATCTAAGCAAATTGGTATGAATTTGTGATAAATTAAGCAAAAATTGGTAATCTGTAACTAAAATATATAAACCTAAACTATACTTGATATAATTTTTTGGTCAATATAATTTTTTTAAAAATTGATGGTTTGGGATAGTAGCACAATATATTGGATAGTAACACTAGTGGTGCTAGTGTCCCAATTTGGGCACTAATGTCCAACTATACTAATTTTTATGCAACTAAAATTGGTCTATGTGTCACTATTTCCCACTATGTTTTCTTAAAACTAATTTCTATATTTTGTGCCTGTTATGAAAAATATACTATAAGTTCATTTGAATATATTTATCTATTTTTCAAACCTCTTTGAATTACCCCTCTTTTTAGGGGAACTATTGAACCTTTGCAATAACTGTCCTCAAAATAAAAATCTTTATAATATGTGTTAATCATAGCATATATGATATATACATAATAAACTAATATATTTTGAATGTTATAGCCCAAATTTTCACCTTAGATAATTAAAGTATATCTTATCCAAATATGGATAGCATGGAACTATCTCTACACATAGACAAGCTACTACAAGATATAAATATCTAGATTTGAAAGGGTTGACTCTCTTGATCTATTTTTTAGGGTCACACATTGCACTAGAATAATAAATATTTGGGGTGAAAATAGAATAAGGAAGAATAAATAAATCTAAATTAATCAATGTGATATACCAAAGATAATTCCATAAAACACACTTACATCTGCACTAAGAAAGAAGATTGTTAGAACTGACTTTAACTCAATGTTCTCCTATCATAAGTATTTCTACATGGAGGTAGATTTCTATGCATATTTAAATTTAGATGAAAACTAGGTATGATATTATAAAATAATAGTCTATCTCACACTTTAAAACACACTTAAAAACCACATACAATTCATGATACTATTAGAATAGATGCTACTACTCACATAATGCCTACAAGAGCAGAATTGAATGAAGGAGAAGGCATTCATCACTTGTCATACAAATGGACTACTTGAAATGTTTAGGAAATATTTTTAGAGATAAAATAAAAATCATAAATTTATTAAAATTCAAAAGAATATCTCAAACCAGTATGGATTCACCATACCAATTATGGATTCCTTTACAAAGGCAAAATGGCTTGCATATATAGAGCATAGGAGATGCAAAAGAAGAAGTGAAGTTGGATAGTCATAAGTAAAAGTTTCAAGAATTTAAATACAATTAAAATTCAAGATAATTAAGTGTAAAATATATCATTAAGTCCTCTTAGACAAATTTCCATCTAAAATATGACACCTTTCTGAGGTTGGCATAGAGATCTCCATATCCTTCTTAAAATTTCCCTCATGATGATGAGTCTACCTATCTATCTTAAACTTCCTTACAAGTAATTTACACATATATTTTGAATTGTTAAGGTGGAGATATAATTTTTTATATTAATCTACACCATTCAATTTATAGCTTATCCCTTATCACTTGTCATTCACTTTCTTATAACTATTCACTAGCCCTCTAGGCCTGATCAACACACTTGTCATTTAGGTGACCTAAAAATGTTTAATAATATTCGTTTTAGAGGTGTTAGACACATTTTAAATACCCATTTTTCCTCTATTATCTCATATATACCTAAAAATAATCAATATTGCACATCTCCCAATCACACTTAGGCAATCATACTCCTTAATATCTTGTTCAAGACTGCCTACAATGACCAACTTAACAAAGGTATTTTCATGAATCATTAAGGTGATAATTGAATTTTAAGAGTTTAAAAAATTATATAAACACCTAAAATCATTTGAATTCACATGTCCCATTTTGCACCTGTGTAACACCTCAATTCCTGTAAAAGATATAGAATTAGACCTATTCGTACAAGTGATAGTAAAAAATGAAAGGATGGTGAGGATCCTAGGAGAATTCAAAATAATTAAAAATAATATTCCTAGAAAATTAACCACTTTTTTATACATCTCCCTTCATATATTTCACATCAAGATCTTATAAGGGTTTTAAGTCATTTGGCTTATTAATAATGATTCATAAAAATTAGACTTCTAACCTTTGAACTAATTCCATTGATATCAAGTTTAGGACCCCCATCAACTATAAATATATTATTGAGGAATCATACATACCATTTTTATTTATATAATCAAAATAAAATGTCTTTTTTGAGCTCCTCCTTGCATTCTAAGTACCCTTGAGACCAAATTAGGTTAAAAATACCAATTTTGTGTTTCTCCCTACAAACCAATGGGTATAATCAATATCATACTCTCCAATAAAATATATTAAATTATTTATAAGGATAATATGGTCATATGAGTCTCATTATAAGTCATGAGGGTTTAAGCCTAATAGGCCTAGATTGTATATCTAGGTATATGACCATCTATGAAGGTTAAAAATGGATATAAGTGTTTATCCACCCTTTTTTACATCCAACACAACCATGTATATCATAATTAAATTATTCAAGACTCTCCCATTCATCTTTCACCATCCATGTAATATAGGTTTGTAGTTTGGGTTGATTGTGGAATGCCCTTTGTATGAGACAAAACAAAGGATACTTCCCTATTAATATGAATTAAAGGAGATAATGTGATCCTATTTTAGGTCATGATTACCATTTTTTAAATATTTAAATATTATTCATACTTATAGAGGTATCTACACCTCAAACTATCTAAACTAGCTTTTAGAAACTGTGACTGTATGCAGGGTTCTGGTTGACAGAGAATGGAGTTTGAAAACCTAGTCTATTTAACCTTCTCCTTGATTATATGCATCTAAAGATCACATGTAAATTTTATTTAATCAATTTAAGAGTGATTTCAAATTTTTCACCCAATGTACACCTTTATAAACCTTCCACACCTATACTTCATTAGCTTGAACTAGTCTAGAATCAAACTGTAGATATACATTAGAGAATTCAAAACATTCTTATAGGTGATAATACAGGTCTAATCATTGTATTTTACAATTTTAGTTTCCTCTAAGTTCATTTTGGGTATCTTAAACCTAGATAATCTGATCTCTACTTTGATACCATATAGTCACTCCACTATCATCAATATATAGGTCACTTGCAAGCTACAGGTTCATTTGGGCTCAAAGGCATTGTAATTTATTGAATATCCTTAGTATAAACTTGACTAAGTTGAAGACATTAAGCCATACTTATACCTTGAAAAAACAAACTATTTTCATTTTCAAATGTGAATTTTATTCTTAGGCTACAAGAAGGAAAACATCAGACCTATCTATACCTCATAGATCTTCACCATAAGATGACACTGTGTATTATAGGATCCTTTTCTGGAAAGATTAAGGTAAATATTCTCTTTTGAAATTTTTTTGAACCCTAAGAATTTAAAATCAAGTGTGGATGTAGGTAATGGCCTCACCACTCACATATTTATATTCCCTTGATCCATGAACCTATTTTAGATGCCAACATAGGCTCAACTACTTCTAGACATGTATTGATCTCCCTCTCAGGTTTGAACATGAAACATGTAAATGCCTACTTCAAAGCTACTTGACTATATGAAGTGTCATGGGATTTAAATTTGATCAATTATTATCTTGAAATCAAAAATTGAATGGATAATATGATTATTGTTTCCTTGAGGGGTGAAAACCAACATGTTAGCATTGACTTAAAGCCATTTATAGGAGGGTCAACTCTACAACTATAGAAACATTGTTCTACAGACCATGATGGAAACTTATAATATAAAGAGATAGTTACACATTATTATTTCATGACCACATGTTACAAAATAGTTTAAAACAACATGATATGGAAAAACATGCTCTACAAACCTACATACATTACTTAGTTCACACAAACCAATGGAAATAAATGAGAAAAATGAGGTGTTGGGGATGTGTAGGTAGTTTGGAAGCACGAACAGTCTTAGTGATTGTTCATAAAATATAGACCATAAAAATTTAACTATGGCCATGGAATGGAATTAAAAATGGATCCCTAGTATCCACCAAGTGCATTTAGTCCAACTCTCCTTACCTTGTCCGTACTAAAGGAAAATTGTTAACATTTCTTGACCTATCCAAGAGAGCAATAGGAGAAAAGAACTAATTTTCATAAAATTTGTACATGTTAAATATTATTAAACCTAAAATTGACATGTGGGGCTCTCAAGATACTCTCATTAAGCCTTCACACATGCCATATGTGTTATATAGTGTGTATAATATCATATTCTACACTTTTTCCAAGTGATCTTGTTCTTATGTTGGACTTATAATGTGTCAGTTTCGAAAATATTATCTAACATTATATAACATGACATATATTAGGTATATTATTGAACATTTTTACTTTGATTTTATTTATGTATAACTCCCTAACATGGCCAAAAGGAGGCAAAAAGGCTATTAAGATAAGTGTACAAATATGACAAAGATGAAACATATTATGTGACCTTCAAAATGTAACTAGACCTACCTTAGGACCATTTTGACCATGTTAAAATATATAATACCTCATTAAATTTATAATTTTAAGGGGGTTGACTAAATTTGCCCTAGGGGTAAAATTAGTCAACATTTTAGCGATTTCTAAGAGTAGCATGCCTGCTATGCTAAGGACCAATTGCCTTATCTTATCATTGGGAAATGGAGTAACCTATATACTACATTTGACGTTGATATGAATTTAAAATAACCACAAAATTACACCACGTATAATAGGAAACAAAAACACAAGATAAAAAACTAAGACACACACTTTTGCTCTCTAAGTAGTTAGGGAAACACACACCTATCCTAATATGTTAAAAACCTTAAAAAACTTGAGGTGAAATAAAAATATTTATTAATTCAACTAGGGTCAAATATAATTCTTATTGAATCATTTTTTATCCATGGAAACAATCTCTCATATGATGCATACTTATCAAAGAACACTTGATTATGGGTATATTCAAATGACTTACCATTATTCGATATTTTTTTGACTATAAGTGTATCACTTGGATCTCTCATGAACACTCCATATATCTCACTAAGAGACTTGTTTGAGTTTATATCCTACATGAAATTTGTCATGTCCACTTGGAAATCCTCAATCTGACCATTGGGGATCATCATAGCCTTCCCAACTTTAAATGCATCTAAAACATGACATGTCTACTATTGGTAGTCATCAAGGTTATTTTCTTTGTGTTTAAACATTTCATGGTCTATCAATATTGTTTATTACTTTTTAGAGACACCAATATCTTTGTTGTGCTCATCAATCACATGGTTGATCTCAACATTAGGTTTTTATTCTTTTTGAGGAGTAGCAAACATAATTACCACCTCAAATTCCTATATAATGGAATTGAATTGTTACCACATATCATATGCTTCTTCATGATTTTCATGTTTATGAGTGTTCTATTATTTGGAAAGCAAAATTGACTATTCATTAGGATTGCCATACTTTATGACATATGGTATATGCATATCATCATCCATGTGTACAAGGTATTTGCCTTATGTAACTTACTCTAGAGTGTCATCAAAATCTACCTCAAGGATTTCATCACATTCTTCATGGAGTATGTAAGTTCCAAGACCAATTTCTTCAAGTATGTATTGCTCAGCTCCCCATTCATCAAGGTAAAATTTAAATATGCCATCAATAAGTGTTAGATGTTCTTGATCATTATAATTATCTTCTTCATCACTGATATTATAATTCATGTTAGAGGTATAAGACACATATGGATATACATAAAAATTAGAGAGAGGTTAAGATTTTATTGACACCTTAGTACCATACCTAGTCTTAAAAGCCATGTAAGACCAATCTAAAGTTAGGTATCATCCAATTTTAGCAATGAACTCTCTTGACAAAAAAAAGAACAAAATGAGGAGGAACATCCATAAACACAACATCTTGAGAAATGGTTAAATTAGGAAAATAATAGATAATAATTTGCAAAAAATTTACTATGCCAATTATTTTGGTAGCTAACCCATCCAATTGTATCACTCCCTTAAAATGAGGTTCATACATCAAGTTAAATTTGTCATCTACTTGTTTGGGCATGACATAATTACTTGTTCCATTATAAATAAGATAATTATTAACCAAAAAATCTCCAATAATTATGGATAGATATAAAGGAGGAGGCACATCTACCTTTTCAACTTTGTTTGACTATCCTTTATTAGGCCTCAATGTATTTATCAATGTTGTCTCCTTCTCACTAGGATACTTGATTGCCAAAATAATTTTAGATAGTTATTATTGAATTATGTCTTAGGTATTTATAATTTATTCCACTTATATACATTCACATGAGACTTCTTAATTTGCTCTAGAATGTTAGTGAAAGAGCCACTAACCTTAGATTTTCCACGAGTGGGAATGGTACTACCTATACCTTAATGATTTTTAGGTATGAAAGAACTCATATAATTATTATCTCTTTGAGTTACTTGTGCATTTGTAACTGTATTAGACAAACCTACCCTTTAGGATGATTTAACTCTCATTAAAGAAACATTACTAGCCCCTTAGACCTCTTAAATTTCATTCCTCTTTACCCTTGTGTTTTAATCTATATGATTTGAGTCTTTGGATGGCTTCCATTGATAATTCATATCACATGAATCATATTTATACAAATTGACCAATGTATACCCCACTTGAGAATTCTTCCCAATGGTCTTCCCTTTGTTTGGTACCTCATCTTTAGTCATAATTGGCATAGTTCCCACACTTGACATGAAGACTTGATTGAAGGAATCATTGACATAGGAATATGGATCATGAGTTTGATCCTATGAAGGTTGACCATCATGTTTTTGGGAAAGTTTATTTTTAGTAGGAACTTATGCTCTTGAATTAGAAGGGGCATTGGGATTATATCGATTATATGACTTTATTTGAACCAGTTATCCTTGACCTTGAGGATCACCTTGGAAAGGTGGTATATTTCCTTGATAGTTAGGGTAGGAATGATTATGTTTATAGTGTCTTTGGAAAGGACTTAATTATTTTTTTTTAATGATATTTTTGAGACCTAATATCTCTTTCTCCATATCTCTCATTTTTCTACCTCATTTGATTTACTTGGGTGACTAAGGGTAATAGGCTTATGTTTAGGTATAGGAATTGGAGAAACAACAGGTATAGGGGTTTTAAAATTAGGTAAAAAATGGATGTGGGGATATTGGTACAATATTACCAACTTGAATCAAATACTTATCTTCCCTAATGGCCACTTCATAGGCATTAGGCAAATTATTACCTCCCATAGATTGTATCATCATTGAAATGCTACTATCAAAAGCTTTAATATAGTAAAGGAAAGCATGGTGGAATATGGGTATTACCAAGATTTGGATCCTATCCCATGTCTTTTAAAATATTGTGTTTAATTCTTGAATGATTTTTTTAGGTGTTATCCTTATGCTAGTTAGTTGTTTAGTCAATGATAAGTTATCACTCATGTCTTCAAATCTTATCCTCAATGCATCTCCCAATTCATCCCATGTGGTGATTGATTCAGGTGCCAATTTACCATACCAATAAATATATTTCCATTTAAAAGAGAAAACCAAAAACCTAATTGTTATATTCTCCTCAATGATGTGATGTATGTTTCAGAAGTTAGCAATGTTTCTAATATGCTCAATAAGGGTAATGATAGTTTTATGAGTGTATGAGGGAACACTTTTGAGGATTGATATGGGAATGTCATCATAGTGGGAAATTATTAGAGTAATATATCCATTTAAATAAACAAAAGGTAGGTTCCTTTCCATGGTATATTTAGTACTTTTCAAAAATGGACCAATAAAAAACTTTCTTAGCGGCTTGTGAGCAAGGTATGGCTTCTTTGGGTAAGGATGTGTGTAAGGAAATTTGTTTAATTTATATGAATAATTAGGAATCTATTGGAATTTAATAGGAATTACTTTAGTAATAGACCTTGTGTTTAACTTAGTAATGAAATAGTGTACTAGTCTACAACTAAGATTCAAATGTTGGATTAAACAAATATTATAGGAAGTGGACTGTTACAACCTCCTTATTGTCAAATCTAGCATCCACCTTGAACAACCTTCTTGGACTTCATGTCCCACTAGGCAAGATAGAATTTTTATAGCCCAAATTTTCACCCTAGATAATTCAAGTATACCTTCTCAAATTTGGGATAACATAGAACTATCTATGTACATAGATAAGCTACTACAAGAGATAGATCTCTAGATTTGAAAGGGCTAACTCCCTTGATCTATATTTTAGGATCACACACTACACTAGAATAATAACTATTGGGGGTGAAAAGAGAATAATTAAACATAAATAAAACTAAATTAATGAAGGTGATACACTAAATATAAGTTCAAAAATCACACTTGCATTTTCACTAAGAAAGAAGACTGTTAAAACTAACTTTAACTCAATATTCTCCTAGCATAAATATTTATACATGGAGTAGATTAATATGAATATATAGAGGTGGTTGAAAATTAGGTGTGATATTAGACACTAGTATTCTCTCTCACACTTCAAAACACACTTAATAGATACATAAACTTCATGAGACCTATTAGAAGAGATGTTACTACTCACACAATGCATACAAGATCAAAATGGAACAAGGAGAAGACATTTATCACTTGTAATCCAAATAGATTACTTTAAATTTTTATGAAAGAGTTATAGAGATAAAATCAACTTCAAAACTTTATTAAAAGGTGAAACAAGATGTCAAACTAGCAAGGATTCACCATACCAATTGTGGATTCCTTTACAAATCCAAAATGGCTTGCATATATAGAGCATAAAAGAGAAGAGAGAATAAGTGAATTTGGATAGTCATAAGGCCAAGTGAAAAGACTTGAAATATAGTTATAATTCAAGAAAATGAATTGTAAAACATGTCATGAATTCCTCTTAGATAAATTTCCATTTGAAACGTGACACCTTCTTGAGGTTGGCATAGATATCTCCATATCCTTATAGAAACTACCCTCATGATGATGAGTATACCTATCTATCTTTAACTTAATTAGAATTATTTTACATATATCCTTTTACTTGGTAAGGTGGATATATAATTTATGATAGTCATATAATACCTGCAACTGATATCCTTTCCTTTATCACTTGTCATTCACTTTCTTATAACTGTTCACTAGCTCTCTAAGCTTGATCCACACACTTTCCACTTAGGTGACCTAAAAATGTTAAATAGTATTCATTTTATATGTTTTAGACACATTTTAAATACCTATTTGTCATTTTTTATATCGTATATACCTCAAAATAATCAATATCACACTTCTCAAAATCACACTTAGGCAATCACTCTTTTTCACTATCTTGTTCAACATTGCCTAAAATGACTGACTTAGAAGAGGTATTTTATGAATCAATTAGGTGATAATTGAGTTTTAAGAGTTATAAAAGTCTCTAAATACCTTCTACAATGATTTTCATTCACCTATTCCTTTTTTCACCTGTAGAACACCTTAATTCCTACAAAAGACATAAAATTAGACATGTTTATACAAGTGAAAATATGGAATGAATGGATGGTGAGGATACTGTGAGAGTGATAAATAAGTCAAAATAATATTCTTAGACAATTAAAATCTTTTTGATACATATCCATTCATATCTTTCACATCAGGCTCTTATAAGGGTTTTAGGTTATTTGGCTTGTTAACAATGATTCAGAAAATTTAGATATTAAACCCTTGAACTAATTCCACTTATATAAAATTTTAAACCATTATAAATTATCCCTATATTATTTATTCACCATGCAAACCATCCATACAAATATGAGCAAAAGGAAAAGTCTTCTCAAGCTCCTCCTTGCATTTTGAGTACTCTTGAGACCAGATTAAGATAAAAAGATAAATTATGTGTTACTCCCTAAAAAAAAATGGTTATAATAATTATTATAGTATCACTTGAATTATATTACATTATATTGAAGTATAATATGGTCATATGAGTCTTGTTATAAGTCATGAGGGTTTGGGCCTAGTTTTAGGTATAACAGGCCTAAATTGTATATCTAGGTATATGATCACCTGTGAAGGTTACAAATGGATATAGGTGTTTATCCAAAAAAAATTACATAAAAAAAAATACTTTATATCATCCTTTAGTGTTTCAAGATTCTCCCATTCATATTTCACCATCCATGCACTATAGGTCTGTAGGTTAGGTTGACTGTGGAGTACCCTTTATTTGAAACAAAATAGATGCCACTTCCACTATTCATATGAATTTAAGGAGATAATGGAATCCTATTTTAGTTCATTATGAACATCTATGTCAATTTTTATAAAATTTTCATACTTCTCTAGGTCTTTACACATCAAACTCTCCAAACTAGCTTTTACAAATTGTGACTGTATGCAGGGTTCTGGTTGACTGAGAATGGAATTTGAAAACCTAGTTTCTTTAAACTTATATTTCATTATAATAATCGAAAGATCACATGGAGATGTTATTTAATCATTTTAAGATTTATTTCAATGTGGTCACCCACCTTACACCTTTTTCAACCTTCCACACCTATACTTCATTATCTTAAACTAGTCTATCATTAGAATGTAGATGTACATTAGAGAAGTCAAAAGATTCTTGTAGGTGATAATACAATTCTGAGCATTGTATTTTAAAATTTTAGTTTCCTCTAAGGTTAATATGAGTATATTACACCTAGATAATCTCATCTCTACTTTGATACCATTTAATCATTCCACTATCATCAATAAATAGGTCACTTGTAAGCTACAAGTTCATTTGGGCTCAAAGGCACTATAATGCACTAAATATTTTTAGTATAAAATTTATTGAGTTGGATCCATTCAAAAATAATTATCCATTGATAAAACAACCTATTTTCATGTTCAAATGTCAATTTTAGGCTTAATCTATAAGAAGGAAACCATCATACCTATCTATACCTCATAGATCTTTACCATAAGATGGCACTGTGTATGGCAGGATAATATTTTGGAGAGATTAAGGTAAATATTATCTTTTGAAACTTTCTTAAGCCCTGAGACTTTGAACTCAAGGGTGAATTTAGGTAATGGCCTCACCACTCACATATTGATCTTCCCTTGATCTATGAACTTGTTTAAGATGCCAAGATAATCTTAAATGCTTCCAAACATGTCTTGAGCTCCCTTTCAAGTTTGAGAATGAAACCTATAGATACCTACTACAAAGCTACTTGAATATATAAAGTTTCATGGGATTTACCTTCCATAAATTATTCTCTTTAGATAAAATATTGAATGGAGAATATTATCATTCATTCCCCAAGGGTTGAAAACCAACATGTTAGCCTTAACCTAAAGCCATTAACAATAGGGTGAACTCTGTAACTATGGAAACACTGATATGTAGACCATGATGGTAAATTATAGTAAAATAAGATATTTTTTCATTATTGTTTCATGAACACACATGCAAAACTAGTTTAAAACAACATGAAATTTAAAAACATGCTCTACCAACTTGCATACATCATTTGGTTCACATAAACCAATGAAAATAGATGAGAAAACTAATGTATTGGGGATGTGTAGGAAGTTTGAAGATTATAATAGTATTAGTGATTTTTCATACAATATGAGCCATCAAACTTGAAAATATGGCCATGGAATGGAAGTACACAATGATCCCTAATAGACACCAAGTTCATTCAATCTAACTCTCCTTACCTTATCCATACTAAAGGAAAACTATTGACCTATCTTGACCTATCCAAAAGAGTGATGGGAGAAAAGAACTATTTTTCATTAAATTTGGACATGTTAAATCTTATTTAAACTAAAACTAACCTATGGGGATCTCAATACAATCTCCTAAATCCTACACACATGCTAGATGTGTCATATAGTTTTTACAACATTAGAAGCTGCCCTTTTTCCAAGTGATCTTATTATTATGTTGGACCTACAACATGTTATTTTAAAAACTATTATTTGACATGACATACATTAGGTATCTTCTTGACCATTTTTCCTTTGATTGGATTTACATACAACTCCCTAACATGGTGAAAAGGTGGTAAAAAGGCTATTAAGACAAGTTTACAAATATGACAAAGATGAAACATATTATGTGACCTTAAAAATTTAATTATACCTCTCTTAGGATCATGTTGACCATGTTAAAACATATAAAACCTCATGAAAGTTTTAATTTTTAAGGGGGTTGACCAAATTTGACCTAGGGGTAAAATTAGTCAATAGTGCATACATAACATTGAAATGTAAGATAATATAAGCATAAGTTTGTAATGTGTGATGTTTTTTAGATCTATAATTCACAAGATTATCAAGATAAATGTAAAAACGTATATGAATAGTATATCTAAGTAATAAAACAAGTAAATACCTAGGGGTATGGGGCATGATGGCCATCATGGGACCTACGTAGGAAGGGGAGATGAATGAGGTCCCTCATAGCATCTATAATAGGATTGTGAAATATGTAAGAGATAAGTGTCATGTCCATGATGTATACATGAAACCATACATACAACATACATGAGGCATGAGAATTAGGCCAAGGGGACATAAAATAATGGACATGGGCACATTTCACTAAATATGAGAAAGTAAGATATGCAAGGACATGTTTAAATATCCACATACATAAACAACAAGCAAGTTGGCTTAGAGCCACATGTAAAGACATGTTTAAATATCCACATACATAATCAAGAAGGCACACACAAGGACATGGGAACATTACAAAGCATACACATAGTTAAAATAAGTGGCAAAGATCCATAGAGCAATGGCATATTCAAATGCCCTTAAATTGATGTAAAAGCCTAGATACACAATCACATCTAAACTAGCAAAGTTAGAAATGAAAGTATACATGAACATGTGTTAAAAATATATATAGAATCAAATATGTACATAAGATAAGTATAAATTAGTTGTAATCAGTAATGAATATGAATAGTTTAGGATGATCTATATTAAGATATAATAGTGCTAAATCTATGATGTAAAGTTTAGTAATATGTAACCTAGCAATCAACCTATGTATAAGATGCCCCCAAATGGGTGAATATGTCAAATGAGGAATCTATGTATTTGTGTATATGCCCCTAATGGGTAGATAGTAGTAAATTTAGATCTCTATAGTAGACTTGGGTCCTCTATCAATATGCAACCACTTAACAAGTACAAGCAAAGCATGTATGTGTATGCACTAAATTTTGCTCACCTTGCTAATTCTACTAATTTATTCAAATTTAGTCTAATTCCCACATTTCCTAGTTAAATTAACTAGGATCCTAATATCCCATTGTCCCCTTTCCATTTACATAATCCTAAAAACCTTACACAATCCTAAAAACTAATTAATCCATTTATTAAACCCCTAATAGAACCTATTACCCACTAACCTACTCCTTAAACCAACTAGCTAATTTAAAAATACAAAATAATCTACCTACCCAACCACCAACATATTCTAGCCTCTCATAAAGCCCTAAACCCTATGGGAAATTTCTATATTTGGAAGATTCTAGAAATCTCCCCCATTTAGACCCCTTCTTTATAATTCTCTAATTCTATAGATCTCCATAGAATTAAAATTTTCATGGAAAATCCCTAGCCATTGATCTCAATGGATAACATTTGAATTTGAGCCATTATTATCTCCCTCCATGCCTATATAACCAAGATCTCCCTCCAAAAAATCTTGGAAAACTATCAAATTAATGATATGTTGCATCTAAAAAATCCTTCTTTCATCCATCCATAGCCACTATCAAGATTATTCAACCATTTGAAATCCATTGTCAACATCAAACAAGTAATCCAACATTTTCAAATTTTGCATCAATAATCCTTTATGGAATCCTGGAGTGGATCCATAAAGAGTTAAAGTGATGGTAAGATTATTATTATTGTGTTTATTTCCTAATTTTATCCATTTGTGCTTGTGTGTTTGAGTTTTATGGTTTTATTACTAAAATTATTAATATAGGTTGAATCTAGAATTTAGGCTACATTTTGGTAACCACGGTGGGAGATTATTCCCTTGATTAGCCTTATAAACTTATTGAAAGTGATTGTAAAAATTATAGGACAAACTAGATGTGAATTGAAGGTTAGATTTTTAAATTTTTGTCATGTACAGGTACATAGTGATTTTACACTAGTATTAGTGGTATTGTAGTTGAATTTGTGCAAGACTAATTGGGATATTATCGATTAATAGATAATGATTAACATTTTTATAGGTCTGTTGAATTTCAACAAAAATGAAACTTCATAAGTTGTGATTTTATCTTGGTAATCATGTCTTTTTTAGTTATAGTCATGATTTTACAAAGGATAGTAGTTAGGGGTAGATCTATATCTGGCCTTTGTTAACCCCCTTTTGTAGGATAGTTTGTTTTCTATTTGCTTGTGTAGAAATGTTATATTTCTATATATGAAGGGAAAATAAGGGGTCAATCTAATACTTATCCATTGGCACATAAGACATAAAACCAACAATTTAACAATTGTGACTTTGCACTAGTAATAGTAGTTTTATCAATATAGTTGCAAATTTGTAGAACCTAAGTTTGCCTTAAAATTCCTACTATTATTTGACAAAATAACTTTGTGTAGACTCTTATTATTTTGTTTCTATTATTTGAGAATGGTATTCTGGTCTCTAGTTGTAGTAAGAAGGATTTTAAATCATACCTTGACCATTTGGCCACCATCTTCAAAGTCATAATTTTAGTATTAGTGACTTCAACCTGGTAACTATGATTTTGTCATTGATAATAGTAGTTTTATACTTTTTTATAACATTGGTAAAACTTGTGAACTATTATCTTCCAATTTATCGACCTAAGGTTTTCTTAGTTCTTGATTAGCCTAGTTCTGAGGATTTCTACATTAGGCTAGAGTTTTCTCTTTTTTTCATCATAACCATTTTAGAATCCATTTATTTTGGCCCAACTTTATATTTGAAAGGTTGTTCTTATAGCTTGTTTTCTATGTACAGGGATAATAAGAGGCATAAGAAGGAAAACATAAACATCAAATACCCCATCATAAACCTATTTTAAACTTTATTGCAAAACCACAAGTCTCAAAATTATGACTTTGACCTACAAGTGGCGGTTTTGTTAGTTGTATTCATAACTTTGTAGTTACATAGGTAATAAGATAGTTTAGGTCATCTTCCTAGCTAGGATTAGACTTAATCAATTTTTAGCCTTCTATAGATACTAACATTTATCATTATATATAGTTTCTAAATTAATTGTGAGACTCATAAAAGATAGTTAAACTATTTTTTATTAAACTACCTGTATTAGAATTTTTTTGAAAGACACTATATCTTAGTGATATTTATTGGGAAAATTCTATAGCTTTCTTATTTCCAACAAAATCATAGATTTCATATTAGAGTGAATTGAATTTTTTTCTATTAATTAGAGATTTTGTCTAAGTGTTGTAGTTTTGTAGGTTAACCTCTAATGTTTGCTAACCCTTTGTAAGATCACACCTTTTGATCTATGATTTTGTTTTATATTTGTGATCTTGTGCATTATGGTTTTGATATTGCTCTATGTATTTTTGGTTCTGCAGGGACTAGTGGTTTTATAAATAAATTTAAACTACTAATCCATTTTGGTGTATAACCCCTCAAGACCAAGGCACCCCACTTTATCTTCTAACCTTTGTGACCATTGTATAACATCTCCATTTTATTATATATATGCTCTTATTATGAAAAATTGATTCATTATATAAGGAAGGGGTGCCCATTATATAACATCTCCATTTTATTGTATATATTCTTTTATTATTAAAAATTGATTCATTATATATACTTTCTTATGTGTGTGGTTTTTTACTTTTTTGTCATTTAATTATATATACTTGTGACCATTACATGTAAGTAATTAATCAATTAGTTAATCATGTTGTGCTCACTTTTTTGCTACCCCCTGAGTATAGGATAGCACATGACATGAAATTCATCCCCATGCATGAGCTTAGCATGTAGGGGTTGTTTACATCGATCTCATCACCACATACTAACCAAAAGACATGTTATAATGGAATATAAAAATTAGGAGAGCTATCATTATGTGCCAAAGTGGAATTCCCCATAAAGTGTTTTATGGAGTGAGGGGCAGTTAAGCTCTAAAATATAAGGCAATTAGATAGCACCCTATATAGACTTGGGATCCACTATAACTTCATGTATATAGGGAATGAACTTAAAAAACATTTTGTATACATAGATTAGGATCCTTTAGCCATAATAGGTGTACAATTGTAGAATTCAATATTAACTCCAAAGTAGCCATCATGTAAAAGAAGGGTTGAGAGGGTTTGGTAGAATCTATAATAGGTCACCAACCTATAGCCTCACATGTGAATCCATTGGATGGTGTGGGAATTAAGTTACAAAACCTTAATAGTTGAATAATTTAGTATTTGTACTTTCATATGTTATTTGAGTGTTGTGTAAGACATGTATTATTTAAAATATGAGTTGGTCATACCTTATTTTGTGTGTGATACCTTAGACACCTCTAGGTTAATACTCATCGTATCACATCATAATATTTCATCTACCTAATATTATCCATTCATCCCATAAATTATACTTTAATATATTTAATCCCTCTTGAATTTAGTTCATATCTCCTACACCCTAACCTACCATTCATCTTTTAATTTATTATTCATAGTCACTATCCACCCCACTATATTCATCCTATATCACCTTATAATTTTATATTGATCACCCACTCTATACTTCCTATTTCCTATCCTAAGATAAGTTTTAGGATATAACCTATATATTTCCTCATCTTATGTTCATCCTACACCTTTCATACCCAACACCCATTTGTATATATATCATAACTTAGGAAGTCTTCTATAATCCTTCTTATCCAATCCTACATAATACACATCTTATTATATATCCTATATATCATATATCTCCCATCCCCCATCCATATCTCCACTCTTAATTAATATTTTTCATCTTAAAATCAAGTTCTAGTGGTCACCTATCCTCTTTAACCATCACTTGTCCCTAGACTAGGTATTATCAATATACATAGTTTTATAAGATTATGATCTAACATGCATTACTCATCTCTATTAGGTGCCTTCTTCACCTATTACCCATCCAATTATCTCTTTGCTAGTGGATAAGGTATTTTATCCCATCACTCTCTTTGATCCTTGCTAGATTGGTCTTATATGAGACTTTGTCTATTGGTAATTCTTAGTCACCCCATCCTCTTCTAAAGTCCATCACATCACTCTCTTTGACCATTAATAGCTTTAGTCCGTATATGGAGGTGGTATTTGAGCACTTCCACTTTATCTAAAAAACCTCATCCCATAACTATTTTAAAATTTTAATTCATACCCATTCCTAATTTAGAATTGGATAGGTCTTCAACCAAAATAATAAACTAATGGAGAACATAAAATATCCAACATGGGAATATGATGATACCCATAGTGATATGCATACACCTAGAGAAGAGGATGAAAGGTTTAATCCCCTCCATAATGATGAAGTGAGGAACTTAATTGACCACTATATATATGAAAACCATGATCATGTCTTAGTTCATACCAATGAAATAGAGGCCACCCTACCTTTTACTTTTGATCGTAGCCTCCTACACAACATAGTTCATCTTCCATCCCATCCAAATAGACCTCATCAAAATGTATATACTAATCAAATAACCTAAGAAGATGAAGGTGTCAACCATAAATTTATTTAAGAAGAATGCCCAATACCCCTCTATAATAATCATATTGAGGCTAACTAGAGACAAGCCATCTTAGAAGACCGATTAAACCAACTAACACAACAAATTAACCTTTTACTCTATAATAAATGTCCATCATCTCCTCAATAAAATGATATAAATAATAATGATAATAATAATAACACCACCAATAATACTATTGTCTCTAAATATTGCACCTTAGAAGAGGGTTATTCAAGCCTCCTCTAGATTTAGGTAACATTGGGACATTTCCAGGCATATGGGTGTGCCTATAAGTGGAAATGAACCTCTAGGTTGAAAGGGATAGCTCCTTGTATTATATTTTAATGTAATAAAACTATTGAACTAGCTTATATGAATGAAAAGAGTCAAAAGTTTGCATAAATGAAAATCCTATTCTAAAATGGTGATACACCAAGAATTAGTATCCACATGTATGCCTTATACTTATGCACAATACAACATAATATAGTTTATACCTCAAGCTCTAGAATATTCTAACATAAGTATTTCAATGTAGAGATAAATTTGAATGATATTAAATAAGGTAAATGATTGAAACAACAACTTGTATATTCCAGAAAAGGGTTACACATGCAAGGTCTCATACAAATAAAATACACTCTACATGACTTATTAGATTGACTCTTTGCTCAAAAGCATGAAGAACAAAAGATAGAAGGATAATAAATCACTTTTTGTCACTCTTTATCTCTTGTATACCTAGGTAAATATCCAAAACTTAAAAATGGGATAGACTAATGTTTCTTTACTCAAAGGCAAAAAAATGGCAAAATAAAATAGCAAGGCTTCACCATACTATCTCTGGATGATTGAACAATAGCCCAAGGGTCTTATTTATAGAAAAGAGAGAGAGAGGGAGGGGGGAGGGAGAGAGAGAGAGAGAGAGAGAGAGAGAGAGAGAGAGAGAGAGAGAGAGAGAGAGAGAGAGAGAGAGAGAGAGAGAGAGAGAGAGAGAGAGAGAGAGAGAGAGAGAGAGCGAGAGAGAGAGAGAAATGGGAGGCCTTTGGTGCCAAAGGAAGGAAATAAATTTTGTTAGAGGTTATCATCCTCAGTTACAACTAGCCCTACCAAAGATGTTTATTTTTGCATTATGTTTGATCCATGTCACTCTCTTGAATGTCCTTTTCTTGCCTCGTAAAGATGTTTTCCATGGTTTCCAATAAAAATGAGATACTTGGGGAAGGCACCAAAAATGGTCATTATCAATGGATCCACCTATTATAAATCTCTCTTAGTGCCCAACCATTCCTCTTTGACATGTCTATTTACACAATGGCATCAAAAAGTTGATTTCATTCAATTTGGCTTTGTCCTTCCCTTTTGACTAGTCCTCAAGGAATGACTTAGATCATGGTTCTGAGTCATTGATTTACTTGGCATGAATACCTATAGATCATCCTCCATCTATATATGACAAGTCATGTGGTAGCTTTTGATTTTATTGATCATATATTGGGAACCATGTCATTTGGCCCATCTTGTTGAGCTAAGTAGACTTGAAAGTTTGACTTACACTTACAAATCCATTTGGGCTCTAGGATTGATTTAACTTGCTTGCTTTAGGGTTTTCATTGCTCATAAATTATGAAACTTCATAATTGAAGTCTTTGAAAAATATTGATATGCACTGTAGACCCATTCAAGTTTTTTGAATGGATTTACTTATAAAAATTATAATTCAAGCATGTTGAGAAACCTGATTTGCACTATCAAGGTTGTTTGCTCTTTTAGGATTTTTTATTGCTTCTACTTATAAAAGTTTATATGAAAGCTCCTTTGAAAACCTAATTTTGATTTTCTTAATACCCTTTCAAGTTTTTTGAGTCCTTATACTCTTTGTTTGCTCCTCTGGGTTCTTTAAGGCTCCTTATAAAAGTTATAAGTCAAGCCTTTGACAAATCTTGATTTGCACTACAAATTCATTCAAGTTTTCTAAGTGAATTCACTTATTTCTTGAAGACTTTAGGTATGAACTTGAAGTCTTATGACACATCACCAAGTTGTACCCAATGTATAGTTCCTTACATTAAATTTGATGTCCTATAGTATGTCACCAATGTGAACCCAATGGCTAGTTGGTCACCTTGAATTTGATGTCTACAGCATGTCATGTCTTTGAACCCTGATAGTTAGTTGGTTGCATAAAAATTGACATTCTACATCACATCATGGGAATCCATTTATTTTGGGCTTATTTTTTTAGGTCTTTGGTCATGGAAATTTTACTGAAGTAATTCATTCAAATAATTTGTTCAAAGGAATTATTTTGAGAATTTTGGCTTTTCGGCTTTCTAGGCAACGACTAGTTTCTTTTGGAAACTTTTCCTAAAGGACACTTGGGAAAGTGTCCTTAAAAAAAGTTTTGAAGGACACCTAGATAGGGGCATAAGGTCCCTTAAAAAAAATTGAAGGGCATTTCCAAAGGAAATGGCCTTTTGAAACATTTTCAAAGGGAAACCTTTGGGAAGAAAGGGCCAAAAGTGACCCTTTGAGAAAATTCTTGAAGGGTCACTTGGAAAAAAAGTGCCCTTAAATTTTTTTTTAAAGGGTCACTTAGACAAAAAGTGCCCTTCAAATATTTTTTCAAAGGGTCACTTGGAGGAAAGGACAAGGTGAAGTGCCCTTCATAAAAGTTTTGAAGGGACACTTAGACGAAAAAGTGCCCTTCATAACTTTTTCGAAGGGTCACTTAGACAAAAAGTGCCCTTCAAAAAAATTTGAAGGTCACTTAGGGGGAAAACAAGGCAAGAAAGTGCCTTACAAAAATTCCAAAGGGCACTTCGAAGGGAAGTGGGCCTTTGAAACTTTTTCGAAGGGCACTTCAGGGGGAAATAAAATAAGAAAGGCTAAGACAAAATCCTAAAGTAAAACAACATCCCAAAGGAAAAAATGAAGGGGAAAGGAAAATAATAAGGGAGAAGATCCCAAACCAGGAGAGGTTGAAGGGAAAAGACAAATAATAAATCAAGTGACTAAACATAGAAAACAAGCAAGGGAGAAATGAAAAGAGCCAAAGGGAAAACACAAATTGGTCATGTAAAAAATGGTCAACATTCTAGTAATTTCTATGGGAGACATGCCCAATATGTCATAAGACTAGTTTCCTAAATCCTTTCATTAGGCATGGAATCATGCAAGGCAAACAATACATAAAATAATAAGCCATAGCTGAACACATAAGCTAGAGAGACACACACATAACCAACAAAAATAAATAAAAAACCTAAAAGGGAAATACTTATGCTCTAAAACACATAGGGAAAATAGCACAACAAAGGAAACACACTAAAATAAGGTATATACAAGACATGGCCAACAAGGTCTAGAAGCAAGACTTTAAATAAATCCCATTCACCAGAATAGGTAGCTCTTCTCCATCCATCTTGGATAGCTAAAAGGAGTTTCTTTACTTGTACTTGTTGATGATGTAAGGACCACTCCACAAAGTATTAAACTTTGTATGTCTTCCTAGTTTTTCTCTATCCTCATCCCATTTATAGACTAAGTCACCTTATTTGAACATTATTACCCTTTTCTTTTTATCAGAGGATTTCTTCATGAGAACTTGATAGTGTTTCAAAGATTCATGTGCATCATATCTTGCCTCCTATAGCTTTATTAATTCTATCAATATAACCTTAATGGGAGTGTTTTCAAGTAATTCTAGTTGTTGTGTAAGTTCCAAGGTAGGGATCTCTTTTGATATGGATATCCTAGCTTATCTCTCATAGATAAGTACAAAGGGAGAATTTCTAATTGACTTCATGGGAGTGATTCTATCTACCCATAATTCTATCTTCAGATTATCATGCCATGCTCTTTGATTAGTTTCCAACATCCTTTTGATGATCTTGATGAGGTTCTTGTTGGTAGACTCAATGAATCCATTACCTTGAGGGTAGTAGTTAGATGAGGTAGTCAAATGAACTCCACTCTTTCCTACCCAGTCAAAAGTTTTAGTACTTATGAAGGCAAGTACATTATCTGAGATGTTGACATGAGGAACCCCAAACCTTGTTACAATGTTGTCATAAAATTCTAAGATAGCATTTTTGTTTGCCTCCTTTAATGCAATAGCCTCTACCCACCTTGTGAATTATTCTATAGTAGTCAATATTCATTTGTGTCTAGCACTTAATGGAGGGTTGATCATGCCAATGAAGTCAAGGCCCCATTACATAAAGGGTTGGTCCACTTGAATAGGATTCAATGGAAGAGTTGCAAGTTTTTATTTGCCAACAAAGAAAGCACATTGAGGATAAACCTTAGATGAATGATAATAGTATGTAAAAAGACTAGGCCAATAGTAACCAGATCTCATTATCTTTACAACTATTATTCTAGGAGAGAAGTGACCACCATCTATACCATTATGGAACTTTTATAGCAACATATCTATTTCACTAAATTTTGAATCTATTTGATGTTTAAGGAGAAACAAAGATGAAGGGTAGGGATTAGAGATGAGAGAGAACCTGGATTGGTTACATGTCATATCCAAATGATAGTGAGCACTCCTCTTTGGCTAGGGAGGACTACCTATGAATAAGAAAGAACTATCACCAAAATATTTGTTAATAGATATATGAGTGGCCTGCCAAGCTACACGCTTATTCCTAGAAGTGTCAAACTTCCTTAGGGATGATAGTCCACTTATTGAAACAAAATTGGTAATGAATAAAAAATGAAAGAGAGAGTAAGATAGAGATGTTCATATCATTCTTATAGTCTAATTATAGTAGAGAGTGGCATAGTAAAGGTAATGTGAGTTATTTGTGTTTTTGGAGGTTGTTTGGGTAGGTTCAGAGAGGTTAGTGGAAATACATAGTCACTGATGTTAGTTAGGCTGCCAATGTCAGTAAGGATATATGATTGATGTTAGTTATGTCACCAATGGTGGTAGGGGTAGTAGGTTATCTAGAAGTTACAAGAGACTATTTTGAGTTGGGAGGTAGATATGGTTAGGTTTATGAGGTTGGGAAGAGTCGTAAGGGAGTGGGTAAGACTCAGGTGGGTCTAGATAGAGGTTTGGTATGTTTGAAGCAAAGGGAAATGTAGAGTAAAAAACTCTACATTTTTATTTTTTAAAGTTTTAGTTGTGCACTCTAAGTTTTGTCCCTGTGCATTTCAGTTTCGAGCCAGTGAAGTTTTTTGACATAGAGCGCGGGCACGAGTTTCTTTTTGCCTAAATTTTGTCTAAGTATCAAAATCATGTAGAAGCTGCCAAGTGTCATCGACTGAGACACATTTTAAAATTTCTATAAGTTTATTA
This sequence comes from Torreya grandis, assembly GCA_037957365.1. Classification (NCBI taxonomy): domain Eukaryota; kingdom Viridiplantae; phylum Streptophyta; class Pinopsida; order Cupressales; family Taxaceae; genus Torreya; species Torreya grandis. Next base: position 2,482,956 of record JARHVA010001156.1, on the reverse strand, counting down.
GAATGTGCTACTTGTCCTGTAGTAACTTAGTGGAGCATGACAAGTGTTGGCATCCAAGTTTCAAATTTCATATGAATTTTGAAAGCTTCTTTCAATAATATTCTCTCAGGGTCAAGTAGAAGGTGCCAAGTGGCAACTACAAAAGGTTTCAATATGTTTTTCTAAAAGAAATGGAAGACACCACATATCGTTAGCTGAAGAAAGCAGAAGCTACCATGTGTTAACATCTAAAATATTTTCATTTTGTTTCATTGTTAAAGTAAATACTCTGGTGGGCCCTGGGTTTTATTTCTAAATTTAGTAGAAGCCACCAAGTGTCACCATCTGTATGAATCTAAAATGAGTATTGAATGTTTCTATAGTCTATCTAAAGCTCAATGAAAGCTGCCACATGTCCCTAGCTAAAGCAATAGAAGCCACCACATGCCCCTTGTTAAAGATACATGGAAAGTGACACCTATCCCTGTTCCCCTTTTTGAAGCTACTCAGGCGAGAAGTGTTGTGGATCCCATTTTTTGTAAGTTGTTAAAGTTTTGAAGCAATAGACTATGATAGATGTCAAAAATGGAGCACTCTTGAGTAAAGACATATAAAGAGTATAAGTTACTTGGAAAGTGCCGTGTGTTTTTTGTAAGTGCCACAAAAGCTGCTAAGTGTCATTTTTTGGTGTCACCTAAATAATAAGATAGTTTTCAAGTGAAAAAGTATATACTACCAAGTGTCCTCACCTGTTTCATAGTGGGAAGCATCCTGTGTATCTATTTCAACCAATGAACTTGTAGGGAGATGAAACATTTCAGATCAAAGAAATATCTTTTGTTAGACACTTCAAGTTTAGTTAGAGTTTAGTTAGACCATTGGATTGGGAATGTGTGGGCAATCTAGAGCTAGTTTGATGCTATAAATATGGGTGTAGAGATCATAATAAGGTTCATCATTAGAAGATAGGGAGAATTTTTTGTAAGAGATTGTTATCAAGAAGTTTTAGATTTTATTGCTATGGCTAGTAATATCATTTTCCTTTGTTTTATTTTCTTGATTTAGAAAGTTTGTATAACTGTGCATGTATCTGTACCTTTTATGTGACTGAAGAATTAATAAAAAGACTAAGTTCTGTGCCTTTTTTGATATTTTCTATGTTACTACAAAAATAGCCTAAGTTGTGAGTCTTTGATTCTAATGTTTTCATCTTTTACATTGATCATGCATTGATTTCTCTTTAATGTAATTGAATCTTGAAGATGGCTTCATTGTGCTTAGAATTAAGGGTCAAATTAAATTCAGGTGCATCACCATAGATAGATTTTCTTTCGTTACATTTGTGTTTTTTCTTAATTTTTATCTTTTTTCCAAACATACTTTTGAGATAAAGAAGAGCTAGCTTCTTTAAAATCTAGAGGTCATTTCAGGTCCCAAGTCCCACATTCTTGAAACTTCCCATTGTTGGTGTTGGAAACAACACAAATTCTAAGCATCAATAGTTTTTGGCATGCCTGATGGGACACCATCTTGAATTTTCTTTTAAGACTGTATGAACTAGAGAGCTACAAGGAGTCAGAGCTGTGGACCAGTAACAAGATCTCAATCTACTATAAATCTAGGTATTATTTTTCCACCTTTGATAACTAGCCCAAGAAGAAGGGTAAATCAATTTATAGCAATACCAAGAGTAAATATGGGAGCACCTATACCCCCAAGTAATTATGTAAGTTGAAACACTGGTAGTCCTTTGATTCTCCCAATACCACCATCCACTTGGGACACTATTCCAGTAAATGCCCTAAAAGCTCTGCCCAAATTTAGTGGTCAAATTTTCAAAACACCTGAAGAGCATCTACAGGATGTGTCTGATGTTTGTGTAATACATGTGGTCACATAGCAGAATGTGGCTATAAGGTTGTTAGAAGCTTCTTTTAAAGGGAAGGCTTTGGAATGGTATTGATCTTTGACCCCAAATACAATATCTACATGGGATCAACTTGGAGATATTTTCTTTGAAATATTTGAAGAAAAGGGTGATAAATCTTCTTTGTTACCAAAATTGATTACCATCAAAAGGGCACCATAAGAAGAAATGATTGATTTCAATTCAAGATTTCAAAAGACTTGGGAAATAATCCCTATGATAGTAAGACCATTACCAGGTATGGCTATAGTATTTTATCTAAAAGCTTTAAATTTAGATATATCAGTAATGATTCAGTCACTTGGAGGTCAGACTCTGCTAGAAGCTTATGACTATGCAATCAGAGCTGAAAATAACTTAATAGATGCTGAAAAGTTGCCCCCAAGGCCTCCCATACCCATGTTTCCATATATTACCTTGACTTTGCCTCAAGAAGCCCCTAATCCCATAGCCCCACCTATGTTTATGTATAAATATCCTCAACAACCTGCTGAAGAACTTGTCCCTATCTAGTCATCTGAGATGGATGATATCAAGAACATCTTAAGGACATTTTATAATGAGTTAATTAACATAAAAAGACAACAAAATCCTTATCTTAGACCCCAATATCAAGGTTACCAAGGAAATATATTTCCACCATAGCTAAACTAGTATTAGGGTTCTCAAAGGCAAACTAACCCTCAGCCAGCAAACTAATTAGTTGCAGTCCTTACACCCTCACAAACTGTTCCCCCTAATTCAAATAAGGAGATTATTCAACGGCAAAATAATTATGTAGATGACACCAATTCCTAGTGTTTCCATTGTAATAATGCTCATATGCCCAGAGATTGTCCCATGGGTAATCTACAACAAAAGGTAGAAGAACAAAGAAGAATGGATGGATAATTTGCAAGTACTTCTGACACTCAAGCCTACCAGTCCCCTGGTATGCAAAATTTAGTTCTGATGGCTCAAATGCAAGGGATGTATTTACAAAAAGAAGAATAAATATCCCTTGAACATGATTTGTTTTCATGGGTTGAAGATGAAGAGTCAATATTCTTGAATGAAGCTTCTACTTCCAAGAAACCAATGGTGCAATCAGACTACTATACCAGATCAAAGAGAAGAATGATGGAATAGCTTGAAGTTGCAAATAATGAAGTTATGGATAATCCTCCATTTCAAGGTCATCAAAACATAACTACTAGATAAGAAGTGCCTCAGCCAATGCGGAACCAAGTAGTTCCTAGACAAGTTTAAGAAAAAGCAAGGTACCCTTATTTTCCAAGAACCCAAACATTAGGACCAGTGAATGTGGTAGATCAGCTAAAGATAACCCTAGCACATGTGTCAATGTGGGACATATTACCTATTCCTAAGCAAAATACACTATTACAAGAAGCTCTACAAGGCCAAGTAGTGCCTAAACATACTAGCACCAAAGAAATATCTGTTGATAAAGAAAAGCTGAAAGACAGTTCATTTGTAGACAATAATCCTTTTGAACAATGCAGTAGAGGTAAGTAAATCCAAACCAAATACCTTATATTTGACTTTGATAGTTGGAAAGAAACTATTACATAATGTAATGATAGACTTAGGGGCTAGTAATACAGTAATGCCTAAGCAAATATCAGATGCTTTAAAAATAAAGTATGAGCCACTTACTAGAGGAGTCATGCAGCTGGATGGAAAATCAATGCAAATGATAAGGAGAATTAAACAACTCCCATTGAAATTATATAGTTGTCCTAATATAATTGTCAATAAAGTTGTGGTAATCATAGATATACCCCCTATATTTGGTTTATGTTTATCCAGAGACTTCACAGCCAAGACAGGAGGATATATGTCACTTGATTGGTCTCACCTCATCCTAAAAACCAAATATGGTTCAAAGAAGAAAATACTATTTGAGTCATTATATAAATATCACATCACCAATGAACCAACCTCAAAATTAGAGGCAGCTCATGTTATGCTAAATAAGGAAGAAAGGGTTTTTGTTGAAGAGTTAGGTGACTGGACTGAACATGACCAAGAAGAGGAAAATAATCATTTGTTGGCTATGATGCAAAGTGACCCATATGGAAATTATGACTCTATTGGTCTGGGCACTTATGTCATTTTTAATGAAGATCATGAATTCCCAAATGTTTTAAGGGAAGAAATGTCAACTACTCAAGAATTTAAAAAAGATTTAGAAATCTGGACCTTAAAGTTTGATGGGGCTAGAAGTAAAATTGGTGCTGGAGTAGGAATTTGTCTTATAGCTCCAAATGGTGAGAAAATTTTAAGATCTATCTATTTCCAATTTGCCTATACTAATAATGATGCTGAGTATGAATCCTTAGTACATGGGCTCATGTTAGCCAAGAAAAAGGGAGTAAAAAATGTAGTAGTAAAAGGAGATTCAGAACTAGTAGTGAAGTAAATTAGAGAAAAAGCAATAGCCAAAAATGTAAGATTGAGATCCTATAGACACATAATCTGGGACTTAATAGAAGATTTTGAAGCTTTCAATATGAAGTAGTTCCTAGAACCCAAAATTTTGAAGCTAATAAGACGGCACAGATTGGCTCATAGTTTGATCCAGCAACTGGCCTATTAGTTAACAATGAGTCAGTAAAAGTTATAGTAAGGCCAACTATCCTAGACAACGATGAGAATTGGTAAGTATTTGGAAATGATTCTTAGGTACTCTCATTCTTGCAGCAATCAGGGGAATTTTTTGATTAATTTCAATCCAAAATTGAAGAGGCATATGGAGACCAAGTTATACAATTAAAGACTAATAAGCTTCCCAAAGGCTTGATCACTTTAGAAAATCTATTTGATCCAAAATATGTAGGCTTAGAGAAGAAAAGGTTCCAAGTAAATAAATTAGATTATTTTGAAATGGAGGTGAGTGAAGGGAGAAAATTAAAAATTGGAAATTTTGTAACTCAAGAGGAAAGGAAAATACTAATTGACTTATGCAAAAGATATGACAGAGTCATAGCCTAGAGCTATGAGGACCTTCATGGATATAATAAAGACATCATTCAGCACACAATAGAGCTGACTGAAGGATCTAAGCCAGTCAGATAGAAGTAGAGGCTAGTAAATCCAAGGATTGAACCTCTAATGGTGGATGAGTTGTAGAAACTTTTAGATTCTAAAATAATTTTCCCAATCAAACACTCAACCTGAGTATCCAATTCAGTACCAGTTAGGAAAAAGAATGGTGACATAAGACTCTATATGGATTTCAGAGACCTGAATAGAGCATCTCTAAAAGATCACTATCCACTGTCCTCTATGGAACAAATTTTATAGACTGTGGCTAGATCAAAGAGATTTTCCTTGCTAGATGGTTTCTCTAGATATAATCATATTTGGTTGGCTGATGAAGACCAATACAAGACTGCATTTACTACCAAATGGGGAACATTTTCATATGCTAAGATGCCATTTGGCCTGTCAAATACTGGAGCCACTTTTCAAAGAGCTTTGGATGTAGCATTTGGGGAACTTATAAATAAAATCACCCTGAGTTATCTTGATGATCTCACTATTTTTTCCAAGAATTTTGTTGATCATTTTGATCATCTAGAATCTATTTTTAAGAAATATCAAGAATTTGGAATATCTCTAAATCCCAAGAAGTGTATCTTTACAGTACCTCAAGGTAAATGATTGGGACATATAGTATCCAAAGAAGGAGTCTCCATAGATTTAGAGAGAGTTGCATCCATAATGAACTTGCCCCTATCAGTAAATAAGAAAGCAATTCAATCTTTTTTGGAGAAGATTATTTTTTTCAGTTGGTTCATATTTGACTTTGCAGGCTTAGTGAGACTAGTGACACTCTTTTTGAAGAAAGACCTAGTATTCAAGTGGACTACAGAAGGAATTCAATCCTTTGAAGAGGTTAAGAAAGCAATTTCAATGACCTCACTACTTATAAACCCATACTTTTCTAAGCCTTTTGTAATGTATGTCTATGGAGGAGAGCTCAGTATTGTTGTTATCCTAACATAGAAAGATGATAGATAGGAGAGAGAACATCCAATAGCCTTTTTCTCAAGGACTCTTAGGGAATACAAAACCATATATAACTTTGTGGAGAAACAAACATATGCTATGGTAAAAGACCTCAAGAAATTCAGGCATATAGTATCAGGAAGTAAGATTCTAATACTTGTGGCTCACCCAAGTGTCAGAAAATACATTATAGAGGGTGAAATTATTGAAAAAAGAGCAAACTAGATAAAAGTATCCTTGAGTATGATGTAGAGGTCAAACCCACTAAGTTGGTAAGAGGTAGGGGTTGTGCCAATACATGAGTCAAGAGCTTGTAAAGATCATTCCTGAAGAAATAGATTTAGAAATAGAAAGGGCAAGTGTATTGAGGATACAAGAAATTGATCATAACTCCTGGGTCAAAAACAAGATCCATTTTATGAAACATGGGATTTACCTAAGAGAACTCCCTCAAGACAAGAAAGAGATACTATAGGCAGCAAGGGATCCATTTGGTTTTAATTGAACAAGTTCTTTTCAGAAGAAATACTGATGGCAAAATTTTAAGATGCATAGATAAAGATGAGGCTAAGAAAATACTACATGAAATGCATTTTAGAGTCTCATGTTGATAATTTTTTGCAAGAACCATAGCTATAAAGATAAGTGAGGTAGGTTATTTCCAGCCCACTTTATTTACAAATTATTATCAACTGGTAAAAAAGTGCCAATCTTGTCAATATTATGTGGGGATGAGAATGAATGTAGCAATGCCCCTTAGTCCTATAATTATTGATGAACCCTTTGCTCAATGGGGTCTTAACTTCATTGGAATGATAAATCTAATGTCAAGTATGGGTCACAAATGGATTCTAACTGCCACAAATTATTTCACCAGATGGACTGAAGTAGTGCCACTAAAAGAAGCAACAAAAATGTGATCCTAGATTTTCTAGGGAGTATCACTACTCACTTTAGGGCTCCTCACACCATAATTTCAAATAATGCTAAAGCATTTTTAGGGTCTAAAGTATCTAAATTTTCATTAAATCATGGAATCTATCTAAAAACTTCCTCTAATTATTACCCTCGAGGTAATGGTTTGGCAAAATCAACCAACAAGAACCTAATTAGACTCATCAAGAGAATAGGGGCTGATCATCACAAAGAGTGGCATAAAGTGCTTAATATAGCACTATGGGCTGATAGAATTACACCTAAGTAGGTGACAACAATGTCCCCATATGAATTGGTCTATGGCAAGCCTACTGTAATACCCTTAAGCTTGGAGATTCCTGCTCTCCAACTATTAAAATAGATTAAAATTGAGGAAAATGGCCCCATGCAGGTCAGACTTGCTAAACTTTTAGAATTTCAAGAAAAGAGGGATGTAGCACATGATTCATTAATAAAGAATCAAAAAATAATTAAACACTGCTTCGATAAAAGGACTTCAAATCCCCATTTTGAAGTAGGCTCAATTGTTTTGAAATGAGATGCAAGATCTACCAAGCTGGGTCAACACACTAAATTTGAAGCATTATAGACTAGTCCCTATAAAATTTGTTCATGTAAATAGAAAAATTCATTTGAGCTAGAAAAAATGGAAGGTGAACTTGAAGAGATTCCTATGAATGGGATCTACTTAAAACATTTCAATTAATCTGTCTCTAATGTATTATAGTTAGATAGTTTCCCTTTCCTTGTTGCTTTGTTTTCCCATTTTTCTTTCTCGCTCTTTCTTTCAAATAAGTGTTCTTTGAACATGTGGCTACAGCTCAAATCCTTTTTCAATATTTTTAAAACTCTTGACACATTACACCTCTCCCAAATCCTTAAATTCCCCAAGGTACCTTGCGTAACCACTTTCATGATGTGTCTAACTCATTGTCCCATGAAGATTTAGTAAGATTTGCTAATAGTTATCTAATTTTAATGACATTTTGAGACTTGATGGGTCATTAAATACCCCATAACAAGAGTTAAAGCTTAATAGTGTCTCAAATATTCTTGTGTCTATTATAAAATACATATTACTTGCATTTTTAGTTCATAACAAACTTGCTTAGTGAAAGTGCCTTCCCTATTGCAAAGCTCCATACCTGTTACCACAGTTCACTATTTCCAAGTATAGATATAGATATGGAGGGAACATAGTCTTCAAAATAAGGGTCTAGGATTTACGAATCCATTTATAAGTTTCTCACAAGAAAATGATATGCTTTAGCCGCTGCACAACCTTTAAAGACCTATCTATGGACTAGAGTCCCTGAAGTTGGTTATGCAAATGACCCAACAAAGGTGAAAGATTTTGTAGATGGAATCATGGACCCAATTATTTAAAAGCCTAGAAAAACTCTAAGAAAATGGGCACATCAAAGGTGTATTCAGAGGGCTAAGGATAGATAATATGAAACATTCACAATGAGGATATGGACTTCCCAGCTGGCACAATTCATTGTCCTAAGTGTACATCCATGCCTTAACTTGGTTGAAATATGCTCCAAATTATTTCATGCACCCTCAAATACCATAAAATAGGGTCCATTCATTATTCAAATTACACCAAAGACTATCAAAGACATGTTGGACCTGTATCATGACAAGACAACCACGTTTCTCACCATTGCCAAAATGTAAAAAAATGGGCAAACGTTAATAATTAATTGAGGTTTCTAAAATTAGAATTGTAATTAGGTGATGATGATACCATTGTGCTAACACTACCAACAACAAGAGCACAATTTGCATAAGCCAGTCAAGAGGCACTTTCCATGATGGCTTTCATTTTTGGAATGAAAGAGGATATCACTGTTTATGAAGAGCAAATGGCCATTCTATTTAGATTGAAAACTGTTGACAAGTCTCAGGGATATTGGTTGGATTTCTATGAGAATATTGCATATTCAATGGTTAAACAACTCACCCAATTCAAATCTAAGGGAATTTTTAGGTATTCTTCTTATCTATTTCACCTTATGTTGTATCAAAACTCTAGCATCTTTTCCCAATGCATGCATCTAAATATGTATGACCCAAGCTTCGGTCTACATAGGACCATTCATGTGTCTTCATGGACACATATCTTGTCAAAAACCAATGACCCGTATGAATTTTGAGAACTTTTTGTTGCCCTTGCTTTTTGTCATCTAAGCCCAGAGCCAGTTGTAAATAGATTGACTCCAAGTGTCTCAGGCCTTATGACCAATTATACTATTCCTTGTGATTATTTTTTGGATCCCATCATACTATTATTAGAGTCCATGGTTTTAGTGGAGAACCAGTGTTGCTACCTAAGATTTTGACCCTTAGGTTAGCATTATTAGAGGTCACTAGGCAAGTGTCTATGGTGGATAATGAATATCGCACTAAGAAGAAAAAGAAGAAAATGTATGATGTTCCATGGGTAGCAAACAACATGGCCCTAGAGGTTAAAGATGTTGAGATCATGTTGCTAAGAAATCTAGCCTTCCTAGGTTTAGTTATAATTGAAGATAAATGGGGATATGACCCAAATGGTTTCATAACTTCATGGGTCAAAAATAATAAGGTTGCAACTAGAATTATGCATGAGGGCCATCCTTTTTGGGAAAATAAAAGAAATCCTGGGGAAGATATTCTTAATTTTTATGTAGAATTGATAGATTTTCCCCTTTAAGAGGATAGGCTAGGAAAGTTTTTATATTAATCAAAGGGTTTTGATCCTAAAATTAGAATGACTGTTAGTTTAAGAAGAGCATTAAAGATCAAAGACTGGAACTCTGAGAAAATAGAAGCCTATTAGAAATATAAGCAAGAGATTTGTGAGACAACTCACTCTTTTGGAAATGTGGATTTAGATGAGAAATGGGAGGAACTATAGGATGAATGTTATCTATCTCCTATCTCTAGCCTTGATACAAGCAATTTGCAGACACAAGGTGGAGAGTCAGAAGTTAGAGCAAAATCTAGTCAAACATTGTAGACCCTAGGGCAAACCTCAGCTACAGTTGCTAAAAATGTTTAGCCCCAATCTCTCAGTGCCATTGAAAAATAAAAGAGTGTGGTATCCTCACCACTAAAAGCTTCTCCATCAGTGTCAGCCTTTTGGGTTCCTAGTTCTGTACCTTCACCACTAGCAGTAGTGATAAATGTTGAAGAGAAGGAAACACACCTAGAAGAAGAAAGGCCAAGGAAACGTAAGAGGTTGAGTTTTTAGCTTGATTCAGAGGAGGGGGAAAAACCCTCACAACACCAACCACATAGTACTTCAACTACTCGTTAGGTAAGTGTTATTTCTCCTTCTTCTCAATCTCTCCTTTCTTCTCTTGCAGTGATAATCCTGTTGAGCCAAATAATATCCTCTGCCACCTCTACTGTGCCCATTTCTCATTTTGCCCCATCTATCCATACTCAGGCCACATCATTGCCTCATTTTTCCCCTCTATCCTAAATAATGTGCCTCCTCAAATTTCCCCTATCCAACATTTGGCTATTCCATATGGCTTGCCACAAGGTTATCCTTTTGTGGGTGGGCACATTGCCTCTCCTTCTACCTTCCAAACTCAAGCAGATGTTGCTAAGAAGGCAAGGGAAGCCCAAATGGAAAAAAAGAGGATTAAATATAATAAATCCCTAGCTACACCACATATGAGGTCACAATTTGACCCAATCCAACAATAACTAACGGTGACCCATTTGTCACCTAATGTAATCCAACCAAATGAGCAGATATAACCCAATGATTATACAATAAATGTAGTGGCTATAGACATGTCCCTTTTCAGACCACAAGATAGGGTTGAGCTACTAAATGAATCCACTTCTGTAGTAGCTACTAATTATTTGAAAATATCAAAGAAGCTATAGAAGATGGAGGCTGATCTAGCCCAAGAAAAGGCAAACTGTAGTAGTTTGACTACATAAATCAATACCAAGAATAATGAAATAGAGAGTCTTAACAAATAGTTGTAAGATACTATTTGTTTTCAGACTCACCAAGATATTTAGGGACAAAATGATTCTTTGAAAGTAGGGATAATGCAGGTGAAAGATGCAGTGATAGCCTTAAGGCAGGAAAAAGCAACATTATAAGAAAAATGTGAGGAAAGCCTGCTACAAGTCACTCAACTTCAACAAAAGTTGCTAAATGAGCAAAACAATACTGTTGCTATATAAGCCCAACTTCAAACTGAATGATAGATGATAGAATAGTTAACACTTGAGTTGGCTAATAGGCCAAAAAATGTAGGGGTTTTGAATCTTTGAGGAGATTACTTAGCTCAGACCCTCTTTAACCTTTCTACTAAATGCATAGAAATTGTGTGAAAAGGTGGAGACTTCAATTGAAGACACTCTATCCACTATCTCTTTGAGAGTGTTTGACTCTCAAAATTTGCTACAAAAGCTATATGGTGAAACTGATGAGACATTATCAACAGCAGGGATTAGTGACAGAATGATCACTGCCAGAAGAGTGAATGAAGTTCTCAATTGCAACTCTATAACAATAAATTATAGAGAGATTTTAGAGGTGGTGAAAGAAGGAATCAAAGACATGAAATAACACATTGAAGATCTGGTGTAATTGGGACTTCCCTCCCCTTTTCCTGATAGCAACACTGTGTTGATGGTTGATGAGATTAAACCTTTGTTGTTAGCCAGGCAAAATGATCAATCAATTTTCCAAGGTTTAAGAGATGATTCATCAGTACCTAAAGTGGAAGCTATCTTGATTTCCATGTCCCAGATTGAATTTAAATTGAAGGCTACAATTCATATTTTGCAAAAAAATTCACATAAGGATATCATCAACCTTGATTTAGCCTTCCATGAATTGCAAAATAAGCAGGGATTATCTGATGATGAGTGGTCTATTTATCAGATAGCCTTACTGAAATTGTGATTTTTGTCACATTTTAATACATTCTTTAGATTCTTTTTGAGCAGGCTCAAAAGTCCTCAAGGTTGCCAAGAATTGTAGAGTAAAAAAATCTACATTTTTATTTTTTAAATTTTCAATTATGCGCTCCAAGTTTTGTCCTTATGCGCTTCAGTTTCGAAGTAGTGAAGTTTTTGACATAGAGTGCGGGCACGAGTTTTTTTTCCCTAAATTTTGTCTAAGTATAAAAATCGCATGGAAGCTACCAAGTGTCATTGGCCAAGACACATTTAATAATTTCTATAAGTTGCTCAGAATGTGCCACGTGTCTTGTGGTAACTCAGCAAAGTGTGATAAGTGTTGGCATCCATGTTTAAAATTTCTTATGAGTTTTAAAAGATTCTTTCAATAAGTTTCTCTCAAGGTCAAGAAAAAGGTGCCAAGTGGAAACTACAGAAGGTTTCAATATGTTTTTATAAAATCAATGGAAGATGCCACGTATCCCTAGCTGAAGAAAGTGGAAGCTGCCACATGTCAACATTTGAAATATCTTCATTTTATTTCATTGTTAAAGTAAAAATTGTGGTGGGCCCCAGGTTTTGTTTCTAAAGTCAGCAGAAGCCACTAAGTTTCACCATCTATATGAATCTAAAATGAGTCCTAAATGTTTCTACAGTCTAGCTAAAGCTCAACGGAAGCTGCCACATGTCCCTATCTAAAGCAATGGAAGCCACCATGTGTCCCTTGTTAAAGATATGTGGAAAGTGACACCTATCCCTATTCCCCTTTTTGAAGCTACTCAGGTGAGAAGTGTTGTGGGTCCCATTTTCTATAAGTTGTTAAATTTTTAAAGTAGCAGACTATGATAGATGTCAAAAATGGAGCACTCTTGAGCAAAGACATATAAAGAGTATAAGTTACGTGAAAAGTGCCGTGTTTGTTTTATAAGTGTCACAGAAGCTACCAAGTGTCATTTTCTAGTGTTACCTAAATAATAATATAGTTTTCAAGTGAAAAAGTGGATACTACCAAGTGTCCTTGCCTGTTTCATAGTGGGAAGCATCCTATGTATCTATTTCAGCCAATGAACTTGTATGGAGATGGAACATTTTAGATCAAAGAAATATCTTTTGTTAGACACTTCTAGTTCAGTTAGAGTTTAGTTAAACCATTAGATTGGGAATGTGTAGGCAATATAGAGCTAGTCTGATGCTATAAATATGGGTGCAGAGATTGTAAGAAGGATCATCATTAGAAGATAGGGAGAATTTTCTGCAAGGGATTATTATCAATAAGTTTTAGATTTTATTTCTATGGCTAGTAATATCATTTGCCTTTATTCTATTTTCTTGATTTAAAAAGTTTGTATAGTTGTGCATGTATATGTGCCTTTTATGTGACTGAAGAATTAATAAGAAGACTGAGTTTTGTGCCTTTGTTGATATTATTTGTGTTAATGTAAAAATAGCCTAAGTTGTGAGTCTTTGATTCTAATGTTTTCATCTTTTACATTGATCATGCATTGATTGTTCTTTAATGTAATTGAATCTTAAAGATAGCTTTACTATGCTTAGAATTAAGGGTCAAATTGAATTTAAGCACATTTCCATAGTTAGATTTTATTTCATTGCATTGGTGTTTCTACTTAATTTCTATCCTTTTTCCCCAAAAATACTTTTTAGATAAAAAAAGAGCCAGCTTCTTTAAAATCTGGAGGTTGTTTCAGGTCCCACATTCCTGAAACTTCCCATTATTGGTGTTGGAAACAATGCGAATTCTAAGAATCAATAGGAAATAGGTGTATGAGTTTTTTAACTCCTCCACATGGAGAGTTAGGACATTCATAAAATGATAAATAGTGTAATGTAAAGTAATTGTAAAAGGATTATTTAAAGGAATTATAAAATAGAGAGATATACTTAGCTAGTGAAATAGATGAACTATGCGTGATAGATGGATGGCTCTAGTGAGGTGTGTTAAAGTAATAGGTGAATAAAAAGATAAGCATGTGCTACCAACTCAAAACAATCGAAGATCTATGCAGTATATCAATTCTTAATCTAGACTAATTTATGTAGAATAATGGTAAGTCTAGATGTAAAAAGTTGAATGCTAAAGCCTATATGTGAATGACTATGTTTTTCTAATTTCTACTAACTTGAATACTAGGTTGAAATTTAGATTAAGTAACCAATGTTGGTGGCATTAGAATAGGTAAAAGGGCTATTTTTAGCCTATTTTCTATTCTTTCTCATGCCGAGTGTGGTATCTGTTAAGAAATGGTAGAAATGTGAGGTTAAAAAGGATGTAATTAGTTATGAATTTATGTTTAGGGTGAGAAAAAGTCATGGGTAGTTAGGATTAGGGGACTAAGTCTTGAGGTGACTCAAAAGGTAAGAATTAGTCTTAGGATGAGGTGGCCAGGTAAGGTGGTATAAATAATTTTTAATTAACTTAGTTATATTTTAAATTACTTAAATGTGGGAAGGGTGAAAACATGGGTTAGGAAGGCTAATTATTATAAGGGGCTCAAGGGGGGTTTTGACATAGGGAGTTATGCATGTGTGTAATGTAATTTTGGTGTCTACATTTACCCCTTTTATCTTGTAATTTGTACTGACAAGTTGCAAGACAAAAACAAGAGTTTGATGCTCTAGGTATAAGATGAGATATCCCCCCTCAAAATGGGAACTGATGGAGGAGAATCTAGAATTGGGTACTAGTTTGATAAGGATTTAATTAGTTGGGTGGATATTGAGTGAGAGAATGGTAACATCATTGCTTATGTGTATAATACTATGAGTTATAGTCGACACAATTAATAATAGTAAAGGTGAGGAAATTCAGATAGAAATAACCAAAGCATAACTTGCAAGTGATAGTTGATAAGTTTAAAATGATCAAAGTTGTAGCTCTAATGGTCCATGTGTGCCAAGTATCTAAGGTAAGAAGTACTCTTAGTAAACACAATAGGTTGTAGGTGATAGGACTAACTTGGTCATGATCTAAAACACCTAATATATATACATGTGTATAATAGCTAACTATGGTGAGGTGGCATAAGCAGTCAAGACAAGAAATGTAAGGTTGGTCAAAATGTTCAATGGTCAAGGAGATATTTATGATATCCAATCAAAGTCATTGTGGATGGAGATTGTAGTGATATCCAAAGTTCATTTTCATGGTTAAGGAGATATATATATATGATCTCTAAGGTTGGCTATCATAGTCAGGGAGATATACGTGATCTCTAAATTGCCCCAAACTAAGGGTGGAGTCCAAATGTTTGTGGTTAGGGTTTAACACTCTAATTTAAAGGTGAGTATGTTAGTTATATTGCTGATGTTGTTAGGAAGTATTATTGACATCGACAGCTTAGGTCAAGACTACCAATGTCGATGGGTGACCAAACCTAATAAAAAAGGGTTTGGTAGCCCACCAGAACTCATTTACAACATTTGATTAAATAGAAAAAGAGCTTTGGGTGTTCGTGAGATCATAGAGCTAGGAGGGGACCTAGCTGAAAGCATGCCACCATAATTTCCAACTATTCCTACCCAGAGGAGATGGAGAGATGAGGTAAGGTCCCGTTTCGAGTTGATATTGAATTTAAGTTTGTTAATTTGTTATTGTAGGCTAAATTTAAAGTTTGAGGGAAATAATGCTATTAGATGGGTAGGAAATGGGGTGAGGGTAGGTTTAAATGAATGTGGGAGGGGTTTAGGGGTAGTTTTTAGGGAAAAACTCAAACTTGGGGGATGGGTTATTCAACCCTAGTGCTAAACCAATCACTGATATTGATGGGGTTCACTGACATCAACCAAAATTGGTGTTGATGTTGATTGACAACAAGCACTGATATCGGCATATATGACTGATGTCGATGACCTTTGCAAAACCCAAAAAGGATAAAAGCCTAATTTTAGATCCCTAATTAAGGTAGTTAACTAGCCTAATGGTTTAGCTAGCCTCAAAATACCTTGTGTCGACTGAGTGCTACCTACATAACTTGGTTAAGGGCCTCAGACTAATGTAGTTATCCTAGTGCATAGGGAAAAGGGGTGAGGTATGGTTAAAAAAATTTAAGGGAATTTGTTAGAAAAAGGTAGGTTGAAATAGGTCATGGGACTTAGGGCTTAAAATATAGGTCATGGGGTTAAGGGTATGAGATATAGACCATGGGGCCTAGAGTTTTAGAGATAGGTAGTTAAGCCTAGGGTTAAGAGATAGGCAATTAGGCTTAGGGTTAGGAGATAGTAAATTAGGCCTAGGATGTAGGTGGGTTAATAGGTTAGATAGTTAGGTGGGTATATGTCCAAACTAACCTCAAAATACCCCATGTCGACTAAGTGCTACCTACATAGCCTAATTGAGGGCCTTAGGCCAATGTAGTTCTCCCATAAAGAAGAGAAAAAAGGGTGGAGGTTTAAATTGGAAAGTATGTGACTTGAGGTTTGTGTGTGTGGATACATGCTATGTAAGAACTAACATTATGAGATAAACTACCTATATTGTTGATGTGGATGAGGAGAGATGTCACCTTAGATGAGTGGGAGTAGATGGTAGCCATAGGGTTAGGAAGAGTGTGATGATATTTCTAGGTTGCATGTGATGTTATTTTGATGATAGCATTGATAAAGAGGTGTCATCACACTGCCAACACCTTCCATTTTCCCACCAAAGAGTTAATAGTGACACAAGAGGACATGTACAAGACTTTATAAATTACCAATCTACGATGAGGAGATCATCTCTTATTCAAGAGAGGAGAATGATATTCACATGGTGACATTGTTTGGAGAACATGTTAGTGAGGTGACCTATCTCTTAATGAGCTTTACATATGAGCCATTGTACACTACCAATGGCGAGTAACATCGATTGAGCATCCTGATGATGATAGGGATTATAGTATATACACTAACAAACCTAGATGGTGGGATATTTCATATTACACTAATAGGTGTATTGGCATAAATGGTTGAGAAATGGACTGTGTATGCATGGGGACCAACCTTTCTAGCATAGTTATATAGAGAGTTGTGGGGTTTGAGGCTATGATGATGGTATAGTTTATGTGTTAAGAATTTATTCCATTGTTGGGCATATGATCACATCATGGTGACATGGCCATTAGGGTTACCCACCATGATTATAGTTGGTTTCAAGGTCAGGTTCAAATGGTGGAGAGAGGGTATGCCCTAGACATGAGTAGATGACATAGTGTAGGATATTAAGTATTATAGGTGTATGATAGAGGGATTGATTCCCATAGATATTTTTTATAGGCCCTACTTGACATACCCTACATTTAGAGGATAGGTAGAGTAGCTTATTAGTTTATAGAGCATGTTATGGATCAGAGGGAGATGAGCCAAAGAACTAGAGATGATACCTATGGTACATGTTAGGAGATAATTTGGTTTATTACAAGACATGACTCCTACCTTTCCTTGATATAGAAGGGATGATATAGAGACAGCCCTACCCTTGTCCAAGGAGATAGATGGGATAGATTTTGAAGAGCTGTTAATAGGCCTAGGTGTAGTAGATCTTGGATGCACAATAGCTTATCTTACTTGGTGGATAGGTTTGCATCCCATTATGTAGGTCATGAGGCCACCACCAAATGTACAAGGAGTGATGAGAGAGAGAAAGAGAGATGTAGTTTTACAAGCTTAGGATGTAGTGATATAGGCACATGATGTAGCAGTATAGGCCTGAGATGCATTAGTGTAGGATTGAGATGTAGAATAGCGATAGGTATTAGTCTTAAAGGGGTAGGTTGTGATATTATATGGGTAGGTTAGGGCATTAAAAAGCTAAGTTAGGGCATTACATGGCCAATTTATTGCACTAATAGTAGAGAGGGATAGTTTGAGAGTAGTAAGATAGGTTACTTCTCCTCCACCACCAAAAGGACTAGTATAAGGGACTTCAATAGGTGTGATGGGTCTATTATAGATTGTATCTCTAGTGAGGTACAATAATTCTCTAGATGAGATTGTACACTATGAGAGGGACATCAAGGAGTTCCCATAGATTTAGAGGCATTTTGATTTTAGAGAGTAGGAGAGATCAATGACATGTGTTATAGGTTCTAGCTCACACAGATGTAGATAGGTTGAAAGTGGTGATGACACTACTTATTCATGACCATGATTATAGCCTTGAGGATTTTGAGTGCTAGATGATATTTTTAATGTTTTTATATATGTTGTATATGCATTGGCTTGTGAGCCAAAGATGAGAGGTGTATATTTTGATGGAAAGATGATACTAATATGATCCATTGATGTACATTCATATATATATATATATATGAGATGTGTTTATGTGATGGTGATGATGTTTGCAGTTATTATAATGATGTTGATTTTTATGTTATGTTAATGGTATGCATGTTAGTTGAGTTAGACTAGCATTTCCCATATGTGTGATGGTATATGCATAGGTGATTTGTTAGCTTCATCTTAGCATTTTTCCATATTTTTGATGGTCTATGCTTAAAATAAATATGTTGGGTATGTTATTTTATTTCATCATTTTTCCATATTTTTGATGGTGTATGATTAAAATAAATGGAGTAGGCTTAATAATTTTTCTATTTATTGTTATTTTAGAGAAACTCTTGTTGTATGTGTGGTAGATTTCTCATGAGAAATAGTTTGTTAGTTTTGGTATGGTTTGGATTAGTTATTACTTGAGATGGATATGTGTTAAACAAAAAACTCTAAGAATCAAGAAAAATTATCAAAAAGGTGAGAAGGTGATTGAATCTTGTCATGAGATTCGATCTCGAAAGATAAATTGACATGTGATTGGGATGGGAAATAAGCTAATGTATTAGCAAAGACCATAATCACAACATAAATAGGCTCAGAGTATGAACCTCTTTCATTATTTGCATCATTTGACCATTTGTTTGTTAGAGAAGCATCCTACTCACCTTGTGTCAAGTGAGTTCAAAGTGTAATGAAATTACTTCAATAATAAAGTAGAATAGCAGAAATAGATCCAAATATGACTAAAATATATTATAATATATGGTAATAGACAAGCCACTTCAAGGGGGCAACCTCCACAAGCTTTAATAAGAGCAAAATTCACAATATATGATAGATAATTACCCATTACCTCCTATATATAGTCTATTTAGGCCATGGTTAATCCATAGGCTAACCTACTAACCAAATGAATGCATAGAGAAATGTGAAATAGCATCAAAGAGGGATAAATAAGCCACAAGTTAGTTATTCCTATCCTAATACATGTGATAGGTTAGGGGTGTAGCATGCCCTTCCCCTTCAAACCAACATTGTCCTCAACATTGAACAACTCTAGATGTTGTTGCAGAAAATCCTCACCTTCCCAATTTGCATCTTCACTACTCAAGTTCTTCCACTTGATCAAATATTTACTAATCTCTATAGTTCTCAACGTCTTAGTAAATGTTTGGAGGATCTTCTATGGTTCTAAAATGACACATCCTTCTTCATCTAGTTCTGGGAGCTCTATCTGGGCTAAATCTTTTTGTCCAATGACCTTATTCAAATATAAAACATGAAATATTGGGTGTATGTGATATGAATGAGATAACTCGAGCTTGTAAGCCACACTTCCAATTTTTATCAAAACCTGATAAGGGCCATAATACTTAAGAGAAAGTTTTTTTTCCTTTTTCTATTAATTTAAGGACATTTGCTTGTAAGGTTGCAAATGTACCAATACCCAATCACCCACCCCAAAATTTTGCTCACTACAGTGTTGATCTACTTATTTCTTCATCTTATTTTGTGATAAGGCCAAATTCTCTATCAAACTAGCCAAAACATCTTGTTGATGTGGAATGTGCTCCTCCACATCTCAAACCTTGGTTTGCACCTTTAATGAAGAAGTGATGGAAGGTGGATGGTAACCAAATAGTGATAGAAATGGAGAAATTTTAGAAGAGGTATGGAAAGATTTGTTATACCACCATTCTATAAGTGGTATCCATTTAACCCAACATTCTTATTTATTTGATACAAAATAATGGAGATACCCCTCTAAACATTTGTTAACCACTTCTGTTTGTCCATCAGATTGGGGGTGGTAAGATGAGCTATGAGCTAGATGAGTACCCAAATAGGAAAATAGTTTAGTCTAGAAATTACTAGTGAAAATAGGATCATGATCACTTATAATTGATTTTGGGGTTCCATGTAATTTTATAGCTACCTCCAGAAAAATAGTTGCTACTATACTTGTTAAAAATGGGTGTGAGAGAGCAAAAAAATGGGCATACTTTGTAAGCCTATCCATAATGACCAAGATGACATTCTTACCTTTAGAATAAGGTAACCCAATGATGAAATCCATGGAAACCTCCTCCCGACTTTGACTAGGAATTGCTAACAGTTGTAACAGACCTAGGTTCTTAACTGTCTCACCTTTATTCTATTGGCATATCAAGCATTCTGCCACAAAATTTTGTACATATCCCTTAAGTCCTTCCAAAAAAAGTTATTTCTTAATTATGTGATAAGTTTTCAAGAACCCTAAGTGTCCCCCAATTAGAGATGCATGCAAATCCACAAGAATCTTTTTCTTAAGCTCTGAATCTTTGTATAAGTATAACCTACCCTTATACCATAAGACATTACCTTTCCATTCAAATTTGTCAAAGGCTAAAGTACCTTGCTAGAGATTCTGAATCAGAACCTGCGTATCCCTATCTTTCTCCCATTCTAACCTACCTTCATCCACCCAATTTGCTTATAACATGGACATTACATAAAGTAATGCTTATGTGGATGTATCCCATCTCGATAGTGCATCTGCTACTACATTATTTTTACCCTTATTGTAGATGATTTCAAAATAATAACCCAAAATTTTGGTTACCCACTTTTGTTGTTCCTCAAATGATAATCTTTGCTCCAAAAAGTATTTGAGACTATCATGATCCATTTTCACCTTAAAGTGTCTACCCATCAGATAGGACCTCCATTATTTAACTACATGAAGAATAGCCATCATTTTTGTCTAATAGATAGGCTTTTGTGGATTCTTACCTTTGAATTGATGACTCTCAAATGCAATGGGCCTTCCTTATTGCATTAGTACTACTCCTAACCCAGATCTAGAGGCATCCCATTCAATAGTGAATGTCTTTGAGAAGTTTAGAGTAGCCAAAACTGGGGTGATGCACATAGCTACTTTTAGTTTCTCAAATGCTTTGGTGGTGACATCATTATTTAGTAATGCAATGAGTGGAGCCGCTATGCTACCATAACCTTTCACAAATATTTGGTAGTAACCTATTAGTCTAAGGAGCCCTTGGAGGTTTTTGATATTTTTTGGCATCGGCCATTCCATCATAGATTTAATCTTTAGGGATCAACTTTGACACCTTCATGGGAAATAATGTGACCTAGGTACTCTACCTCCGATACTCTAAAATCACATTTGGATGGCTTCACATAAATCTAATGCTTCTACAAAACTATCAGCACCTATTTCACATGTTGTAGATGTGCTTCTCATGTCTTATTATAAATCAATATGTCAGCAAAGAAAACTAGCACAAACTTCCTTAAAAAATGCCTAAAAATAGTGCTCATCAAGCTCTGAAAAGTAGATGGTGCATTTGTAAGACCAAAGGGCATTACCAAAAACTCATAATGGCCCTCATGCATTATAAAAGCAATTTTATGGACATCTTCATCCTTGATTCTAATTTGATGGTACCTCAAGTGAAGATCCAATTTTGTGAAATTCATCAATTATTAGAATAGGAAACTTATCTTTGATGGTGTACTTGTTGAGCTCTCTACAATCTGGGTACATCCTTCATGTGTCATCCTTCTTCTACATCATGACCACTAGTGATGAATATGCACTTTAGACATGCTTGATGATCCCTACCTATAGCATCTCATGGACCATCTTTTTGATTTTAATCTTCTATGCATATGGATATATATATGGTCTGATATTTGGTGGTTGACTCCCTGGAAGTAGTTGATTGGCATGATCATGTTCTCTTTTTGGTGGTAGTCCTTTTGGCATGGCCCCAAAAATAGATGGGTGGTCATCAAGAATCATCTATAGATCAGGATGTGTAGATGCCTATATGGGTTGAACTTCTATGGAACACAATCATGTAATAATTCCATCTGCACCCTTTTGTATCATCTTGGTCATCTAATGTGAACTAATTAATTGTGAATATTTTTCCTATAATCCATGTAGTTCAATTTTCCTACCTTCAGAATGAAAGTTCATGAATAGTTCCTAGAAGTTCATCTCAATGGTACCCAAGGTTGTGAGCCATTGGACTCCCAAAACAATGTATGTGCTACCCATGGGAATAAAAAACATAGGAGAATTGAAACAGTTTAATACTATGACATTACCATCTACAATCATGACCTAAAATTAGGGTGATGGGTAGATGAAATAGTTTAATTGAGTGGCCAAATTATGGTTGATGAATTTATGTGTGCTCCCTAAATCAATCAACACTATCAGCTTCTATTTCTTGAGGAAACCCATCACCTTAAGAGTTTGTGGAGTGCGAATACCTTCAAGTGCATGACAAGAGATTATAGGTTGGGAATATTTAGGTACCTCCTTTATCTCTTCCTCATCATAATTGGAGGCATCATCTTCTTCTTCATCTTCATTATATCCCTTAATGTAGAATAACTTATTCTTAGTACATCTATGTTCTTTGCTCCACTTGCTATCACAATTAAAATATAATCCTTTTGCATGCTTCTCTTCAATTTGCTAAGGGGTCAATCTGGTAGGTGGAGGAAATGTTGGTGTTGATATGCTATGATATTTAAAGTGAGTGAATGGCTACTTCTTGTTGGCTATGAATTTTTCCTCGGCTCTACATGCCATGTTAATAGAATTATAAATCTTAAGTGGAGTAAACATGCATACCTCATATTGAATGTGGTCCTTGAGTCCACCCAAAAATAGGTCATTCATGTTTTCCTTAAAAATTATCTCCAAACGTAAGGAGAGGTTCTAAAAATGATGAATATAATCCTTGATGGAGCTAGTCTATCACAATTTTTCTAGTTGGCTGAAGTAATTCTCTATCACACTATTGCCATAGTGTAATTGTAGCTACTCTGTAAAAATTGACCAGGTGACATTGAGAGTCATCTTTTTCTTTTGAGCACACAACCATTGATATCAAATGAATTGATCAGGTTTAAGATACAAGGATGCCATGGTAACCTTATATCCACCTAAGATCTGATGCAAATCTAAAAAATTCTCCATTTTGTTGATCCAATTAAGTGGATTTTTTACATTAAATTTGCACGTATCCACCTTTTTTAATAGGTTCCTCTGTGGCAATGTAGTTGGATTTGAAGTAGACTAGTTGGGATAACCACCCTAGTAGGGTTGTGTAATAGTGATAGCTAGATGATTTGAATTATTATTGTTCAAATCCATCATGATATCTACCAAACTATCTTGTATGGATTTCATATTAGATTATATGCCTTGCATCTTACTTTGAATGCTTTGCACACTATAGTCAAGCTGGGTCACTTTGTGATCTATGTCAGAGAACCCTAGTATAAAGGATATATTTCATCCCCCTTTTGACTCCATATCTTCCTTGTTAGGAGTTTTACCTGGAGTTTCAACACCTTTTCCTTGGCCCTAAGTTTGTGGACCTACCATAAAAGGGCTTTACAATGTCGACCCTGATTGGCACTTTTGACCCAACTTTAACCAAGTGATTTTGGATTTATGTAGGCCTAAAATCATAACATAAAAATAAAATACCATAGCCAAAATTTTCTAATCTTTCCAAAAATATAAATAGCTCAGAAAATTCTTTTAATTGCGCACTATAGATCAATTTTATGAAAAACCCTAAAATGGAGATAACTTTTGTAAAATAGATCCAAATGAGCTGAAATTGTAATGGAAGATTAATTTAATGATTTTTCACCTCTAGTAAATTTTTTTTAGATAAATTCAAAACCATTTTTTAGATATATCCAAATTTTAATAAATTAGGGTTTCACCCACAATATTGCCCAAATCACAGCTTTGATACCACTTGTAATGAAATTAATTCAACAATAAAGTAGAATAGAAGAAATATATCTAAATATTACTAAAATATAGTAGAATATATGATAATATACAAGCCACTTTGAGGGGGAAACCTCCACAAGCTTCAATAAGAGCAAAATTCATAATATGTGATAAATAATTACCCACTACCTCTTATATATAGTCTATCTAGGCCATGGTTACTCCATAGGCTGACCTACTAACAAAATGAATGCATATAAAAATGTGAAATATCATCAAATAGGGATAAGGAATCCATAAGTTGGCTATTTCTATCCTAATACATGTGATAGGTTAGGGTCGTAGCACAAAGTCCCTTAAAAGAGTATGAGGGGAAAAGGGTAAAAGGAATGAGAGTTTTTGGGTAGCATAACCTTCTTAGTGGGGATGGTATGCCCCTTCTATGGGTGACTTGAAAGATACTATAGGTAAGTCCATGACTTAAATCTTGTGTTTTTTTATGTACGTTGATCAATGTAGGAAGCCTATAATGAGATTTTGTTTGTGTTGAGGTCATATGAATCTGATCAATATGAGAAGCTTCTAGGTCATTATTTCTCTTGATAACAAATCTTAACTTATCCATCTTTCAAGGGAGTGGTCTAATATTTTGTTTTTTTTTGAATAGTTATTCTTCAAAGGAGCAGTCTATTTATAGTATCAAGGAGAAGTTACGTAGTTATCACTCAAGGGAGTAGTCTACATTGAGAATCATGACTTGAGAGATTATAACTTGTCCATGTATCCTTTTTTTTTAAACTTTAGTCATGGACAGGACTATAGAGGCTTAGGAGTTTTCCACTTTTAGGGTAAAAACATAGAAATTCATAGCTTAACTAAGTGTGTAAGAATAAGGGTTAAGAGGAATGGATATGAATGCAATAGGGTTGTGTAATGGACGAGTTCAAGTTAAACATGAGGTGAAGCATTACTTGATTAACAAAAAAATGGTCGTAGGTGTAGAGAATTTAAAGGCTTAGATTTTGGCCTTCCTTCGAGACAAGATAAGTGATAAGTTCAAAAACTATACTTGTGAGTTATGATGTAGGGTCCAAGCTAATTAGGACCAAACTTAACCCATTTACTTTTCTCCATGTTCATCACATGTTGATTTTACTTCAAGATGAGATCTCTGATATTGAATCTCCCTCTTTGAGGTTTTTTTATAAGTGCGTTTGATACGCTCTTGATAGATTTGGATGTGGTTGAGGGATATGAGATGGTATTAATCAAGAAACTCAAGTTGAGCCAAATGTTCTTTGTGAAAGTCATCATTAGTATGTCTTGTAAAGAGATGTGAAAAGAAGGAATATAGACCTCAAGAGGCAAAATGTCTTCCATCCCATAAACCAAGGTAAAAGGCATAGCACTTGTAGGGGTTTGAATGCTAGTACAATAAGCCCATAAAGAAAAGTTAATTTGTGGGTGCCAATCCTTACCAGTATCATTGACTACCTTCATGAGGATTTGGTTAAGGTTTTATTAGAATCTTCTACCTATCCATTCACTTGTGGATAGTACAGTGATGAGAAGCTTAATTTGATTCCAAAGGTGTCATAAAGATCTTAGAAAGTCTTGTTTTTGAAATATTTATGATTATCTATTATAATTTTATGG
Organism: Torreya grandis; assembly: GCA_037957365.1. Lineage (NCBI taxonomy): Eukaryota > Viridiplantae > Streptophyta > Pinopsida > Cupressales > Taxaceae > Torreya > Torreya grandis. Next base: position 2,457,484 of record JARHVA010001156.1, on the reverse strand, counting down.
GGGAAAACAAAATGATAGATGATGTGATGGTTGGTATAGTCAACAATTTTGTCAACCTTAGTAGAGATGAAAGGAATGGCCTCGACCTACTTGGTGAAGTATTCAGTAGCAGTAATAATAGAATGGTGATAGAGAGATGAATGAAGGTTAATCTCACTAATTAGGTCCAAACCCCATTGGGAGAAGGTCTAGAAGTCTTTAATGAATTATAAGGCATGGCTTAGAATGTGAATGAGGTTAGCATGTTGTTGACATTTGATGCAACACTGAATGTAATCACTACAATCTTGATGGAGTGTTACCCAATAATATCTGAGTTAAAAGATACACTTGACAACTACATTACCATTAAAATGTCCACCACAAATCCCATCATGGAACTCCTTAATGGAAAAGGGTATCTCATTACTAGTGAGGCATCTAAGGAGGAGACCATCAAAACCTCACTTGTAGAGAAGTCCCCCTAGCATAGTGTAATGAGTGGTATATTTCATGAAGGCATGTCTCCCATTATTGGAGAGGTCAGAAGGGGTAATAGAAAAGGAAAGGTAATCTATGAGTTGCTTGTACCATAATTCATGTGGGTTGCATGTTATATTGCTTATTAAAAGGATGTTAGTTGATACATAGGAGGGCAATTTTAAGTGATGTACATTGACATAGATTTCTTAAGAAGAGGGTGAAGAGGGTGTATGTGAAGTAAGAGAAGACATTGTGTTAAAAAACTTATTTGTAGATCAAGGAATATTTTACAAGAGGTAGGAGTCAAATGATTCCAATAACATATCTACATGATGTTTATATCATTAAAAAAATTTATTTTTTCATAGGTAGGAACCGTTAACCTAATTAACCACTAGCTAAGAGTCATCAAAAATGGTTATTGATTTAGCACCAAAGAAAATAGTTGTTTAAATCCCTAAGATCAAATCTTCATATTCATCCATATTGTTAGTAAATTCAAAATCTAGTTTAAATGACAAAGGCATAGGATCACCATTAAGAGGAACGAGAATGACCCTTACACCCCCACCATGTTGACATTTAGACCCATCAAAGAACATCATAATTTGATATATGTCATCAGTCAAGAGTTTTGTAATAGATTCATCAAGAAATTTTATGTTTGAAGGTTTGTTGTCAGGTAAAGGAGTAGTAGCAAACTGGTCAGTGACCATTTGCCTCTTGATAGACTTTTATTAAATAAATCCCAGGTCAAATTTAGTAAGGAGCATGAGCCACCAAGCTACACATTGGTTTTTATATGACTTGGAATACATGTATTTGAGGGGATTAGTATGGGTGATGACATAGGTTTTGTGATTTAAGAGGTAATGATAGAGCTTGGAGGCTATAAAGACCAATGTGAGATAAAGGTTTTTGGTATGGGTATATTGAGTTTCATAATCAATAAGTGACCAAATTATGTATTAAACCACTTCTTCTCGATGGTGATCATCCCAATGTATAATCATAGTACCCAGAGAATGGTCTATTATAAAGATGTAAAGGTAGAAAGGCTAGTTTTACTTAGGTGGAATAAGAATTGGTGGGGAAAGGAGATACCATTTGAGTGTGTCAAATTATTCTTGGCAATCCTTATTCCAATGAAAGGAGACATATTTTTTAAGGAGATGGTGAAAGGGTTGGCAATGATATAATAACTATAAGATGAAGTGAGGGATGGACTATAGTTTACCTTTCAAGCTGAGGAATTGTTTGATATTACTAGGTGGAGGCATCTCTAGTATTTCTCAAATCTTAGAAGGGTCAACTTCAATACCATAGAGAGAAATGATAAAGATTAAGATCTTACCAAAAAGGACACCAAAGACATATTTATTTGGGTTTATTCAAACATTATATTAGATGAGATTATTAAATATGATTTTGAGAATTGTCAAGTGAACTTGGTGAAGTTTATACTTTCCAAGTAAGTCATCCATGTAGTCCTCCAATATTTTGTGTAGGAGATCATGGAAGATGTAAGTCATACACTGTTATTAGGTGGCATCAGTATTATTTAAACTAAAGGGCATGACTTGATAATAGAAAGTCCCCCATGGGGTAATGAAAGTTGTATTGTGTTGATCTTTAGGAGTAACTAGGATTTGATTGTAACTTGAGAACCCATCCATTAGTGATAGCATCTCATGGCCAGTTGTTAGATCAACAAGTTGGTTAATACTTGGAAAATGGAAGTCATCCTTTAGAAAAGAAAGGTTTAAGTCATGGTAGTTAGTGCAGATGTGGATTCCCCCTGTCACTTTTGTGATAGGAATAATATTGGAAACCCATTATGGGTAGTTGATGGGTTGAATAAAGTTAACAAAAAGGAGGAATTAGAGCTCTTCTTTGATAAGGAGAGCAATATGAGGGTGCATTTTTTGAAGCTTTTGTTTAGCAAGTTTATCATCTTAATTAGTGACAATATTATGGGTAATGATAGAGGGGTCAATACCAGGCATGTCATTAAAAGACCAAGCAAAGGCTTTGTTAAGGTCATTAAGAAATGTGACATAATTTTATTTCTTAGAGGAATCCAACGATAGGCCAATCTTAAGAATATGAGGGTTATCATGAGAGGGCAAAGTAATGTCAATGATTGATTCATTTAACATAGATTGCATTTTAGATGGGAGTGATCATTGGATATAGGAATCATCTACACCCATATATGTGAGAGTAGCATCATCATCTGGACATTGGATAATGTTTATAGTGGGAGAGTCTTCATCAATCATTTCAAGATGAATGAGAGGAAGGGACCTTGCTTTCTTACCCTAGTGATAGGTGAGGGGCCCCAAATGGATGGCATTTATTGAAAAAACATTAGGAGGTATAGATACCTCTAATTTAGTAGGTGATGGTGGAGAAGAGGGTATAGAAAGAGATAATGGCTTCTCGATAATTGGTATATGAGATGTTTTGGTGAGTTTAGTTGATTTGTCATAACCCACTCCATACCTCTTTTTGGCATTTTCAATGGTTTTTTTGGTGGGATATTTAATGGGCATATGAATACCCTACTCAAAATGATCCAAACTAAATCCTTTCCAAGCATACCTATAAATATAAGTATGAGTGAAAGTAGGTTTGCTAAGGAAAGAGAAGTCACAGTCAAGTGGTTGTGGCAAAGAAGATGGATTGTCGATAGTAGGATCCCAATAAATTCCCCCATATGTGACATTAGTTCAAAGGTTAGGGGGTCCATATAGGATGACCATCCCAATATAAGGATCATAATTGGGGTGCATACGAATATTTCCATAATCTTTTGGAGTATGAAACATGTTGAATGTTAACAAATGATATTCTCCAAGTGATAGATGTTTGAAAGTTTCCTCCATGGGGTCTTTGTCAATAATTTGTTGCTGGTATCTATGTAACTAGGGTAGTGGAGCTTGTGGAAGCCTCAAAAGCATCATACAGAGAAGATGTTGTCTTTAATGTAATGAGAACATCATTGGGGCTATAAGTCATGTTGTATGTTTTGAAAGGAGGTGGGTTGATAGGAATAACATACACTTTCCCATTATGCTCAAACTTAATGTAGTGGTACAAAATCAAGAGTACACTGCCATAACATGTATTTGAGGTCATCCAAGTAGTATGTTGTATTGGAAATCTCTTGTTACAACATAGAATAGCTCAAGAATTGTGTAAGGACCCACATAGATATGTAAGATAATAGTACCCACTATAGTAGTAGTGGTATCGTTAAAGGATTAGAATACTGTGTCAGTTTGAGACATGAAATTATTGAGAAGGGCTATTTGTTTGTAGGTATGGGTGGAGATAATATAAATACTAGATCCTCCATCAATTATGACTCTTTTAACATGAGTTTGATTGATATATGTGGTGATAAAAAGGGTATAATCTTGATATTCAAGGTGTTGAAGTGGAATTTTTGAATCACTAAAGGAAATCAAGGAGATGGTGTTAAGAGAGCTGAACAAAACTATAAGAGGTTGGGGATTGTCAGGTTATACCTCAACCACTTGAAAAGCACTAATCAAATCTTGATAGTGTTGGGGTGAGTTTTGGATTAAATCATATAAAGACATTTTTAGAGAAGTTTGGTGAAGTTGTTTTACCATCGAGTTTGAATAACTTCTAAAGATATTGGTTTTGGGACACCCAAGATGGAAAAATTGGGATTCAGAGGAGGATTGTCTTTGGAGAAGGGATGAGCCCAAGGGACAATGACCTTTTCCTTACCTTTATCATTTTGATTTTGTGATTGCATGGCCACATTAACTGTATTGATTTGAAACATAGGTGAAGGAGGTGGCAAAGGGGGTATAACAACATCTTTGGGTTTAAACTTAGGTGGAACAGTATGAAGCATTGTGAATGATAGGGGTGGAATAGCAAAAAGGTTAATGTGAGTATAAAAAAAGAGAGTGTTGACATTAAAGTGTTGCTGAATGACTATTGTGAAAGCTTTACAACTCTCAGTAACATGTCCAAGTGAATGATTATATAGACACACTTGTGTAGCATTAAACCAAGATGGATTTGGTACAAGAGGGATATAAGGCTAAATGGGAGGAAGATTTATTTTAGTGGATTGAAACAATTAGTGTAGGAAAAATATCTGAGAGCCTATGAGTGGGCAAGCACTTATTATTATAATAAGAGGGTATACCTTCTTTAGTTTAGGAGTCATGGGGGTGATTTTTTGTGACACCATTTTAGGTGGTGGTGGTGCCACATGTTTTGTTGATACTTTATTGGTGTTAGGTATCATTATTTTAGATGTGAAAGGCCTAATAGGTGGTATATGCAATAATGGAGGTAACCTAGCCTTTTGTTTCACTTAGATTAGTGATAATCCAACTAAAGTAAAGGGATGTGGTCCCAAAATTGATGATAAAGTTGAGGGTGGAAGAGGGAAGGATCGGAAAGGTCTAGTAAGATTGACACTCTTCCTTATTTTAGGCTATGGAACTCTAACTTGTGGTTGGAGAGTCAGATCTAAATTTACTTGTGGATGAATTAGATTAAAGACTAGGTGAATGCCTAAAGACTTTATCTACTTTAATGTGGTAGATGCCTATGAGGGTGAGGGGTCTGACATAGAAGTATGAGCTTCTGGTGATTTTTGTGAAGAATTTTTGACTTTATCAAAGACCTTGGGGTAAAGCTTAGTGATAGGGTTGGTATTAAAGGTTGACACTCATTATGTAGGATAAGGAGTTTTCAATTAGTCCCAAAATGCCGCATGGTCTAGCTTCATAAAGTCAATACATTATATACTTTACACTAACCATGAGAAGGGTTTAGATGGAGTTAATGTAAGCCTTATAGTTTCTTCTTTAAAGGCTTAAGTGATTGAGAAAGAGGGAAATTATTGGTCTCTGCTAACTTAGGCTAAAGATGAGAAAGAGCCATAATAGGGTCTTCTTCGATAGAGATAGGATAAGATTCATGCTCTTCCATAGGTGGGGGAAATGTAGGTGAAGAAGGCTCCTTAAGGGGGTAGAGCATAGGTCTAATTACTCCCTCAACATGTGGGTGAGGAATAGGTAAGGTATGATCCTGCATATCTAGAAGAAGTGGTAAAATTGATTGAATTAGAGTAGGCACAATAGGTCTCTCGTCTAATGTAGGAGTAGATAACACTGGCTCTTATAGGGACAAAGGAGGAGTGGATGGGGTACTACTTTCTATCGGTGGAGGAGAGGTAGACAAAGATGGTTCCTCAAGAGGGTATAATATAGGAATGATTTTGCCCTCAACATGTAATTGAGGAATGAGTAAGGCATGGTCATCAAGTGGTAAAAGGATAGGTATTAGTGGTGCAAAAGGAACTAGTAGTACATGCTCCTCTTGTGGAAAAAGGAGTGGTAAAGGAGGCTCCTCCTCATGTGGGAGTGGAGCAGGTGAAGTAGGATCTTCTACTTGAGGAAGAAGAATGTAAAAAAAAAAATCCATCAATTGTGGGGGAGGAGTAGGTAATGGGTGCCTCTTATTGTGGGAGAGGTTAGACTAGAGGTAAAGGAAAGACCATATTAAATGTATGGATATTATGATCACATGAGTTATTAGTTATGGTCTAAACAATATTTTGATTGGCTGAATGGTTAAGATAAGGTTGTTTGAACACATCCATATTTTGATTAGTAGGTGCATTAGGATTATCCAAGATGAGATTACCCCTATCGACACTGGCTCTTATAGGGATAAAGGAGGAGTGGATGGGGTACTAATTTCTATCAGTGGAGGAGAGGTAGACAAAGATGGTTCCTCAAGAAGGTATAATATAGGAATGATGTTGCCCTCAACATGTAGTTGAGGAATGAGTAAGGCATGGTCCTCAAGTGGTAAGAGGATAGGTATTAGTGGTGTAAAAGGAACTAGTAATACATGCTCCTCTTGTGGCAAAAGGAGTGGTAAGGGAGGCTCCTCCTCATGTGGGAGTGGAATAGGTGAAGTAGGATCTTCTACTTAAGGAGGAAGAATGGGCAAAAAAAATTCCATCGATTGTGGGGGAGGAGTTGGTAATGGGTACCTCCTATTGTGGGAGAGGTTGGACTAGAGGTAAAGGAAAAACCATATTAAATGTATGGATATTATGATCACATGAGTTATTAGTCATGGTCTAAACAATATTTTGATTGGGTGAATGGTTAAGATAAGGTTGTTTGAACACATCCATATTTTGATTAGCAGGTGCATTAGGATTATCCAAGATGAGATCACCCCTATCAAGCATGTCTTGAACAATGTTCTTGAATATTTTATAGTTATTAGAATTGCGGCCTTTGACTCAATGGTAGCCACAAAACTCATCCTCTTTGTACCAAGTTGGAATAGGATGGGAAGGATCAAATTATATAGGAGGCTTGATTTGAGGAAGGGTTATGGCTCCATATTATAATATTTTTTCCAAAATGGAAGTATATGACTCACCAATAGGAGTGTATTGTCTTTGTTCATACCATTATTGGAATTGCTTGGTCAGAATTTGTGAGGTCAAAGAATCAGGTTGGTTTGTGGTTGTGAAAGAAGCTGATTTAATGACCATTGCATTGGTGAATCCTTTACATTTTTTGTTAGAAAGAGAATTTTTAGTAGAAGAGGAGTCATTTGATTTGGAATTGGTATTCTTACTATGTAACTTGACTCTGTTTTCATCTATAGTTCAAATCTTGTGTTTTTGTGCCATTGTAAAGGCTTCATTAAATGTGTAGAAAGTTTGTACTTAGAGTGTGGATGAAATGTGCTTAGCACATGCCTTTGAAAATATCTCAATAAGATCAAGTTAGGGTAAATAAAAGGAAAGTTTATTGATTAAGCCTCTCCAGTGAGTGACAAAATATATGATAGACTCATCATTAAATTATTTAATAAAATAAAGGTCATTAATAGAAACATTTTTAGAAATGTTAATAAAGAAATGGTCTAGGAATATTTGTGTGAGTTGGGTAAATGAGAAAAGGGAGTGTCGAGTTATAGAGTTATACCAATCTAGGGAAACACCCAAAAGAGACATAGGGAAGGTAAAAAATAGTAACACATCATCATGCCCTATTAAATAACAAGCATATTTAAATGATCACAAATGTTGTTGTGGGTCCTCTTTACTCTAGAAATGAGTAAATTTGGGGAGTTCGCATTGGTTTGGATAAGGGTAAATAGGTACAAAAGGATGGATGGGCTCATAACATATCTGATCATAAGATAACACATTCTTTGGACCTGACACAGATGTCTCTAGATTAGACATCTTGTCCATCAACATCTTAATGAGGTCTGAAGGAGGATTAGTTTGGGAGATACCCCCTAAGTTATAGGGAAATTGATAAGAGGTAGAGGGAGTGTATGACATAGCCTGTTGTTGTTGTGTTGATGCAACATAGGGATAATGAGTCATAGGCTGGGGGTAGAAATAAAAGGATCTTATCCCATTGGGTTAGAGACAATGATTTAATTAGATGTTTTTATTATAGGTTAAGTTGTTGGCATGGTTATACTAGGTGAAGGGTGAGTCATAACTCATGTAATTATAGGTGTGAGAGTAGATGGGATGGGTACCGCCAAATTTTAAAATGGGGTTAGACTTGACTAAATTACTTATGGTTATGAAAGTAGGGAAGTCACACTATGGTTTAGGTGGGATTAGGCAGTTGGTAATGCTAAACTTTGGACATTATTTATGCTTGGGTTACTTGTCAAAGTGGTCATTTGATTAACCATGGGGAACACAGTGGAAATAATTGAAATTGATGTTGTCTCCATTAGAGAGGTTAGCATACCACATATTAGGTCACCTAAAGAATTATGGGTTTAACTCATGGAAAGGTGATGTTGGAGGGCTACCACATTGCAATCAAGAAATTTACTAAAATCTTAATTTCCTTCAGGCATTATGGGAGTTTGGTTTGGGCTAGGAGTATACTTTGTATTTGAAGTATGCTCCATGACAAATCAAGCAACAAGTGGGGAAGGTGTAAGTGGTTGCCAGCTTATGTCATTGACAAGAATTTTGGCTTGCCTTTGCATCAATACCATGTAAGGAGTATAAATAGTCTCAATACTCTATATTAATAATTGAAAAAGGAAAAACTAGGTTTGGGTATAGGTAAGTAGGTTATTTTAGCTTGTTATTTTGAGCAAACTAAAATTACATAATCATCGATGTCAATCACTTGAATGATGTTATTAGGTTAAATTCTACCAACGTTAGTTGGTTTGACCAATGCCAATCACTATGGAATCTTAGGAGATGAAAAATCCAACATTTTAGAAACCTAGAGATAAAATATAGGTAAAATAGAGGATGAAAGAATTTAGTATAAGGAGGATGAACACTAAAAAAACTTGATATAATAGGTTATACAACCAGAGTATTATAAATGGTGTTGATTTTGTAAATCAATGGAAAGAAGTCCTTACCAACTCTAAAATATAGAAGGCAATAAAAAATCAGAAAAAGAACATATAGCCACTAATTATTAACTCTTAGAGATTAATTTTAGTCTTGTGTTTGCTTATACCTTAATTAGATAGTGAGAAGATAATGTGGTTACCAAAGGTACTAAAAAGCAATCTAGAGCTAGTTTTAGGTTAGTTTTGGTACCATCGAGCATGCCAAAAATGTTTCACTAAATTTTGAATCTATTTGATGTTTAAGGAGAAACATAGATGAAGGGTAGGGATTAGAGATTAGAGAGAAACTATATTAGTTGTGCACCATATCTAGATGATGTTGAGCACTCCTCTTTAGCTAGGCAAGACTACCTACAAATAAGAAATCACTATCACCAAAATATTTGTTAGTAGATATATGAGTGGGATGCCAAACTATGTACTTGTTTCTAGAGGTGTCAAATTTCCTTAGGGATGATAGTCCACTTTTTGAAACAAAATTGGTAATGAATAAAAAAATGAAAGAGAGAGTAAGAGAGAGATGTTTTTACTATTCTTGCAGTCTAAGTATAGAAGAGAGTGACATAGCGTAGGTAATGTGAGTTATTTGTATTTTTGGAGGTTGTTTAGGTAGGTTCAAAGAGGTTAGTGGAAATACATAGTCACTGACATCAGTTAGGTTACTAATGTCAATAAGGATATATGACTGACGTCAGTTATGTGACTGATATTGGTAGGGGTAGTAGGTTATCTAAAGGTTACAAGAGACTTTTCTAAGCTAGGAGGTGGATGTGGTCAGGTGTATGAGGTTGAAAAGAGTCATAAGGGAGTGGGTAAGACTTGGGTGGGTCTAGATAGAGGGTTGGTATGTTTGAATTAGAAATAAATAAGTTTAGAAGTTTTTTAACTCATCCACAAGGAGAGTCAAAATGTTCGTAAAATGATAAATAGTGTAATATAAATTAATTGTAAAAGGACTATTTAAAAGAATTATAAAACATAGAGATATACTTAACTAGTGAAATAGATGAACTATGAGTGTTAGATAAATGGCTATGTTGAGGCATGTTGAATTAATAGGTGAACAAAAACACAAGCATGTACTATCGGTTCATAATAATCCAATCTCTGTGCAGTATATCAATTCTTAATCTAGACTAATTTTTTTAGAGTAATGTTAAGCTCGGATGTAGAAAGTTGAATTCTAAAGCTTGTATGTAAATGAATGTGTTTTTATTTCTATTGACATAAATACTAGGTTGGAATTTGGCTTAAGTAACCAACATCGGTGATCCCATCGATGTTGGGCATGGGTTGACTGATGTCGGTGACATAAGAATAGGTAAAAGGGATATTTTTAGCCTATTTTCTATTCTTTCTCATTCCAAGTGTAGTATTTGTTAAGAAATGATAGAAATGTGAGGTTAAGAAAGATGTAATTTGTTAGGAATTTATGTTTGGGTTGAGAATAAGTCATGGGTAATTAGGATTAGGGGATTAAGTTTTGAGGTGTCTCAGAGGGTAAGAATTAGTATTAGGATGAGGTGGCCAAGTAAGGTGGAATAAGTAGTTTTTAATTAACTTAATTAAATATTTAAAATTAATTAAATGTGTGAGAGGTGAAAACATGGGTTAGGAAGGCTAATTATTAAAAGGGGCTCAAGGGGGGTTTTGACACAGGGAGTTACACATGTGTGTAATGTAATTTTGGTGTCTATAATATCAAATTAGTCATTGTTAATGCATCTTAGCAGCACATTGTTCACATCATTCTTAAAGATAATGCCATCCACATGATAATAATTAATAGCTTACAACCTAAAATACCTCCTTTGATATTTTTTCAAGCCATTGGTACACTCAGCATTTTGAAAAAAACTAATGATGTCTTGTGTGCAACTTTGATTTTGCATTTTATTAGTTGGTTGGTCTTGAACTTGATTTATCAAGGCTTGCTCTTTTGGATCTTGAAATTCAGATGCTAAGTGCTCACACAAACTTCTCCCTCTTACCAAGTTGGTTACCTTGATGTCAATGTCATATTCCATCACTTTCATGATCCACCTAGCTCTCTTTTCATTGAGATCTTTACTTAGGATAACTCCTTAGTGATAGGATGGAAAATCATGACATGGATATTATTGTTGGAAACCACATGCCTAGATTTTTTCAATCCTCTAACTATAGTTAAATCTTGCTTCTCAAAAAAATAATATCTCACTTTATAGTCCTCTAATCCTTGGTTGAAGAAAGCAATTGGCTACTCAACATCTTCATCATTATTTAGCATAAGCATAGCTAAGATTGTGTCAAGGTTAGCAAAAGTATAAAGTATGAAATACTTAGAAAAATTCAAATTTAAGAGAATGGGAGATGTTGCAATTGCTTGCTTGATTTCCTTAAAGATACTCTTACCTTCCTTTGTCCAAGAAAAAAATTGGTTCTTTTTTAGCATGGCTATAATAGGCTTTACCATAATTCCAAATTTTGGGATAAACCTCCTTAAAAAGTTTATTTTCCCAAAGAAGGTTTGTATCCCCTTCTTATGTTGAGGCAAGGACAAGCCTAGAATAGATTCAATCCTTTCAGGGTTAATAGATATGCCTTATTTTGAAACAAGATGACCCAAAAGCTTACTTCATAGACAATAAAGATGTACTTATTTAGATTGAGGGATATGCCATACTCCATACACTTTTCAAACACTTGTCTTAGATGTCCCATATGATCAGCATTATCCTTTGAAAAAATGGTTATATCATCAAAGTAAACAAGTAAAAACTTATTGATCAAACCTTTGAAATCCATGTCCATTAGCCTTTGAAATGTAGCTCCATCATTGGATAAAACAAATGACATCTTCTTGTAGGCAAAGGTCCCCCACTTGGTGGTGAAGGTTGTATTGAATTTATCCTCTTCATTTACCAATATTTGACTATAACCTGAATAACCATCAAGAAGTGAGAAATAGTGAGAACCTAAAATAATTTGCAAAATTGGATAATGATCCTTGAGAGACACTTTATTTAGATCATGGAAATCCACACAAAGTCTGATTTCTCCATTATTATTTTGAATCAACACAAGTTTGGCTACCCAAGTTGAGTGCTTGATAGGAAAGATAATCCTAGACTTAATCAATTTAGTCAACTCTTTCTTCATCAGTTATTCTACCTTGGGATTAATAGGCTTTTGATTTTATCTTAGAAATTTAGTTCCATGATCCAACTCAATGGTGTGATGATCTAGACTTGGATCAAAGCCTTTAAATTCCTTGTAATCCCAAGTAGATATGTCATGAAACTATTTCTATAATGCAATAAAAGCTTGCCTTTATAGTTGAGAACAAACCTTGCCAATCTTCAAAAGTTTGTCGTTGAAAATCAAAACTCTCTCATAGTTATCTTCTTTTGTGTACATGCTCATTCTTTGGTTCTAATTTTGATCATCCTCATTGAAGAAACTCTCCAAGGTAATCATACCCTTGGGTATTTTATTTGTCTTTAGATATATAATTTACTCTTCATAATGATCATGTAACTTCCTTTGATTTCTTGAAGAAAAGCCTACCTCATTTTGAAAGAAGTGTGTAATATGTTCATCACTTTCAAACACTTGCCATGAACTTAATTATATAAAATGGAAGGTCTCACAATGATCTTGATATGGGATTTATCCTTCTCTTGTTCAACATTAGCATCAGAGTCAAAATGTGCTCCTATTGTAGCCAGTCTATCAACCTGCTTGTTCAAGTCTCTTAGTATGGGTTGGATGTTTAAGGCATAAAAATATTTAAGTATATCCCATACCCTATTCTTGTATGACTTAAACAAGGGGTTCTTGGATATATATTGACTTATTACTTGATGAATGACCAGTTCACTATCTCTATAAACTTTCAAATTCTTGATTCCTCTCTTCTTTTCCCATTGGAGACCATTAACTAGGCCTTCAAATTCTACCACATTGAAGGTGTATCTAAAGTGAAAACTATAAGAAGAGTAGTAAAGATTATTTGATGGAGAAACTAACATAACACTAGATCTTGCACCTACTTTGCTCTTTGAACCATCAAAGAACATTTCCCACATGCCATCAAGTTCATGATCTTCATTGGTGAGTGAAGGAATTGGGACATTCTCCTCATGCATGCAACAAAATCCCAAATTAGTCTCCTCAATGAAAATTTAGGATCAAAGCCATGTGTTTCAATGCTATACTTCTCAAGATAGAGGTCAAAAGTACCTTCAAGAGGAGAATATGTTTCACCATCCACGACTATTTATTCCTCTTTGCTGATTAGATAATTTTGATATCTCATTATTTCCAAGAATGGCTTAATGTGGAACCTTGCTAAGGGCTGAGTCCTTATGGTTACCTTAGTTCCATACCTTGTCTTTAAATCTATAAAGGACCAATCAACAAAAAATTATCCTCCTATCTTGGTTGTAAAGCCCCTTGACAAGCATGTAGTAGAGTGTGCTGGAAGGTCCACCACCATAATATATTGCATGATAGGAAAGCCTGGGTAGCCATGTAAACACACTTTCAAACCTTTGACCAATACTACCATCTTGGTTAGAGTTCCATCCAACTATAACATGCCTTTACTATGTGGCTCATAGTTCAAACCTAGCTTATCAACCACTACTTTAGGCATAATAGTAGTGCTTGCTCTACTATCCACATACAATTGTGGACCAACCTATCTCCCACAATGAGTGTGAGGTATAAGGGTGGAGGTGTTTTAGCTTTATTAGAAGGCTCCAAAAGATGATTTTGAGAATTTTTAAGAGCCACACTATGATGCTTTGAATATTGAGCAACCACATGCATGCTTGTTAACTACTCTTGTAAAAGCTCCTTTTGACCAGGCATATGTAGAACCTCCCAAAGGGATATGCTTGTCTTAGTGATCTTTAATGAGTCCATAATATTTAGAGATGGAGAACTAAATTTCTCTTACATTTTGGATGGTAATGAAGGAACTGTAGCCTACTATGTTGAAATTTTGGTGGCTGCATTTACATTCTAATTTTGTTGAGGAACATGGCTTGTATAAGGTGCATCAATTTGATTGATGCTTTGTGGCCTTGGAGAGGCAGAACTTGGATCTATTCATGTCTCATGTCCTTCTCCCAATGCTCTCTTATTTTCCCTTGTATTGGCTGCAATTTACATGCCTTGAGTCAACACAAAATCATCTTTTACTTGAAAATTCATCATTCCCACACTTGTGTTACTACCTTCTCCATGACTATCCCTTTGGCTAAGACATGTTTATTTTATTGTCATGTAAGGAGTAGCTTCATCTTGTGTAGTCAAAGCATAGTTGGTTCCTCCATCATCATGTGTAAATTGACATTGAGGCTACTCCCATTGGTCCACATGATCTTCTCCTTGCACTAGATTTGCATGAACTAGAACAATAGCCTTTATGGGAGGACTAGAATATGGATTATATGCATTGGGCTGCCTATTGTAACCTTGCTAATTTTATCCTCTCCCTTGATAATTGTATTGGGATGGAGATATATATCCTTGTTGAAGATAGTATTTTATATTAGGAGGATCACTTGTCTAATATTGAGCTTGCTTGAGCTGAGATCTCAATGATTTGATTTTTTCATCCTTATCCACAATGTTATCCACCTTATTGGGAAATGTTCTTAGCTTCACATTAGCATTGGGAATGTGTGACATGTTTGGAGCTTCAACTGAATTGTGGGACAACAAAGGAATGGAAACTCTTGGAAGAAGTCTTCCAGCCTAAATTAATCTATTCTTAGCCTCAATTTCTATCTCATATACACTTGAAAGAGTGAATCCTCCCATTTATTATAACATAACAACAATATTAGTACCAATCCCTTTGAGGTATGTTGTGAACATAAAGCTAAGAGGAGGTTTCATGATTGGTGGTAGCCTATACCATGTTCTTTGAAATCTCTCATTGAAATCTCCCATGGATTCATTTGGACCTCTTCTTATTACATTTAGTTTATGTATTAGGGAAGCATGATCACTCTTATTTTAAAATTTTATCGCCAATAGGTCTCCAAAGCCATCCCAACTTGTAATGTAGTCCCCTTCCAATGTTCTATACCAATCAATTACTTTGCCTTTTAAAGACATAACAAGTAGTGTAATGGCTATGGTGGCCCTAGTAACATTATGGAAATTGCAAAAAATAGAGATGTCTCTGATATGTTCAGATGGGGCAATAGGACACTCCCTATTGAAACTAGGAATATTTTTGGTAGCATTCAAAGGGATGGGGTCATATACAAGAAACTCTATTAGGTTTTGGGTATTAAAAGCAAGGAAGGGTTGACATATATCCATGTGTCCTCTTTCCCCCATTTCTCTTCTTTCCCTTTGATCCTATATTTCTTCCTCTTCTTCAACTTCTTCCTCTCCTTGAACTTCTTCAACATCTTCCTCTTCTTCCCCAAAATCTCCTTGCTAAGGATTTAATAGGGCTAGGAGTGGTTTAGGGTGTTGTTCTTTAGGAAGAGATTCAACTAAAGGGACTTGGTTAGAAACTCTTGAGGACTTGTGAGTACCATGTAGGATAATGTGTAAAACTTGGTCTAGAATCAGGGGTTCACACCCTTTTGACTTCACCAAATATTGGGTTAAGGGTATTTCTACTACTTTAGGCCTATCAATACCATTATTCACCTTGACCTAGTAATAAAACTTGGTCCCACCAGGCTTGCCAAAACTATTGCCTCCAAATCTTGCACCCTAGAAGAGGGATATTTAGGCCTCCTTTAGATTTGGGAAATGTTGAGACATTTTTAGGCCTGTGAGTGTGCTTATAAGTGGAAATGAACCTCCATGTTGAAAGGGCTAGCTCCTTGTATTAGCTTTTTATACAATACAACTATTGAACTAGCTTGTATAAATGAAAAGAGTTAGAGGTTTACATAAATGAAAAGCCTAGTCTAAAATGGTGATACACCTAGAATTAGTATCCATGTGTATGCCCTATACTTATGGAAAATATAGTAGAATATAGTTTATACCTCAAGCTCTATAAGATTCCAACATAAATATTTCAATGTAGAGATAAAGTTGAATGAGATTAAATAAGGTAGATTACTAAAACAATAACCTATATATTCCAAAAAATGGTTACACATGTAAGGTTTCATACAAATAAAATGCACTCTACATGACTTGTTGGATTGATTCTTTATTCAAAAGCATGAAGGATAAAGGATGGAAGGATAAAACATCACTTGATTTTAATCTATATCTATTTCATTCCCAAGAAAATATCTAGAAATTAAAAAGGGGAAAAACTAATGTTTCTTTGCTTGAAGGTAAGAAAATGGCAAAACAAAATAGAAGGGGTTCGCCGTACTATCTCTAGATGATTTAAAAATAGCCCAATGGTTTTATTTATAGAAAAGAGAGAGAGAGGAGGGATGCCTTTGGTGCCAAAGGAAGGTAATTAATTCTACTAGAGGTTGTCATCCTTGGCTACAACTGACCCTCCCAAAGATGTTTATTTTGGCATTCTATTTGATCTATGTCACTCTCTCGAATGCCCTTTACTTTCCCCTTAAAGATGCTTCCCAATGTCTACCAATAGAAACAATATACTTGGGGAAGAAAACAAAAATGGTCATTATCAATAGATCTACCTATTAGGAATCTCTTTCAGTGACCAATCACTCATCCTTGCCTTATCAATTTGCATAATGGCATGAAAAAGTCACTTTCATTCAGTTTGGCTTTGTCCTTCCCTTTTGATTGGTCCTCAAGGAATGAATTGGATCATCATTCTGAGTCATTGATTTACTTGGCATGGATACCTATAGATCATCCTCCATTTATCTTTAACAAGTCACATGGTAGATTCTGATTTACTTGATCATTCATCATGAACCATGTCATTGGGCTAAGCTTGTTGAGCTAAGTAGCCTTAAAAGTCTAACTTACACTTGAAAATCCATTTGGGCTCTAGGATTGCTTTGACTTACTTGATTTAGGGTTTCCATTTCTCATGACTTATTAAACTTCATAAGCAAATACTTTGACAAATCTTGATTTACACTACATACCCATTCAAGTTTTTTGACTGGCTTTACTTATAAAAATTATAAGTCAAGCATGTTGGGAAACCTAATTTGCACTATCAAGGCTACTTACTCCTTCAAGTTTTTTTATTTCTTCTACCTATAAAAGTTTATAAGAAAAGATCATTTAAAAACCTGATTTTGATTTATTTAAGACCCCTTCAAGTTTTTTGAGTCCTTCTACTCCTTACTTCCTCCTTCAAGTTATTTAAGTATATAAAATTTATAATTCAAGCCTTTGACAAATCCTGATTTGCACTACAGAGTCATTCAGGTTTTCCAAGTGACTTCACTTCTTACTTGAATACTTTGGGTATGAACTTAATGTCTTATGGCACATCACCAAGTTACACCCCAATGACTAGTTCCTTACATTAAATTTGACATCCTATGACACATCACCAATTTGAACCTAGTAGTTAGTTGGTCATCTTGAATTTGACGTCCTACAACACATCATGTCTTTGAACCCTAATGGCTAGTTGGCTACATCAAAAATGATATTCTACGGCACATCATGGGAATCCATTTGGGTCAGGCCTATTTTTTTAGGTCTTTGTTCATGGTAATTTTTTAGAAGTAATTCCTTTGGATAATTTTACTGAAGGAATTCCTTTGAGAATTTTGGCTTTTCAGCTTTTTGGGCAATGACTAGTTTCCTTTAGGAACTTTTCCCAAAGGACACTTGGGAGGGTGTCCTTTGAAAAAGTTCTAAAAGACACCCAAGTAGGGGCATAAGGTCCCTTTAAATTTTTTTGAAGGGCATTTCCAAAGGAAATGGCCCTTAAAAACTTTTTTGAAGGTCAACCTTTGGGAAGAAAGGGCCAAAAGTGACCCTTCAGGAATATTCCTAAAGGGTCACTTGGACAAAAAATTCCCTTCAAATTTTTTTTGAAGGGTCACTTGGGTAAGAAGTGCCCTTCAATTTTTTTTGAAGGGTCACTTGGAGGAAAAGACAAGGTGAAGTGCCCTTCAGAAAAGTTCTGAAGGGACACTTAGATGAAAAAGCGCCCTTTGAAACTTTTTTGAAGGGTCACTTGGACAAAAAGTGCCCTTAGGAAAAAATATAAAGGTTACTTGGGGGGAAAACAAGGGAATAAAGTGCCTTCATAAAATTTTGAAGGGCACTTCAAAGGGAAGTGGCCCTTCAAAAAAAATTTGAAGGGCACTTCAGGGGGAAATAAAACAAGAAAGGCTAAGACAAAATATCAAAAGAAAACAACATCCCAAAGGAAAAAACAAAGGAGAAATACAAAGAACAAGGGAGAAAATCCAAAACTAGGAGAGGCTGAAGGGAAAAGACAAGTAACAAATCAAGTGACCAAACACAAAAAATGAGCAAGGGAGAAATGAAAAGAGCCAAAGGGAAAACATAAACTAGTCATGCAAAAAATGGTTAATAAATATCAATAATACTAATAACATTCATAGTACCCATAATTCTCATAACACCCATATCCCCTAAAATAGTCAAAACCAAACCACTAATCCTCTTAGGGACTCCACATTCATGTAAGAGTGGAAATTAATGAAGGAGACCCTCTAACAAATATATCCATGCTCACAAGATCTCAAATATAAATATTAAGATTTTTGTTCTTCACCCTTGGACATGAACATATTATAAATACCTTTCTCTTCACACTTTGAATTACCTAAGTTTGAAAATTACTGAGGGAAAGGAAATCCCAGAGATCATGTACAAAATTTCTACATGGCTTGCCATGAAGTGGCATATGAAGATGCCTATTTATTGAGACTTTCCTCAAAAATTCTTACTGGACCCAACTTATAATGGTTCATGCACCTACCCAATAGGTCTATATCTATCTTCATATAATTAACAATATAATTTGTCACACACTTTTCATTTAATATCAAACATGATATCTCCATAATAGACCTCTATAACACTAAAAAAATAAGCAGGGAGAATTTGGCATACTTCTTGCAAAGATGGAGAAGTCTAGCAAGTCACCTGAGATGTATAGTACCTAAGAAAGAGTAGGCCAATATATTTGTCAATAATCTTAATGCTCAACTCAAATATTAGCTAAAAATCTAGTGTGTTAAGACCTTTGATGAAATAATTAAGAAAGGGATGCAAATAGAAAAGACCCTTATTGAAAAAGGGACAATCATATTATACTCCTAAAATGAACACAACTAAAATCAAGACAACTCTTTTTTAGGTAAATCAAAATTCTTCAACAAAAACATGAATGTCATGGGAGATGGAGTTATTGATTCTAAACAACACCATGTGCAAATAGTTCAAAAGAAGAGCCCCATAAAACAACCAAATGTCCCTTCCATATAAGTTCTATAAGGAAAGCCAAATCCTAAAACCAATAAAAGATCATTTACTAGCTTGGGAGTACCAATTGAAATAATCCTTGATTAGTTAATTACTACTAATATATTCACCCTTCCTAAAATTAGACTTGTGTATGATCGACAACCAAAATCAGATTGGTACCATGAGGATGAGTTTTTAAAATACCATAGGGTCAAAGACCATGATACATAGAGAAGTATGCAATTAAACCACTACATTAAATATTTTATTGAAAGGGGTGACATTGAAATAGAAGGTGAAAATCCTCCAAATTAATCAGCAAATGGGGAACTCAACATCTACAAGGACCCACTTCCCAAGTATGAACAAAGAAATAGGAGACCACTAAGAGACTAGAGTCAGGCCTCTTCATGCAATCATACTAACTATCAAACCATGACATACCACTATATCAACACCATTAAAATCTACAACCCCCAAGATTCCACTATACCTTCATCGACCATTTTAAAAGCCAACTAGGCCACTATTGATTGCATGGTCACCACTAGACATAATAAAATTATAGTTCATGTAGCACCACCCAAAGACCCATCTACCTCATCTACTAATCAAAAGGAGAGTGTTCCTAAAAAGGTTTAAAAGTCTTCTAATAAGTCTTATGACATCATTTAGTAGCTTGAGAAAACACTATCTCAAATATCATCAATGGAGCTTCTTAAAACATCCATTTTACATCAGGAAATACTAAACCAAGTCTTGAATGATCTTAAAGTCCCTAGTGACTTGGATACTAATCAATTCCAAGCATTAATGGGACATTGATCCCCCTCACAGTAGATTACTTTTGGTGCCCAGGATATGACTTCAACTGGCCCACACCATAATTACCCCCTATTCATTAAAGTGTCTATATCCCACCATTGTGTCTCCCAAGTTCTCATAAATGGAGGATCAACACTAAATTTATGCAATCTAGACTTATTAAATAAATTGGGGTATTGAAAACCATTTTTAGGGCCTACCTTAATAATGATCAAGGCTTATGATGATAATGAGAGGCTATTTATAGGTACTATTTATCTTCCCATTATCTTGGGGCCTGTAGTGAACCAAACATTAGTCCATGTTATACATGTAGATTTTCCTTATAATATGTTTCTTGGACATTCATGGATCCATGAAATATAGGCTGCCCCATCAACCCTACATTAGTGTCTCAAATTTCCTAACTCTAGAATGTAGGTTTCTATCCTTGGAGTAATAGATCATCTTCATAATTGTCATGGATTAATCCTCACCCTCCTATCCTTATCCTAACATAGATAATTCCATCCTAAGTCTAGTAGTGGCAAAATATATATCCCTTGATCATCTTGCATATACATCAGATCCAATACCTGAGGTTACCCACTTTAAAATCACATTCATAGGCTATAGAGAGTACGAATATATAATATTTTGTGTAGGTGATCTACCATGCTCACCATTTATCTATGGTTCCCCAATCATGTAGAAGTTTAACCCAATCAAATATCAATTCGGACCAATAGCCTTCTCAAGTATAAGGTTATTATCTCAAGAATGCATTAAGGAATTGAATGACACATGGCTTACTCTAGATGATGAGGCATTTATATCTCCATATCCCCACATCCATAAGATGATGGAAAATATGCATTATAAATGGAAAGGACTAGGAAAACAAGAGTAAGGAAGATTTTAACACATCATGGTTCAAGAGTATCCACAATATTTTGGGCTAGGATACAGAATATATGATGATGACCTAAATAATATCATTGTGGATACTCTTATAATCTCTGAGTCATCTCTCCCAAATGAAGACATTAAGATAGGTTCCATTTATAGTCACTGCAAGGAGATTTCTACCACCAACCTCTTCCCAAACACCATAATTTCCACCATCAACATCTCCCTCTATTATCCATCAGTCATTGATTGGGATAAAAAAGAGGATCCATCATTTAATAAATTTCAAAATGATGAAGCAATGTTGGAATATATGGGAGCTCAAGATTTTATGCCATCTAGTGATCACAAAAAAAGATTCTCCATAAATATTTATCAATCTACATATTTTATGGAATAACAAGAACCCCATGAATAAAGTGACAAAGAATGATTTGAAGAGGAAGAGATTGCTAAAATATTGGATGAATTGCCACATGTCTCCTTAGAATCAAAAGAATACTTTGAAATTGACATATATATTCCATTTTATATTTATTTAGATGTTTAAAATATATCTTTGCCTCCTTATTTATAAGAAAAATCACCCTCTCTTATTGAGAAAGTGATAGAAGTCAATATTGGGATGGATCAACATCCAAAAATAGTTAAATTTGGGGCTTATTTTACACTAAGAGAACATGAAGTTATCATCGAGCTCCTTAAAGAATTCATCAACATATTTACATGGATATATATATATATATATATATATATATATATATATATATATATATATTAGACCCCTTTTTAGTAGTAAAACACTTGGTTGTGCATCCCAATGCTAAACTGATCAAATAAAAATTATGAAATATACACCCCAAAGTGGCACTATTAATCAAAGAGGAAATATAAAAGTTCTTAGAATTTGGTTTCATCCACCCTATGGATTATTCTGATTGGATTTTTTTTATTATCCCTGTGACCAAGTCATAATGTGGATTTTGAATTCACATATACTTCTAAGATATAAATAAGGAATTTACTAAGGATTATTTCCCCATTCCAAACATCAACATGATCATGGAATCAACTATAGGATATGAGATGCTATCTCTCATGGATGGTTTCTCAGGGTATAATCAAATTAAAATTTCACATGAGGACCAACACAAAATATCTTTCATCACTCCATGGGGGAAATTTTTATATCAATTTATGGCCTTTGGTCTTAAAAATGCTAGTGCAACTTATCAATAGGCCATGATAGTCATTTTCATGACATGATGCACAACATATTCAAAGATTATATGAATGACATTCTAGGGAAGTCTCATATGAGGTCTGAAGACCATGTTGTTTTAAGAATAATCTTTGAATGATTCTAAGAGTATAAATTCATTCTAAATCCCAAAAAGTGTGTATTCAGTGTTAAGCAAAATGATTAGGATTTATAGTTTTTAAATTAGGCATATAAGTAGACCTAGCAAAAGTAAAAGCAATCATGGAAATGCTTCCTCCTCACAATCTCAAGTAGCTCAAAATTCTTCAATGAAAATTACAAGATATCTACTACTTTATATCTCATATTATAGACAAATGTCACCCCTTCAATCATCTCTTAAAGAAGTTGAATACTTTTAACTAGAACTCAGATTCTAACAAGATTTTGATAATCTCAAATAGTATTTGACCAACAAACCTATGTTGTCACCACCTATCTTGGGAAGACCCTTGCTCTTGTATATCTTAGCAACTCCATATGCCATAAGTGCCCTCTTGGCATAACAAAATGAGTAGGGTAAGGAAAAAGTTATTTTCTATCTCCGTTGCACATTAATATCTTATGAGTTAAACTATACTCCAATTGAAAAGGCATTCATAGCCATGGTTTTCACCTCATAGAAGCGCTTGCACTACATGCTAAATAATCAAGTCTAGCTCATCAAAAAGGTTGATAATATCAAATATTTATTATATAAATTATCACTTATTAGAAGATTGGTTAAGTGGATCATATTACTGAATGAGTTTGATATTGAATATGCCAATCAAAAATCCATTAAAGGACAATTCATATCAGATCAATTCATTGAAGTACCAATTAAAGGGACTGATCACCTTATAAAAAACTTCCCAAATTAATCTATAATGAGTACTTTAGAATAAAGTAGTTGGAAATTATATTCTTATGGCTCATTCACTATGCATATATTAGGGGTAGGCATCCTCCTCATCACCCCATAAGGTGACCTCATCCCAAAATCCTTTTGCCTCACTTTCCCATGCACTAATAACATTTTAGAATATGAGACCTTGATAGCCATACTTCACCTCACCATTCAGTAGGATATCTAGCTTTTGAAATTATTTGGTGACTCACAACTAATAATCAAAGAGGTCAATGATGAGTTCTAGATAAAGGATGATAATTTTCTCCCTTATAAGTAGTTAGTTGATCAATTGAAGTAGAATTTTTAGTCAATAACATTTGAACAAGTGATATGAGGGAGTAACAAAGTATCTAATTTGATGGCCACCATTGGTTCCCTTATTGATCTCTCTGAATATGTTTTAAAGGTAAATTTTCTTATTAAATATTTTATCCCCCCTGCACATCAATTTATGGATCCTTTCCAAATTTATGTTATCAATGATCCTAGTTTTCCCTAGTACCATGACATCTATAGGTACCTACATGATAACATCCTCCCCCTTAATCTTAACCACCACCAACATAAATCCTTCATTCATCACACCTCATATTACACAATCCTTTGTAGCAGACTCTATCATAGGGGCTATGATGGGACTCTATTAAGGTGCCTGATATAGGAAGAGGCATCTCATGCAATCAAGGAGGTTCATGATGGTATATATGGTGGGCACATTAGTGGAATGGCCCTATCTAAGAAACTCCTTTTTAATGGATATTATTTTCTAACCTTGGAATAACAATCTTATCAGTATGTGTGAAAATGTGTTACTTGTTAGAAACATGAGAATCCCATTCATTCACCTTCATAGGAATTATAGCCCATCATAAGCCCTTAGACATTTTCAATATGGAGCCTTGATTTAATTGGAATGATTAATCTAACTTTGTTAGATAGTCATAATTTTATTATCATGGTAATGGAATACTTTACTAAATGGGTAACCAAAGGCCTCCAAATCTCCAAATTTATTCCTAATCAAATCATTTGCCATTTTAGTATGCCTACCAACATCATTTAAAATAATTATAAATCATTCAAAAATCAATAAGTTGAGGCCTTGTGTTAGAAATATCACATCAAGTAGTACTCTTCTTCTCCCTATTACCCCCAAGGTAATGGATAAGATGAATCCACAAACAAAACCCTCATAAAAATATTGAAGAAAATAGTCAATCAAGTAGGAAGAAATTGACATGTGCAACTATATCCAACTCTATGGTATTATTGCACAAGCATCTACACACCTACCAAGGCCACTCTATATGCCTTGGTCTATGGGATAGAAGTGATCTTGCCTATAGAATTAGAGCTCCCATCCCTTTGAATCTCATTAAGGGGAATCATCACCGACCATAATTATATACAAGAATGCTTAAAAAAATTGGAACTTCTTGATAAAAAATGTTAAAAATACATTGATCACCTAAGAGCATATCAAAATAATGTAAAAGGCCAATATCATAAGAAAATATAGTTCAGAGAATTCAAAGTTGGTGACCTATGAAGGAGAACTAGAAAAATATTAAAATAGACAAAGATAAAAAGTGGAAGTTTGAAGATAATTAGCTCAGGCCTTATATCATCTTTGCCAAGTTCATATCTGAAGCATATAAATTAACCACATTAAATGGAGATGAGCTTGATGATCCCATTAATATCATGCATCTAAAGCATTTATATACTTGACAAGCTATATCATCCTTCATATATGAGTCCCCACTCTTGGGGGAATCCCTTGTCCACTCTATCCACCCATGACATAAAATCTCATCAATAGTTTGATAGTTTAAAAAAAAATCCATCCAATGGAGAAAACCAGTTCTCTAGTGCCTTAGGTAAGTACCATGATGAAAACTAGTTTTTGACATCATGGTAAAATAACCCTAACCCTAGTCTCAAAAGTGGGTATCCATCATAGGTTCTTATACAATCATAGAAGACAAATACTTTCATTTAAGGAAGATGACATCACTTATTGATTCATAGGAATATTTTTTAGGGTGGTCTTATAGAGTCACTTATTCATATCTAGAATATGTATGTCCCCACCTTTATCACTACTCCTCATCATATCATCACATCAAAATATTCTATGACAAGTGCATCTCCTTTTAGCCTCAAGATGAAATCCTATCCTTATTTATTTATGGTTGTCCCTAAGGTTATGTTTCAAACTTTTATACTATCATCATTATTATGGAAGGGTCACAAAGCATAAGTTTTTGATTTTGGTATTTTAGCATACATTATGATGTCAAATATTGAGGGTTCATCATAACCCCCATTTTCATTCACCTTTTAAAACTTATTAGGAGTCTTGTCCCAATATGTCAAAAATTTTGGTCACAACATACCCTATGTACATAGCCTCCACTCATCATAAAGGCTCATTGATTATAATAATTTTGTGATCACATCATTATCCATTTGTATGTCCCTAATCATGTTATTATTTGATAACCTTATTTATTTATATTATCTTGAATGTGCTTATATTTCTTTGTGTGAATATCTGTGTTTTACATGTGTGGTCATGAATCATGTAAATATTAATGTCTTGATTATTTAATCATGTTTTTCATATATGTTTTATGTTGTTAAATTTTATGAGAACAAAGACACTCTAAATTTCCCTTAATTATTTAATTGGGAAAGGTCATTTATCAAATGGATTTCCCATTTCATGAACCCATTTTGATGTACATTTGTCTTCTCATATCACTAGTACATGTTTTAATGGTG
This sequence comes from Torreya grandis, assembly GCA_037957365.1. Lineage (NCBI taxonomy): Eukaryota > Viridiplantae > Streptophyta > Pinopsida > Cupressales > Taxaceae > Torreya > Torreya grandis. Next base: position 2,431,562 of record JARHVA010001156.1, on the reverse strand, counting down.
CAATATAAAAATGGATTGAAAACATTTTAATGAATCCCAAAATAACTATCCATCCTACTCCCCCCTAACCTTATTCCTTGTATTATCCCAACCATCCCCCCATTCCATCTAACCTATCTCTATCCCAATCAAAACCCAATCATATCCAATCACATTGTTAGCCTACCCCCATGGTATAGGATGGTTCCTATAACAATAATGAGATATAATGAACCAAATGCGGATTAATCTTTCAATAGAACATTCATCAAACATGGAATAATAAATCAATATCCACATTATCATCATATCATATGTATATAACACATTACATCTAACATCATCAAAATCTATAATTATCTCTCAACATTTCCATCATATACATAATGAGATAAATCCAAATATCACTAAGCCCATAAACATATAAATACATCCAATAATCTCATAAAACATCATCTAAAATAAATATTATACAAAACTATCACATCTCATATGAACTATATCTAACAAGCATGCATCTCATAAATATAAATAAATCCATCATGAAAACAATATCTAATCATAATCGTATCATGTATAAAATGTAAATAATAAGATCATCACATCACAACCATAATCAAGGTCCATCATATCTAATCTAATCATATTATTCCATATAATAAAAATCATATCAATAAAATATCATCATCATCACATAAAAATATATAAATAGTATCATCATCAACATCACATCGAAACATGTAATCTCATATATATATATATATATATATATATATCAAATATATAGTTCACATGGAATCCATGTCAAGAAATAAAATACAATAACATGGGCCCATGGGGAAAGAATGACCTAATAATATAAAAATCCCTTATAAATTTCTACATGCATATCAGAACTCATAGATGAGCCCTTTGTGGCCTGGGTGATCCTCTAAAATGATGATGAAAAGAATGAGAAGAGTTAGCCCTAAAAAATGAAGTACAATGTTGAAGAGGAATTGTAGCCTCATATAAGGTCCTATAATACTACACCTCTAAAGTTAGCTATAAAATGTTCTTCATCATGCTTGCTAACCCCCACTCACTCATTGGCTAACCTACCTCATCCTTGGCCCTCTTAGCCATCTCTATCTCCCTAGTCATAGTGTGAATATATTCTTGCATTTGTCTAATCTATCCTCGAAAACTAGTAATCTGAGCAGTTTTACTCTAGATCCACCCCTATATGGTAACAATCTATGTTTTCAATATATTTAGTTGTGCCTATAATCTTGTAATCTATGCTTACACTATAGTTAGTTATGCCATTTAGTTGTGCCTATAGTCAATTACCCATCTCTCTATGATATATAGCCTTATAATGTGGTATCCTATCCCTATATATGTGTCATCTACCCATCTTTATATGCTATCTCTGATTGAATCTAATCCTATAACTGACCTCTCTCGCACATAATACCAATAATCTTAGATAAGTGGACCTATATCTCACCCTATAATCTAGTAAGTAGGGACATATCACTCTTAGATAACAACTACTACGAGGGTCTTACACCATTTCCAACACCAATACCACTAGATTGAGTCCACACCTATACCTATGGTTTTACTTACAAACCAACTTATACTTATGCTTGGGCATGAGGCCCCATATATCTTATCACTATTACTTGGTCTTTGTCCCCTGCATCTACATACATAGCTACCCCTTCATGGCCATCCTACCCATCTTATGCTGACACCTATTTCATCTTCTTCCATATCCTAGCCTATTCCTAAATAACCCTCCTAACAACCCCTCTTTGAACCACAACTCAAAGGCATGTTAGCTTGATAGGTATCCTAGGCCTCCACTAGGATGTATATGCTAGAGTAATTCCCATATATAGAATAGGAGTATAATACTACCATTATAATAGGATGATACATTCATAATCCGTACATGCATCTACCTTATCTACAGGCCTCCCCTATCAATCCCTCTCTCACTCACTCCAAGAGAATAGGTGCTCTACCTTAGAAACATCTTGAATAAATCCAAACTGGCACCATATATGGTTAGGCCTATATCTCTCAATAACTAGATCCCATCACCCCATCAAATAACACTCTATCAACATAAACTATGTAACCACCTCATCATCCCATTTGAACTAAAGTCCTCTGTATGGAATATAGTTAATATTATCTAGGCAAAGGTTGTCAAAAGCATCTCCATAAAATTTCATCTCCCCAGTATAGCCTTGTTGCACTCCTAGTAAACCATACGAACTAAAGACCATGGGGTGATGTAGGTAACATACTAGTAATGTCCCCAATGGTTTTTGGATATTAATATGCTCCCAAATTCAAATTTGTAGAAGCAAAGATGGTACTAAACTAGTAGATCCTCTATAAGAACCTAAATGTAACTCTCTATAAAAATGTACCAATACAATAGGACCCCATATAAAAACTCTAAAATCCTGAACCATATCAGCCACAACATCCCCCAAGCCTAGATGAAACAACTGACCATTTTTATTTGGAAGGAGAATACTAGTAATAAGAAACATAACAACTAGGGTCAGTTTGTCAGTGGTACCCTCCACCAATAACTAGTCAATATCAACACGTATCTCCCATACCCCCACCTGCAACCCTCTAACTAATCATTGTACAATCTAGGCCAATGTATATGATCTCTAATATATACCATCTCCCCACATAGGCAAATGGAATATCCTATAGATGTCCTCAAGAGTGAAAGTCATCTCCCCTATCACAAAATGAAAAGTGTTGGTTTCTAAATGCTAATGCTCTACTAATTATATCATTAGGGCCCAGTCTATCCTAATCATGGTCATAATCACCACATTGTGTAGTCTAATTAGCTCTAGTATGCCAAATTCCACATTTATCAAAAATTTTACATCATGAAGTACCACAAGACATTGACACAATGAATCCATCACTCCTAGGTCATCCTACACCAATTACCATCAACACTATCACTACCCATATCATCATTCACTTGTCTTATCTATGGTTAGCCAATATACTAACATCTCCCCTAACCCATACCCCAATGCATCTCTAATCATATATACCCTCAATCAGTACTCACCTATGTTATCCTCATGTTTCCTTTTCTTTTTTACCTTTCCCAACATACTTAACTACCTCCTCCTACTCCACCTACTCTCACTATCCACTCACACCCATATGCACTCATCATATACTCTACCATGTCATCTCTAACTAACCCTAATAACCTTACTAATCTCATCTACTATCATAATACCATTCCCCTTAATATTTATTCATCAACTTACAAAACTTAACTCACCATCCTACATATCTAATAATTTATTCTATCTATTATAATCTCTATAGTATCATAGTTAACCAATCATCCTACCTATCTCACTAACCCATCCTATCTATATAACTTATCCATATTACCTCTCTAATTAAATTTTGTAATCATCTCACCACTTAATCCAACTCTATAAACCATCTAGCCTAACCTTTCATCATAACACTTACCCATTTTTACATGCCTCAATAAAACTTTAGATCATGGTCTTTTACTCAGTGGTGACCTTGACAATACAACCTATCATGACTTGTAGTTTTGCTTAACCTCATAGTCTAGAAAAACCATTCCTTATTTTGTGGTATTGCAAAGCTACTAATCCATAACTTGTTGCTTTATAAAGTCATGATTCTATAGTCACATTATTGTAAACCATGTCTTTAGATTCATGGTTTTGTAAAACCACTGATTACCCCCCAAAATTGTTAGTTCTAACACCAAAACCATGACTGAGGGAAAAAATTCACAGTTGTAGTTTTGCTAAATCAACTTAGTCAACATCTCTTTTTGCAAAAAATCATCCAAAAATTCTAAAAATCTAACTAAAATTCATAAAATCACAAATCTAGGGATTTGTTATTCACCATAAGTCTAGCATCAGCCACTCTCTAGTGCTCTCAGACTCTCTTGCCAATATGGGAAGCTTAGGGTAGCCAATCCATATTTTTGTCTCAGAGCTTAAATCACTAGAAGAAAAAATTCACAAATGACCTAATTCTAACCCTTTTGTCTTATATCACCCCCCATATACCCCTAATAGCTTGCTATTAACACTACGTCCAATCCTATTTAATTGTCCAATTATCTTAATAAAATCACTTCTAACCATCTCTAATATTATCTGGGGCATGGATTGTCCATCTCCTTATATTTCACTTTATCCTACATCAAAACTAAATTAACTTAAGGTCTATTTATACTATGTAGTTATCACCTAGTCTCACTTTTAGGACTAAGAGTAGCTTAGACACTGATCATCTGTCATTACCATCACATCCTCAAACTCATTAAATAATAAGTTTAAGATATATATCTTATTTAAGGTAGCTCTAAATCACCAATCAACAAGTCTTATCACTTTTATCCCTTTTCAAGCCTTCCCTAGCATGTGTCCTTACTATGGGACTTATCATTGGCTTGAACCCATCATCTTTTAATCAGTTTCATCCTATCAATTAAATCTTATTTTTATAGACCATGGTTGTTTGTCTAAAACCCATCATAATGGAGCTACCTTATCCCCTAATAACTTGGGGAATCTTTAATTATAGCTATGTCATGGGGCATCCCCATCCCATTTTATTATCTAGATCTCATCCCACTTAGGTATTTGTTTTGAGTGATCATTCAAGTTGATTCTCCCTGCATGTTCCCTTGAGGGGGCATCATATCTTACTAAATTATAACACCATCTAACATTATGGTTCTTATTCAAAAGACCATTACTCTTCCACTCCACTCTACTCATAATGCCCTTTCAAAGAGTGGGAAAATATATTCACTAAATTATGCTCACCCTTCTCATTTTTTTTAATTTAATCTAATTCCCATATTTCCTAACTAAATTAACTAGTATCCTAATATCCCATTGTCCCTTTTCCATTCCCATTATCCTAAAAACCTTACCCAATCCTAAAAACAAATTAATCCATTCATTAAACCCTTAATAAAACCTACTACTAATTTACCTATGCCTTAAACCCACTAACCAATTTAAAAATACAAAATAATCTACCTACCCAACCACCACCCTATTTTAGCCTCTCCTAAACCCCTAAACCCTATGGGATATTTCTATAATTGGAGGATTCTAAAAATATTCCCCATTTTAGCCCCCTTCTCTATAATTATCTAATTATAGAGATCTCCATATAAATAAAATTACATGAAAATCACTAGCCATTGATCTCAATGTCTCAAATTTGAATTTGAGCCATTGATTTCTCCCTCCATGCCTATATAACCAAGCTCTCCCTCCTTCAAATCAACTTATAAAACTATAAAATTACTACTACTTGCACCCATAAAATCCTTCTTTCATCCATCCATATCCAATATCAACATCATTCAACCATTTTGAAGCCATTTTTAACATTAAGTAAGCAATCCAACATTTTCAAATTTGGCATCAACAATCCATTATGAAATCCTAGAGTGGAGTCATAAAGAGGTAAAGTGATGATAAGAGTATTATTATGTTGGTTGCCTCTTTTATCCATTCTTATTTATGTTTTTAAGTTTTAGGTTTTTATTACTAAAGTTAGTAATATATGTTGAATCTAAAATTTATGCTATAATATATATGATAAAAGATAACTATACTAATATAGCTGACATATGTAGTACCTATAAAGTATAAGAAATGTAAATATGATAATGCATACAATCTTTTTTTTTGAGTAAATATTTGAATGTCTTTATGTTTTTGACATATTATATTATTTTTGTATTTTTTGGATATAAGTTATGTGTAAGTAACATGAAAAATGAAATTATATAAGGAACAAGAATGAATGAAAATATGTATAAGTAGGGAGGAACATACTAACTAATGAGCCTCATGAGCAGCTCTCTATCAATGTGTCCTGTGTCAAAAATAAGAATGATAACCTCTCATGTAGTGTGATTGATATGCTATAGTTGAATTTAGTTACAATATGAAAATGAATATTGTTCATTATCAATATTTTAATAGTGATAATAACCATATCATCTTGGTTTTTAATATGAATGCTCCACTCATCATTATCATCTTGATTTTGAACCAATGAAATGCTAGTGTTAACTTATATTGTATTTGGATGTGCATAGGGAATCGCCTCATACTATGGAGTTGACTTTTTTGAATTTTAATTTGTAAAATTTCCTATGAATTTTTTGAATTTTTATATTTAACATTGCTTTCCACAAATTGACTAGGTGAGGATGCATCTACATGATTGAAACTAGTGTGCCTTGGAGGCTTTTATCTTATAAACTAATTTTCTAATGTTTTAATATTTTCATATAATAGTTTATTATGATTTTTTAATTCTATAATGAGCTTGATCATACTAATAATTTGATCACATAGAGTCTCACAAGTGCAAACCTTAGTTGCTTTTAATTGAACAGGTAGGCACACACCCTATAGAGAAGATATGTGAAGAGAAGGGTTTGAAGGACGGATAGGTTAAGTATATAAATTTAAAATAGTATTATAAGATACCTCGCCTCATGGAGGAGTGATATCATGAAATTAGTTAGAGGGAAATTATCTATCACCCTCTTTGAGATGAGGAGGAGGAAAAAAATCTTCTTTATCCATGAAATTTGGCAATGCAACTTAGAAGAGGGTTGCTAGGGCAGAATACATTAGGTTTGAAAACCATAAAACAACTAATAAAAATAAGAAATAAAATGATATAAACCCTAATATAATATAATTCTATGGTTTTTATAGTATTCAAAGTAAGTTAGGTTCACTAAATGATTTAAATTTTTAGGGTATTATGGAGTTTAAGCCTTAGGTTGTTAAAGGGTTTGAGTATAATAAATCAGGGTATAAATATGAAATAAATATAACCACTAATTTGTAACATAATTTACCTAGTTTTACCTTTATAAAAATAGAAATAAATTATGTAAACAAGTACTTAGCTATAAATTTATTGAGATGAGAAATATAGAGGCTACAAATTGGGACATGAGCTGATCTAAGTGTTGTGGATAGGATCCATGTGTCAGATACCTTCCTAGATATTAGTGCCCTCATTATACAATAGTTACAATGGAAATAATGTCCTCCTTTTTGTTTTAGTATTCTCTATAAATAACTATTCAAATTTTCTAGATACACCCATGTTTGATTCTACCAAGCATATTCCTATGTACATGAGTTTTGATTCCTTCCTGGTCACCTCTTTTGATTGATTTTTCATGTAAACCCTATACCTCCATGTTGTTAGTGTATTTAATTATAAAAAGTATCAAAGTGTGATGTTATAAAGGTAGGTTGTACATCCTCAACACCCACTATGATGAGAGTTGCCTACATACCAATACTCTAAGGATGGATCAAGCCCGATGTGGTTATCCCCACCTAAGTGTCGGTGTAAGTGAAAGTGAATCTAATATGAATGTTGACTTAAGTGTTTTAAGTTTACTTGACACTAGAAATCTAAGTAATCTAAGTCTAGGAATGTTATATATGGTTGTATGTATAAGTAGGGTAAAATAAGGATTAATAACTTTGATTTTATATAAATTGTTCTAAATTTATTTGTTTTATTTGAATATGATTTCATTATAGTGGATAAAGGGATAAAATTCATGTATGTGTGTGTATATATATATATATATATATATATATATATATATATATATATATATATATATAAATTTAGTACTTGTGTGGGTCCTAAATGAGGTATAAGATGACCCTACATGATTTTTTATTTTAAAAAGATATTTGTTGGTATCAAATTATAGGAAAAATACAATATCACCCAAACTAAGACATTAGCACCATTGGTGCTACTCTCCAAGATATGGTGCTAGTGTCTAGGTGGCATAACTTGAGGTAATAGGGGATAAGATGCTAAAGTGAGGGCCTAGGACTATTTTAGGGATTCGTGTGGTCCACACTAAGGATAAATAAGTTTATAAATAGGCCCTAATATAGCTCTAGGGATAAGTTAGGGATGTGTGGTCTCAAAAAACACTCTTAGCACTCAAGTGTCATTTTTAGATGATTACAATAACATATGAGGTAAACCCTATAGAAATATGTTAATGAATCTCATATTAATATAATATAAAACTATTTAATTATATGTTAGTAGATCATGATATGGATCATGACACTCATGAAATTTAACAAGCTCAACAAAAATAAAAATAAAAATAGCAATGTGAAACCATAAGGCTAAGGGTCGCATTTAAGGGCCATGTTTAAATGTTACAAAATTAAGTATTTCATGCATAGATCCAAATTCCACATGAAAATAACATGGATAATGTCATAAGTAAAGAACACATTTAAATGTTACAAACAATAAAGGCATAAGGACCAACAACAAATGGACATTTTCAAATGTCACACACACCACACAAGATCTCATAGAGATGTTCAACCAAGTTTGTACAAAAGGTCCAATGGCCACCTATAATAGATAAGTAAGATCTAATGTACTATGTATAATTAATAACATCAATGGAACATAGAATAGAATGTACTCTAAACCATGCATATGTAATGTGATCATATCCTAGAAAATAACATGTTCATATACATAATATAAGATATAGATGTTATTAAGACATTTTTAATTTTATAAATCTCAAAATTATAGGATTCATATAATGATAACACATACATATTTTCACCTATGGATATGATGCCCATAGTTTGGAAATGTTATTGGCTAGAGGTAAATCCAACATCTTATTTCTCAAAAAAATTGTATATCCTACATAACACTCATGAATACCAATGACATACATGTGAGATATAAAAATAAATATGACATTTATTAATCATGAGATAAATAACATATTACAATGATGTAAACTAGAGGTATAATTATTCTTAAGTCTTGAATTTTGATTTTTATTATATATTGAATGTTTTTGTTTTTCACAATAATTGATTTTTATTTTATTTTATTTATATTTTTGGAAGTTTGAAACTATAAATAATAGAAACTAGTGATTATCATGATGTTGAATTTAGAATAAGAGAGAGATATAAATAATTTATGACAGTGGCCATGTGAAATATGCACTAGACATGATTTTATGGCCATGTATGAGTAATATGCCTCCACTATATATGAATTTTAACTTTATAAAACCTATAATAAATTTAATGTGTGTGTATAAGATTGATTATACATCCTCATTTCATAATATGTAAATTTGTTAAAATATGTAATATGTATGAAAAAAACCATTGATTTGCATACTAAAATTAAGTGAAATATCGTAAAATTAGAAGTATTTAGGCTATATGTTCTCAAATTATGTTTTTAGAGTGAAAACTAGTGTAAGACATGATTGACCAACTAATATAATAGTGATATTCATTCTTTTCCATGACTGGTTGATTTTATCCTCAAAATAAAATAACATTTCATTAGAGCATGCTATGAAAATATAAAGATGAATGGTAGATCATGGAAAAATTGTTAACTATTTTGAACTATTTAGGTATATAAGGTGAAAAATAAGAGCCAAGAGGCCAACAGGTCAACAAGATCCAAGGGATTATAGTAATTGATCAATCCATCACATATGCAAGTAATTAGAAGAATATTATACAATGGTCAAGAAGTTATGTACACTAAGATATTTTATTTTTTGAAGTATTAAATGTTTTTGAAATTTTTAAAATAAATGAAAATGCAATAAGTTACCCAATGATCCCATTGATGTGGGAGATATAAAAAATATTTAATAAGTGGTAAATTAATTACTTAGTTTGAGCTGAATGTGTTATATGTGCATGTATCAAAATAAAAAATATATCATATGTAATAGGAAAATTATCTAGATCATTACTTATGTAATATTGTGTAGGAGAAGTAGCTTAACGAGATGTAGAATAATGTGCAATATAATGTCGAGTAGTAGTAGATTGTTCCAAATGTTGTTCCATTTAAGAAACATGTTTATTTATGTGAATCACCAATTTGGATGGTGTTGTATATTTTTATTATTGATAATTAGACACATTTTCTAATAAACTTGATTTTGAAATGGTTGTGTTTTAATGCTTTTATGATTGGATAAATAAAAACATTTTTCTTAGGTGTAATAACTAAAAATGTGTTTTTATTTGGCATATATGTATAATTAAAATATGTGGTGGATGGGGTGGAGGAGGTACCATAGATTGCAAAGGGTACTAATATTTGATTCCTTAAATTTTAACCACTTGATTGCAATTAATGGATTTTACACATCTATGTATCGTGAAAGGTAAAAAATGGATATTTTGAAACCATGGGAATACCAATATCATATAAAATACCTCATTTTGTGGTATAACTAAAAAATTAGTATATAATATCACATTACCCACTTGAAGAGGCAATGAAATGTGTCCAGAAGTGGTGGATTATTTTCACTTGATGTCTTAACACATTTATATGTTGCTTTTATGTCATGATGTGCATAACCCAATGAATGAGATAATGTTATTTTTCATGCATTCTAAATTAATCCATTATAAACTAACAAACTATGAATATTTTGGTAAAAAATATAATCTTGTATACATAAAACATGAAAAGCAAAACCATCATTTACTATTTCACCATCATCAAGAGTGATCATAGAATGTGACTGTGTAGTTTAAATAATTATACCAATAGTTCCATATAATGGATGATCATATGATCCAAGATGTGGATGAGAATTTTAAGTATGATGTATTATTGAATTGTCTTTTATTCTATTATGATTAGTAAATGGTCACTAAAAAATATTCAATTTAGCATTTTTCATTCAATTGAGTCTTATTTTACTTTTTGGGAGTGCCTATCTCAATAAAATTATTTTTAATAATATCTTAAATAAATTTATTGATATCAAAACATTTGTTATAGAATGGCCATTTCATCTATGGTAATCACAATATGCATTGTTATCAAAATATTTGACTTGAGGTTTATTCATGTCAACTTCAAATGGTGGTGTAAAAGTAATGATATTGCATTCAATTAATCTTTTAAATAAATTATGAGGTGGTTGTGGTAATATATATAATTTCCTCTTTGGTTTAACCAATAAAAAAAATCTTGTTATAAGGTTGATAAATATCATTAACTATTATTTTTGCATCTTCTTTAATATCTATTGGTATAGCTTTGTAAGATGGATTTTTTGATACTTCATTGTATAATTTAAATTATATGAAAGTTTATACTTTATATTTTTAAAATCAATAATCTTGAATTATCTCTCTTATTTTATGAAAAATCTCTTTAAATAATTTAAATTTCTTAAAAATAATTGACTCATGCAAAGGTCCAAGCAATTTTTTTTAATATCTTATATTTCATTATCTACCAAGGTATTATAATTTTGTAAATCATGGCATTGTAATGAATTATGTAATCACTAATAGTATTATTAGTCCCTTTCTTAAGAACATAAATTTATTCATAATAAATATTTTCATCGAAGTTAATAGTAAATTTCTTATGATTTAAATCTTCTTATGAATTAAATGGTTTGACTAATTAAACTGATAGACTATAAAACCAATGAAAGTCATAATATTTTAAATTTTTTTGAAATAAATTTGTTATTAATTTTTAATTAAATTCATAATCTAAATATGTCATCAAAAGATTTGATGTGTAGTTTTGGGTCTACTTTACCCTTAGATAGTGTACGCTTAGGAGCCACAAATCCTATCAGTAAAGGATATGATGTAATATCAGGTACAAATGGGATATTATGTAAATATTATGAATCCAATGGTGTTATATATTTTTTGATGCCTTTATCTAACTCCAACACCTTAGCATGCAAAAATTCAATAATTTTCTCAAGGGTTTGTGCAAGAGGTAGGGTATGTGATGTAGTATGCATAGTTATAAAAGGTCATAAATCAGTCACTTGGTTATTCATGGGCATAGAAATATGTTTTAGACCTTTTTTCCACCAAAGATAGGGCTGTGTATGTAATAAAAATATCAACAACAGTAGTATTAGCACATGTGGTAGGATTAACAATATGAAATAGTGTTCTTGTTGAATATTAATATATTTTTTTTTAAAAAAAATGGTTAAATTTTAAAAGATAAAAGGAACTTAATTAATTTTAGTATATCTTATGTCATTTTATGTATTCCTTTATAAAAACTTTATATACATTGGACTTGTGCTTGATATACCCCATTAATATCATCAAGATGGATCTTATCTATGCCTTCATCGATATGTTGTGCATTATGGTCATATTGATTAAATTATTCATTATGATTATAATTTTGAAAATATTTGTTATCCTTTTTTAATAAAAATAATAATAACCAATTTTTGCATTAGTAGAATCCATTTTAACAATAGCCAAGAGAATTTGAAAATGCTCAATATGAATCCTAATTAACCTATCACTCCACCTTAAATAAATATGAGAATAAATTTTTCTAGGTGGCATAGAAAAATAAAAAATAAAATATTTTCCAAACAATGAGAGGAAATGATATTCTAGTAACAAAATGGAAAAATAAATTATGTATAGATATTAGTAAATTCTTATGAAATCTAAGGTCAAAAAATAACTTTCAGTCTCAGATATAAAATCCAAGGTCAAGATAAAATGTTTTAAATGTCAACTGTTATGTCTAAGGTCAAAATAATCTTATTTTAGTGTCATATTTAGATACATAATTGAAATAAAATTCATTTGGTGTTAGGTTTTTAGTAATTTATCTATCTTCTAGGAAAAAAAATTAGAAATAATGAAAGTGCATGACTAACTCAAGTTCACCAATATGTTTTACTAAAATTTGAATTAATATGGAAATTAACCCTAATTAAGATAAATTGAATGGAATATATCAAAATTATATAAATTTACTTTATACAAGTGGAATGAAAGTAAATAACTAAATTTGACAAGGTGAAAATTATTGAAATAAGGCTAACTATGAAAATAAAAAACAAACTTTATTGTTTATGCCTAAATTTTGACTATGTTAACTAATATATGATAGAAACTAAAAATTAGGAATTGTATAAACAAGTACCTAAAATTTAGAACTAAAGCCATTAAAATTCAAAATTAGTAGACTAGGTATAAAATAAATTCCACTATTGTTCTACTTGGTTGATCTTATCTTTTGTTGAAAAATAGAAATTTAGGGAAGGATCACTTATGGTAGCTTAAGTTCAATTGGTATGCAAAAAATTGGCCTTTTAAAGTGTAAAAGATAATTCAAATATCTTGTCCAAGGTTTAAAACCTAATATGACTATAATTTATTGAAAACTTACAAATGGAAAAATGTGGAGTGTGATTGGTTTGAGCTCCCCAATCACCCCCATGATTATTAAATTAATAGAGTTTTAATATTGATTTGAAAAAATGATGCATAAAATTAGAATGAATAAAATATACAATAAATTACACAAATAGTTTTTATATTATTATATTTATAAATATTCCAAAAAGATAAAGTATCAAAGAACAACTTAACTAGAAATCAAAAAATGTAGGACTGTGATTGTGATTATCTAATCAACTGGAAGTCTAAGTAAGGTTGTTGTGAATAATTAATATGTCTTCATATTCACCTAGGATAATGTCATGTTATTTAGAAAAGGTTGGCCTATGTTTTTCTCTATAGGTAGAATTGGTGTCTGGTAGGGTTTTTACCCTTTGTGTGAAAATAGGTCTATGTGCCTTCACCTATGGGTCTTATGTGTGTGATTTGGTTTATGTAATTCATTGTGGAAACTGTCATATGCCTTATTTTTCACTTATAACCTTATCTCAATAAACCCTAAATAACAAATGGAATACATGGTAAACATGGGTTAGTGGTTCAATTTATCATTGAGCACAACACCCCATATGTTGAGTTTTGCATATGTACCAATGCTCCAAAGAGGGATCAAAATCCATGTATTTATCTCATGCTAAAGCAATGCATGTGAAATACTAGTGTAATGTTATATTTTTGTGTAATATTAGTTTTATTAAGTGATTCACCAATGACTTGTGACCTTGGAGTCTTATGGATACTTAGATCAATGCTATTAGGCTATGTTAATTCATAATTGTGAAGAATGGGTGTTTTTTTCTCAATGTATAGTTAGATATTCTAGTTTTTTTCAATCATTTGATCATCTCCTCGAATAATGGTTATTTTTTTTGGATTTATAGTGATTATTTTATAATTCCTTAGAATGTGACTTATGAAATGTGTGAGATGACCCATTAACTTGATTTTAATTTGAGAAAATAGTCATTCTTTGGGGGGAGAACACAACTAGTGGATTTAGACACTACCAATGAGAGGGATAGTCTTGAAGGAGTATCCATGCATGAGGAGCAAATATAATGAAATAAAAAGTGTGGATTAGTTTTATAATGAGTTTAGGCTGATTATAATGATGAATATGTATATTTATAATCATAATTTACTTAAAAGATAAGGGTCATCTACATAGAAATGAAGGATAGGCAATCAATAGTCTTGATTTGTTAATTTATGTGTCTACATTTACACCCATTTTATTATATTAATGAATAAAATCTAATTTAGTAAAGCAAAATGATGAAATATATACATGAACTTACCTTTTAAGAATAGTCTTGAATTTGACACATTATTGAAATGTTCTTCATGCAAACCTATAATGAAACATGTATAAATCAATCCTTACTTCTTTACTGAGGATGAAAATCTAAAAGTAAAGATATGAAACTTATAGATTAATAATAAGGAATGAAAACACATGATTAGGTACATGAAAAATTATGTTTTATGGTGAAAAACTAATGATTGTAAAGGGTAAGCCCTTGGGAATTTTAATTTCATTTAGACACTTGGATTGGATTGTGCATGTCCCAATCCTCATTTGAATGAGAGTGTTATTAATAACTCAAGGTGTGGTTCACTCAATAATTCCATACCCAAAGTAATGGAGAATATTAGAATCCCTATAAAATTCCTATAGATCATTCTTGTGAAAAAAATAGTGAAAAAAAGGTATATTAACTACTATAGATGGAATAAGATAATATTTCTAGTGCAAAACCAGTGAAAAAATAACATGATCTAAGTTTAGTGAAAATAAATATAATAGCATGAATATCCATTCCTTTTATGATAACTAGTGTTAAACTAATTGAATAGGTGGTCATGTGCAATGTACATGCTCCCAATATGATATTTGGGTATATTTAGATTCTATAACTAAGTAATACTAATGGTTTTAAATTCAAAATCATGTGTGATAATTTAGAATGTATGCCATTCATGATGCCCAAAATATAAGTAAAAGTCTAAGACAAGCCTAAATATTCATTTAAAATAGATTTTTATACATGTTATAAACTACCTTATAATTGAATGTGATTCTAATAAGTTTTATAATTCACTATTTGCTGACTTTTGGGATGATAATGCACTATTATATACATAATTGGCCTACACCCTTATCCAAATGGAGTGTTATTATCTAAAATTACTTTATAAATAAAATGTAGGTATGAACTATGATCAAATGAGAAAAATTATTATTTTCCTATTTGTATAGTGTACTTTTTGAGCTTAGTCAATAAGACAAGACATTATGTATGTCCCTTCATTTGAGGTGAGTTATGAATCCTACATGATAACTTAGCTCAAAATAATAAATTTATTCAAATGATGTTATATAATGTTTTAAATATAGAGTAATAATGATAAAAATGGAGATATTGGCATCATAATATATAAACTAAGTAATATGGTATTATAAGATTCATGTAAAATAAATCATATATAGTGTAATGTCTAAATAGATGTTAGAAATGAAAAATGTAGTAAACTTTGATCATATATTGAGAATTTTATATAAATACAGATAAACTCAGGGAGTATGCATGATATACATCATGACATAAAAAAAATTTAATATACATGATGTCCATCATGGCATCAAAAAAATCATAAAACCAACCAAACAATATTCATATCCATGATACACACATAGGAAAATTGCATTTGAAATAACATAAAACAAATGAGAATGCCAAGGATCCACATATAAGAGACATGTTCAAATATCACTCACCTACATAAAATCAAATAATAAGGCTTAGATCCATAAGTAATGACATGTTCAAATGTCCACAATCTAAACAATTTGAATACACACAAACATGAAGCAATAAATCATGCATTAATAAGTTAAGTTG
Organism: Torreya grandis; assembly: GCA_037957365.1. Classification (NCBI taxonomy): domain Eukaryota; kingdom Viridiplantae; phylum Streptophyta; class Pinopsida; order Cupressales; family Taxaceae; genus Torreya; species Torreya grandis. Next base: position 2,415,322 of record JARHVA010001156.1, on the reverse strand, counting down.
ATCAACATAAACAAATTTTAACATATTGATATTTAGTAACTCAGGTATCCAATAATATAACGATATGGAATTATGTGAGAAAATAATCTCATAATGTAATGTACTAAATAAGGAATAATAAGGATAGTCATAGAATGCCTGAACATGTGTAAAAGGGTGCCCTAGTGAACTTGATGTGATGTGAGTAGGTTTTAGAAGGCCTGTGACTAGTTTGAATCTAAAAAATCAATGTGTGTGTTAATTAAAATAAGTACAATGGAGTCAGACAAGATTGTAGTGTATTTCTATCTAAAAGAGATTAGTTTTTTCTATGTATAATTTATGGGTTTGAGATAGTATCACCACCTACAACTACATCCAAAAATGACAATCTATATGTTAAAAAAATCACGCAAGTACACTTGTGAAACTTGTTTGATATAAAAAACATATAGATAAGTATTACATATATTGAATAAAAAATCAACTGATGTAAATGAGCTAGACATAACATGCCTAGGTCCTATTTTTATAATTTTTTTGTAGGCTTTTGGACATATGAAAACATGATAATGTAAAAATCAACTAACATATCCAAGGGATGTGGATAATAAAAATGTGTATGTGGTCAAAGATAACCAATATTTGGATATTAAATCTTATCAATTTCTCATAAATTATCATCATTTTTACCATCATACCACTTGTGCTCTATAATTTTAGCCTTATCTTTTGGATTATTTTGAATCCTATGCAAGCATATAACATGTTTCTCTATTGTGAAGGAAGCCTCATGTGTGGTTTTTTGATAAATCAAATTTGATCCTTACTTCTCATTTTTAAATCTATGATTGTCATCAATGCCATCATGAATAATATCAATTGTACTATGCTCAAATTTAAATGTAAGACATTGTTTTACTTTATCAACTATAACTGTTATTTTGTGTAATCATTGTTGACCCAATGTAGGACTAATATGATTTCCTATTTCCAAAATTTTGGGACCACATGTGATTGGGATTATAATATGTCCTATTATATCTTTAAAATATATAATATGTTTCAATTCATCTTGACCATGACCTATGTGTTGAATAAATGCAAGTGTACATATGTTTGGCTCTATGTCCTCATATATTTCCACATGTTATCTATATTTAATCTCAATAAAAACATAACTAGTCAAAGGATTCTATCTAGAATGCTTGTGATTTTTTATAGTTGACCCTAATTTTGAGCCCTTTTGGGATGCAGTAAGGGTTTTACAATTATAATCTTGTCTCTATCCTTATATTTCTAAATTTTATGTTATAATGTTGAAAAAGTACTTGTAGTAGGTGTTATTATTATGTGAAAGTTACAAAAGGGTTTCCCTCTTAATTTGACAATTTTATAGTAGATATATGCCATACTATTGACAAATATATTAATTCATTATCAATTAAAATTTGTAACATAACATGTGGTATATCATGTGCATTGTTAGCTTGGGTTTTGATAACTAGTTATATATCCTTGATTTTCACATTATTAATTGAATATGTAAATGGTGAACTTTGGATACCTTCATTCATTGATAATTCTAAATTTGACAAACATATTATTGCATGGTACATTTTATAAAATAGTTTATTATGTAATATTTATATTTTAGAAAATATTATTTCCATTATCAACATTTGAAATCATTGTTTTTCTATTATTGGTGATCACAAGATTGACTTCCTTTGAATAATTTTTTTATTCCCCTAGGATAATTGGTGTAAAATTAAAACCACATAATTAATCACCGATACTCATTTTCATTTAAATTGTATCATCATAATCATCATCAATGTCTTTTATAGATATAAAATTTTGATCTTTTGAATTTACTAGTAAAGGTAATTCTTGTACATCTTTCTCTTATTATATATTTTTAAGTGAATGATATTGTATTGAAAGATCTATAGATTATATTTTTTTATTAGATTCACCAACATCATATGTGTGTATTTTATTTATATGTATGATCTATGGTGGTGGAACTATATTAGATTGAGGTGCCCCTATCTGTGATTGATTTTCAATAGTGAAATCCATAATCTTATAATATATGAATGGTTGATCATCAAATATAAGTATCAATCATGTATAAATTTGACACATTAATTTATATTAGAAGGAAAAACTTCAATTTCATGTATCCATGGCCTTCCTAATACTAAATTATAATGAAATTAATTAGGCATTACTTTGAGCTGGGTAGATAATATTTTGGACCCTACTTTTATTTCTAAATTGATAGATCCCAATGCTTAGTAAGGCACACAATAAAATCCTTTGACATTATTATATGTATTTTGAATATGATCCATGTTAATACCCATTTTTTGTAAGAATTTAAAGTTATAAATATTCAACCCTAAACCATTATTAATCAAAACCCCTTTTACTATTGTACTCTTAATTTGAACTTATATAAATAAAGGAAGATTATGATCAATAGTAGATTACGTAATAAAATCCTAATTTTTAAAAATATAACATCCTCACTATCGTTCAAACTATTTATGGCATATTAAAATTAATAAGGATCTATATCACAAGGCATAGGTTTCTGATTCAATGCTTTATATAAAATTTATTGGAAAATAGTAGCTTTCTAAAGTAATTCTAACATAGAAATCTTAGTTAGTGTGTTCCTTAACTGATCCATAATATCATACCCTTTATATTCAGTAACTAGTCCCATTGGATTTTCTTAGGATGGGGAGGGATTGATTGACTTAGTTTCTTTTGTCTTGTTTGATGAGGCACCTAACCTTGTCTAGTGACAATAATTCAGACTATGGGATCTACTATAAGCTTAAGACAAATAGTAGAGGTAGAATATGAGATAAGATAATTGTAAGGTCAAGGGGCATGAGGAGTAAAAATAATAATGTGTTCCCTTTGAATTATATTAGTAATAGGTGGAAACTCAAAATTATCCATACATTAATAAGCATCATATGAATCTTCATTATGAAGTTGATAATTGATATGATAATTTATCTTTGCAATTAAATTATGCATCCATGGACTTACATACAAGTGAAATATTTTATATGTTTTAGTCAAACAACAAAACAAATTGGACCAAGAAGTAATACATAAATTTAGTCATTATGATCATGATTAGTATAAAAATCATAAAATATAAAATATGAACCATACCATAAATTCTAAAAATAGAAATAAACCCCAAGGGAAAATAGGATTTTAAAATATTCAATCAATATATGGGTTCAATAATATGTTTTTATCAAATTTTGGATTAAGACACCTCTAATCTTAATTTTAAAACTTGTTGCATAAAATCAGAATGAATAAGATATATAATAAATTATAAAAACTAATTTATAACTTATTATATTTAGAAATATGCCAAAAAGGGAAAGTATCAAAGAATAATAACTTATCTATAAATTAGATAATACATGATTTTGACTATGACTATGTGATAAATTAAGAGGATGAGTAAGGTCATTGTAAATTAAGAATAGGGATTCACATCTACCTAGACCAAGGCTACTCTATTTAGACAAGGTTGACATGAATTTTTGTCTATGGAGGGCATCGATGTCTGGTAGGGTTTTTACTCTCTATGTAAAAATGGGTCTGTGTGTCTTCACCCATGGGTCCTTTGTGCATCATTAGCTCCATGTGAGTTTTTATGAAAGCTGCTATATGCCTTTTTCTTTGTTGAAACCCTATCTATATATAAAATGAAGAACAAAAACATTAAATGGGAAAAATGGGTTAGTGGTTGAGTTTTTATTGACCTCAACACCCCTTATGTTAAGCATTGTCTGCATACCAATAATTTAAATATGGATCAAAATCCATGTACTTCTCCCATTATATAATGGTGTGAGTGAAATATTGGTGTAAATATAAATGTTGGTGAAATCCTAGAATGATTAAGTTATTCACTAATTACTTGTGACCTTAGAGGTGTATGCATATTTAGATCAGACATACTAGGGTAGTGTATACTCAAAATTATTAAGAATCTATTCTTTCCTCTCAATGTGCAGTTAGATATTCTAGTGATTTTCAATAATCTTAGCCTATCCATAAAATATGTTTAGAAAGTGTGGATTTATAGTGATAATTTTATAATTCCTTCAAATTTGACTTTTGCAATGTGGGGGACAACCCATTTGGTAAATTTTAATTTGATAAAAAAGATGTCATTTGGTGGGAGGACATGACTAGTAGATTCAAACACTACCTACAAGTGAGATAGTCCTAATGGAGTGGTCTTATCTAAGGGATATATATAGCAAAAATTAAAAGTGTGGGTTAGTCTGATAATGATTAGGCTACTTAAAATGATGAACAAGGATATTTAGAATCATAATTTGCTAAAAAGGTAAGGGTAATCCACATAAAACATAAGTAAAGGTGGTCAACGAATATGAAATTGGCCATGATCTAAGTGTGTATAATAAATGGTCACAAGTTTATTATTTTAGAAATTAATTTTAATGTATATGTCTACATTTCCCCCCCCCACCTTTTATTCTATTAGTGTATAAAATCCAAAGTACTAGAGTAAAAGGAATGAATATGTACTTGAACTTACCATAACAATCCTTATTGTAAGCCAAAATTTTGAGTTGTGCTTCATGAAAACCGTCAATGAGCATGTATAAATTAGTCTTTAGGATAAAATTCTAAAATTAAATATAATATACTTATATAGTGAATAATAAAGAATGAATGCACCTAATTGGGTATGTGAACCATTATGTTTTCTGGTGAAAACAATGTGATTGTAGAGGGTAGGATATTTGGATATTTTCATTTCATTGAGACATTTTGATTAGAATGTGCATGCCCCAATCCTCATTGGAATGAGAGTGTGTTTAAGAATGCAAGGTGTGATTGAATCCATAATTGAATACCCAAAGTAGTGGATAAGCTTGGAATACCTATATGAATTCTAATAAATCATTATAGTGTAAAACCTAGTTAAAACTAGGTGAATCAACCATGATAGATGGAATAGGATTCTATTTTTGAGGTAAAATTGGTTCAAAATAGCATGATATGAGTCTAGTGTATACAACATATAAAATGACATGAATTTCTCTTATTTTTATGATAACTAGTGTAAAATTGATCAAATATGTGGTCATGTGCCTTTTGCATGCCCCCAATATGATATTTGGGTATATAAATATTCTATAACTAAGTAATATTGAATGATTTTATAAGCAAAATCTTGTACAATATTCTAGAACAAATATCACTCATGATGCCCACAATATAATAAAAATATGAGACAAGTCTGAGTATTCATATAGAATAACTTTATATACCTATTGTAAATTACCTTATAACTAAATGTGATTATGATAAATTTTGTAAATCACTATTTTTTTACCATTGGGACAATAGTGCATTTTTATGGACATTATTGCCCTATGCCCTTGTCTAAATGAATCATTATTTTTTTGAACTAATTTCAAATTAAAATATGGGCATGAAAATATGATCAACTAAGAAAAAAATTAGTTTCTTATTTTTTTAGGTTACTTTTATAACTTCATCTCTAAGACAAGCCACTATGTATTCCCATTCTTTTGAGGTCAGTTGTGAAGCTTACATAATAATTTATTTCAAAATAATAAATTTATGTGAATTATTTTATACAAAAGTTTGAGATATGGATTAAAAAATATAAAATTTAAAATCATGGAAGAATCATAGATAGACTAACCAATATGGAATGTAAGATGCATGCAAAACCAAACATACATAGTTTCATGTCGAGATGGATGTTAGCAATCAGAAACATAGTGAGCATTGATCATTTACTAATCATTTTAGACTGATATAGAAAAATTCAAGGAGGATTCATAATATCCATCATGACATGAAAAAAATAGGAAGATACATGATGTACATCATGGCATCAAAAAATTAATAAAACTATGGAAACAAGAGTCATGGACATTATATACAATCAGAAATGCATCATATCTATAAATCAATCCTAACTCATAGAAGATAGATCATACCATAAGCTTTCGATTGGGGACACATTTGTTAAGTAGGAACATGACCAATATGGGGATCCTCTAGAACTGATTAGGGGATCTCTTACCACAATACACTATGATAGGGAGGGTTCCAAATCCTTTAGGCAATCATAACCATGAAATAACCCTAAGGGCATCATAAGTTTTGATATTTCATTAAACTAATAATGATCAAAGTAAATCTAATCTAGTTCTCACCAAAGCTTGTGGAAAAACATGAGAGGCTAGTAAATAATAAAAACATGTATAGGAGAATCTCAATTAATTTAAGTATGAATAAGACCCTAATACATGAAATATGAAGAGCAATATTATTTGAAGCCAATACTTTTGCTACTTATATATAATAAAGAGAGAAGCAAATTTATATAATACTTACCTAAATGATTAAATTTTTAAGGTTGAAAGAGGTTGTTGTGGTTTGTAAGGATCACTAAGAAATGCCAAAGCATCCAAGACTTATCCACAAGACTAGATTCTCCAATTATAAACCCTAAACTAAGACTCCTCAAGTGGAATGGTGGAAGAGCATATTGTAAAGAAGCTTGAGAGAATAATAACTCTTGATTTCATATTGAAATAATTATGAAATGATTTTATATATATAGATATATTTTACTCTAAACCCTTCTGAAAATTTCAATTAACAGGGTTGACCCAATCGGGCTAGAACAATTTTGGACAATTATTCACTAGGTCATGAGCTAGGTCTACTAAACACCAAACTAATTCCTAAGTGAAAATCACTTGAAACTATATAGGGTCAACCTGGTTTACCTAGCATAGTTAATTAACAAAAGGGACTTAAGGTAAGGAAAATAGGGATGGAATGTGTAAAAGACTAGAGGAGGGTGAAAAAGAAGAGTAATAGCTTAGGGAATGGCCTTTAGGAGATAGTTATATTGGTAATGAGTGGAAATATGGGACAAAAATCTTGTGAAGTGCCAATGGTTTGCCCACCCCTTTCTTGGTACACCCCTTATGGTGTGCACTCAAAGATAACGAGTCTCAATAGGTTCCTACAAGATGTAAATAATTAGTATTTGATAAAAGTTGAAAATATTATGTGTATACATATGCCCCACTCAAATCTCATCACATGTCACTAAGGTACTTTAGGATATGATGCTTCAAGAAAGAACATAAGAACATATAATGTTGATTCTAAAAACAATTTATTATTTTAAAGCATAAAATAACTGAAAGTAAATGACTAAAAGGGAAATAACTAAAAAGTAAATGTGATGCATACCTTGACATTCCTTTATTCTTGGATGGTTATCTAATTTGTTTTTAGTTTTGATTGTGATGGTGTAGAGACTACTTTTGACAAACCCAAGAATACAAAACTAAAGATTAAAAATAAAAAAAATGTAGAAAAGCCAAGATAACTAGTGCTATATGGATGGGATGTACTTGGAAATTTGGAAAGATGGGGTGAAAAGTGATATTTTAGACAAAATGACCAAGTCAAACCAAGAGTAAATCAAGTAACTAAAAAGCTAAGGCTACTAAAGACCAAAAATTTCAAACAAGTAAACCTCAAGTAAGAAAGGGAAACTCATCATGTAAAACCAAGGATATATGTCAAAATGGATGGTAATCAAACCTCAAATGTAAAATTAGTAAAAATGACAAGAAAAAAACAAAATGGTAAAAAAACATTAGTGAGTGAGAAGTAACAATCCTTATCTCACACAACAATGGAAAAAAAGGTGCATAAAAAGGGAAAACAACATTATCGAGTGAGAAGTAACAAGCCAACCTCACTCAACAATGGAAAAAGGTATGGACTCAAGTGCCTATAATATAAGGGTGTTATAACAAATGATAAATGGTAAAAGTAAATTAAAAAAAGTCTAGGAATATAATTATATGGTATAAATAATGTAATCTATATTTTCTCAAACTTGTTTTGCTTTAAGGATAGATAAAACTAAAACAAAGTAATGGTAGCATGTTTTTAAGAGGTAAATAAGAAGGGAAGTATAGAAAAGGTATAATAGATTTAAAATCATGATTTGTATGTCAAGGGGGGAAATAAAAATGGGTGGAGGGGAGAATTAAGGAAAATACAAGGTAGAGGAACTCTTTATCAAAGTCAAGACACTAAAATTAGGTTTATCAAAACAAGAGGACTTTTGACCTTAATGAATCTAAAGAACTTATACTAGATACATAAGTCTTAGGTCATAAAATGAAATATGTAGAGCATCCCATGAAGGCAATATGTATGAAAAATAAAATGGACCTACATTCCCATAATGTGTTCCCTATTCCTCAGGACCCCTTATAGAGTCATCAATCTACTGCAAACATTGGGTAATTGCATGATAAAGTAGGTAGCACCATAGATTTTATTGAATTCTCCTATTCCAATCTACTATCCTACTGCACCCTAATTGACCTCAACTCTACTATGATGTCAACTATGGATTTTGATATTTTATTAGACATAGGAGATGTGCTTATAATCACATCTTTTGTTATGATTTTGACTTTTGAAATTTATATATTGCCTTTTGTATATCATTGCCTTTTATTTTAAATGATTTGAATTTTAACTTTTTTGATGGATTTTTCTACTCCTCCATACCAATTTAGAAAACCAAACATGGGTGCTAAAGATGACTTTAATTTGAATACTTGGGACTTGGTTTCTAAGAGAGATAAATTCAAAGAGTATGGGGTCTAAAAGTCTCATAAATCTAGGTAAAATAAAAGTTGTATCTTAACTTGGACCTTGTTCTATCTAATATGGAGTGAAAGTAAAGGAAATCAAGAGGAGATGACACATGGAACAATTTGAATTGCTTCAAATCACAAAAAAAGTGACAAATGGTGAGAAAAATTGGATATAATGACAATAAAGTGTGATTCCTTATCATAAGGATGATGGAAATGGAAGAAAACATGCTAACATATATTGCTATGAAAATTACATTAATTAGATGAATTAAAATCTAAAGTTGAGAACAAGGATTAAAAACCTGTAACTATTGTAAAACACATTCTAAAAAAGGAATGATAGAATGGTAATTTTAAGTGGAAGGCCAGATCATAACCATGGTCTTACATTGCAACTCATAAAAGAGAAACCCATGAGGGTGACAAAAAGTATGCTGGAAAATAAATGAGATAAGCAAAAGATGGTATTTGTGAGGAAGGCAAAGGTCCCATCCATGGTCTTACACTGAAAATCATAAAAGAGAAACCAAATGGGTTTAAAAAGTGTGTAAAAAGAGCATGAAAATAAATAAGACTATGGTACATCATGAGGATGACTGAGTCCTATCCATGGATTTATAATGTAACTCATGAGAGAAAAAGGAAACCAAAAGATAAAAAAGGAAGGATTAAAGGTTTGTAAAATATGGTGTTCATCATGGAGATCAAGAGCATGAAAGTAAGCATTACATAGTTCTTCATTGAAAATGATACCATGAAGAGATATATGAAGAGAGGGAAGCTCAACTTCTAATGGAAGAATTGACTCAGAACCATAGAATAAATAAAATGGTGTTAACCTGGTGGTAGCGCATATGTTAGTATAACAGGCCCAAAGTGTAAGATAAAGATGAATGTGTTAATCCATTTAGATTTCATGAATTGTCTTTTAGAGAATTTTGCTAATAATTTTGTTAGTAGACTCAGCTTGGCCATTGCATTAATAATGATAAGGTTTCAAAAATTTGTGATTGATCTTGAATTTATCACAAATCAGTTTAACATTTTGGTTTTTGAAATTACCACCATTATCTAAAATAATAGTATGGGGAACACCAAAGTAGCAAATGATTTGTTTAAGAATGAATTTGGAAATGGTGTTACTAGATACATTAACAAGGGGAATGGTATCAAACCATTTGGTAAAATATTTAGTAGCCATGATAATAAAAACATGTCCATCTTGGGAGTGAGGTAATTTACAGATGAGATCTAATCCCCACATGGAAAATAAGCCACAAATATTTGATAGTTTGAAGCTTAGCTAGATCTGAGTGAACTAGATCATCATGAAGTTGGCAAGGAGTACACTTTTTAGATAATTTGATTGCATGTTTTTCAAGAGTAGGCTAAAAGTATCCCATACCTAGGAATTTGTGGGCTATAGAATGTCCACTATAGTGGCCACTAAAAATTCCCCCATGTGCTTATTCAAGAAGAGGAGGGACCTCATATTTCATAACACAATAGAGAAAGGTATCTTCAACATTGTGATAATAAAGGATGTTATGTTGAAACATAGCTGAAATCTTGTTTATGAATGCATGTCTTTTTATGAGAGTTTAAGTTAGGAGGATAAGTTTGATGTTTCAAGAATTGAATGATGTCTTTATACCATGGGCTTTGTCAAATGGTAACAACCTTGATGTGGTAGATAATAAAATATGGTGGTTGAGTAGAAGGTGAAAAATTCCTTATTTATATAAGAAAAGTAGGATTGTAAATAACTTGGTGGGCATGAAAGAGAGAAGCTCAAAAAGCTAGGGAATAAGTAATGGAATTTTGATATCAAGGGATAGGCTCAATAGTGAAAGAAATGAAATACTTAGTGAGAGTGGTTATAATTTATGATAGGTAATGATATTTTTACTTTTTCAATGGTAACCACCATTGACTTGGTGGAAACTAAGCTAGGAATCACCTAAAGCATGCAGATATTGAATGTCTAGATCAAGAGAAGTTCTCATGCCTAAGATTAGAGTTTTATATTTAACCATATTATTGGTGAATCAAAGGTGAAGTGAAAAGACAAAGGAATGATTTTTCCAAGAGGACTTGTGAGAATACAACCTATCCTATCTCCTTGAAGGAATTTATCACCATCAAAGTGAAGGGTCCAAGTATCATCATGTAAGTCTACATTAATTTTAGGAAGTTACTTGATTTCTACTTTAGATTTATTAGTATCAAAGGGAATAGAGGGATCATCGAGATTATTTGCTTCAAGATCAATGGTAGAGTTATTAAAATAATATTTAAGAGAAATATATTGATTGATACCTTCAATGTAGAGAAAATTATCATTTGAAAGACTATCTTGAAGGTGATTGGTAGCTAGCATATGAACTATGGCAAGTTGATCAATTATCACTTGTCCTTTAACATATTTTTGGGTCATAGTATAGAGATCAAATTCCATAAGGTATACCATCCATTTACCAAATCTATCTCTAAGAATAAAGTCTTTGGAGAAGAAGTGACAAATGGATCAAAATGGATGATGACATATGTAGTCTGGTAAAGCATGTAATGGTGAATATTTTTAGCTACAAAATAGATGGTGGGGAAATCACATTCAACTTTGGTATAACATGTTTCATAATCGATGAAGCCTTGAATAATGTAATAAATGGAATACTCTCTTATAATATCATCTTATTGGGAAAGCATTACCCCAACTGATATAGGTGTGGAAGAAATATATAGAATCAAAGGTCTATCATTGGAAGGAGGATGAAGTGTAGGTGGGTGAAGTAATGACTCTTTCATGTTATCAAAGAATTTTTTACATGGTTCCATCCATTATAAGGCACTACCTTTCTTAATAAGAGAATTGACTAAATGGATACGATAAGCCATTTTAGGGATGAATCATCTAATTGCCACAATTTTGCCTAAGTAAGTATGAATTTTAGGAATAGATCAAGGAATAGGAATGTTGATGATATCACTAATCTTAGTGAGTTCAACATCGATGATACAAAGAGACTAGGAATCTTAAGAATTTTCTAGATGTGACACCAAAAACACATTAATAATGATTTAGTCTAACCTGGTATTTGAGAAGATGATAAAAAATAATAGAAAGATCCAAGAGATGAATTTTATGAATTTTAGATTTAGTAATGATATCATTGACATAGGTTTCAATAATTTTTGGATAATATCATGAAAGATGTGATTCATTGCTTGTTGGTAAGTGTCTTTAATAGTTTTTAGACCAAAGGAATTTTTGACATAGAAATAGGTGCCCTATTTTGTGGTGAAAGTGGTCTTATGTTGGTCCTCAGGGTATATGTGAATTTGATTATAGCTAGAGAAGCCATCTATAAGAGATAAAATTTTATAAATAACTCTAAAATCAACAATGGCATGTATCAAAGGTAAAGGGAAGTTATCCTTGGACAAGTAAGGTTAATATTGAGGAAATCAATACAAATGTGAATGATCATAGTGAAATTTTTCTATATGGGAAAAATGTTAGAAACCCATTTAGAATAGTCCACTAGTTTGATAAATTTAACATTGAGTAATTTGATAATTTTTTTGTGACATTAGGTGAAACCTTAGGTGGAAATTTCCTTTACTTTTGATGCACAAGTTTAGTATCAAGATAAGTAATAATATTATGCACCATAATGCTAGGTTTAATACTAGGCATCTCCTCATAGGAAAAGGAAAAGAACTCATGATACTTATCAAAGAATAAGCTAAAATTATCATGTATGGTAGGTAAGAGTTTACAAGATACTGTAATCAGTCAATGATAGTATGGAGTACCATACTCAATGTAAGTGGAATTTTCAATAATCGTATCATTACCATATTGAAAATGGTAGGGTGCATTGGGTAAATAATAAATCAAATTATATTTAGGATCAATAGTAGCAATGATGTTGTTGAAGCAAGGGGTTTTAGTTTAAAAATTCCCAATTTTATGATGTTTTAGAAGAAGTTGATGTTCTTGTGAATGAAGTATTTCAAGAATAGCTTCATCACTAGGTAAGTAAGGAAGAGTAACATAATACTTAACATCTACTTCAAGATCTCAAATTTGATTATCATGGCGATCATACTAAGAATGTATCTGATGGACATTTGTTTCCTTGGCATTGAGTATAATCTTGAGAGTAGGAGAGCTAGATGGTTCATTAGGAATTGGAATTTTTTTGGGTTTGGTGATGGGGAAGGATTAGAGGTAATGATTGGATCCAAAGGTGTTCAAGGGTATGTAGAAATTTATGGAGGTTTGAAAGGTATAATTTTCTCTTCTACCCAAGGAGTATCAAGAAGTAGATAATTGGAAGGAAGCACATAAACTTTAGGATCAAAGTCAATAGTCATATAAATAATACGGACATCTCAATTAAATACATGTATTTGAGCTAAAGTTTTTTGATAATGTTAGACGATAATGTTAGACATCCAAGTCTCAAGATTGTTCTTGGTCCATTATGTAATTATCATCATATGTTGGAGAAATTGTACGTGTTTGAGAATCATGGGGAGTATTAGAAGGTGAAATCCTAATATTATGAATGTACAAAGAGACATGATGAGAGGATCTTAAAATATTTTGGCCACTCTAAAATCATTGTAAGTGAAGGTGTCTTTAGGTAAATAAGGCTCCTGAGAATTACATGGAGGGAGAAAATTGGTAATTTCATCAATAAGAGGGATAGTATAGTCCATAGGTAATAAAGAATGAGGAATACATTGTGAAATGTATGGAGCTAGCTTGGTAGTATTCAAGTATGTTGTAGATAATTAGGTTCATCATAATTAAAATCCATAAGAGTGACTTGTAATTTAGGATTCATGTTAATGAAATTGGGTAAAGGATCACTATTGATCTTAAGAATGGTGGGATTATTATACTGATATTTGGGATTAGGAAGTTGAATACTCCATGGATTGGGATTAGCCTCATGGTTATATCGTTTCCCATTATGTAAGAATTTAAAGCATTGGCTACCAAAATAATTAATGGCCCACATTCTATGAGTCCATGGGTGACAATGAATATGTTATAAGATAAGGGTAAATCGAGGACCATAAGCTTAGTTCAAATGGTCTTAGGTACAATGGTTAATGGAAGCCAAATGAAACCAAGTGGATTTTGGTTTATCTTATCAAAACCATGATAGGTAATATGGGTTTGCTTGAGATGATCCTTGTTATAACCAAGTTATTGGATAGGCCACAAACATGTCACATTATTACTAGAGCCTTCATCAACTACAACTTTATGGATAAGAGTAGTATTAATGGATATTTTACTAAAAATTGGTAGATCATACACACAAAAAAGAATATCATCATTGATCATGTCCTATTTAATAAATAAATAAAAGGTGTGGAAGAAGGACACGTAGTTTCAATGGTTTTTACATTGGTGGGTTGATATTCAATAGAAGGTAGTTCTTCATCTATAGAGGATGGACATTCAATTTATTTTAATTACTACATAAGGAACTTGTGATGATAGGGTGAGGTGAAAACCAACTCCATAAGTGGAATATTACAAGTCATAGAGTTGAGTTCTTCAAAAATGTTCTAATGATATTTAGAAGAACTAGCATGGAGTTTATGATGTAAAGTATCTTTTGAAGGAATAGATGTGGTTGAAGTTTTAGAAGGAAGAAGTTATTCCTCATGGGCTTCTGAATCTAGATTAGTAGTTGTATTTTCCTTAAGAATTTATTATTATAAAGATGTATTCTTAGGTTTGGTAATGGGATCTTTGTGAGCTGGCTTGTGATGATTATTTAACTTGGTAGTGTTAACATATTGAGAATTCTTATAATATTAGTCATAATCAACATCAATGGCATAAACATCCTTGGTATTTGGTTTATTATTTGAAAAATATTTTTGGTTAGTTGAGGTAAAATCTTTAGAAACCTATAATTTTTGAGAAAAAATGGTGTGTTATTAATGATGAATATTTATCATGGCTTCATGATTAAATGAATCACCAAACATATAAGAGATATCAAATTTAGTGAGCCATATACAAGATTCATAGAAATGACTAATGTTGGCATGTAACCAAAAACATTGATTAGGGTCATACCATCTAGGATGATTTTTAGGATAGGTGAAAGGTCTAGAGGGTGATAAGAGTTGTTTCATTTATTGCACAAAAAGTGGTGTGTGAGAAGATGAAGGGATGTTAGCTTTGGTAAATCCTAGTTTGGTTTACAGAGTATTACTAGTGATAGCATTGGTAGATGTTTGAAAATATCCTTTTAAAATTTTAGGATCAGGTTTGAATTACTTCATAAGAAATTTTAAAGAGGTTGAACAAGTTATCATTAGTCATTTTATGGTCAGCTTTATGGGCCAATGAGTTCCATCATTTGATAAAGTCATGAGTTGATTCCGTGGGAGATTGCTTAGCATTAAGGAAGTGGCTAAGACAATTTTTGGGAAGAGCATTATGTTAAAACTTTTTAACTAAAGGATTGACCAAATCTTTGAGTTTCCAAATAGAATATTGGGTAAATTGATTATACCATTCTAATACATTTTCAATGAAGGTTTTGACTAAGATTTTAGTAGTGGTAAAGGTATTATCTTGGATCCACTCTTTTTAAAGGTTTCCAAAGGCTTTGATAAATGAGGCAGGGTCTTTAGTACCATCATACTTGATAGTTGGAGATATGTTACCAATATCAATGGACATTATGAAGGGAGATAAAGGATCATATTGAATAGTTTGAAGCATATTGTTATTCATTATGGGTTGAGTAATAACATTTCCTGAGGCATCTATAAGAGGTGGAGGAATTTAATTTGGATTAGCTTGATGATGGATAGATGGAGGTTGATTAACCATATTAGTCAAATGATGTTGAATTTTCATCATTTGAATGGTGTTAGAGTTTTTTATTATGTTCATTTGTTGGATAACTTGGTCAAAAAGTTGAGTTATATCAGGAGGTGGGTTGGTGTTTATTAGGGGGAGGGTTATTAGTGTGATTATTGATTAAACTTGTAGCAATTTCTCCCATAATAGTCTAAAGGTTTTGAATATGAGGAGTATCTTGGTAGGTATGGAAAGGATCAAACCCATCAACTTCATCTTGAGGTGTGATTTTCACCATGCTACAAGTGATGGATGAAGGAGGGGAAGAGGTACCCTAAGAGTGATGGTGCTCTTGGAAGGAAAAGAGAGGAAAAAATGAACATCCCATATAGTATCTAAATGGATTAAAGCCATCCAAGAATATTGTGATAAGAGACTTTATGATGACTTGAGAGAAATAAACAAAATGCTAAGAAGGTGAAATAGAGAACTAAGTTAGCAGATAGGGAAAAAAAAATAGTATAGAGTTGATAGGGTCAACCTAGTATAGAAAATAAGGTCTAAAACTATAAAGAGTTGACTGGTTTGACCTAACACAGTAAATAGGGATTGAGAAAGTGTATAGGGTCGACTAGGTTGACCTAACATAACAAGCAAGGAAAAATAGATAGTTTATAAGAGACTATGTCGATAGAAATAACTATGTACTAAGACAATAAAATTTTAAAAGTACTTTAAAATAAAACAAACATACAATCAATCAGATTAATGAGGTTGATCCAATTGAGGAACATAACACAAAACCTTGTACCAATATTAGCTAATGCAAGTTCTTACAATACAACATATAATTAATCAAAAATAAAGCAATCAACTTGGAAATTAAAATATAAATAAGTGGTCAACCTAAATTTTGTTATATTATTAGAGTATAATTTTATATGTGATAGGAATTTGGCTATAATAAATCAACTAGAAATCAATCTAAGGATAGTTTCAAGATGTTTAGGCTAAAAGGGATCTATATTGGCAATGTTACATGTTTGGTATTGGGGCCTACCCCCTCACTTCACACACCACAATAATAAGGATATCAGGTGCTTAGCCAATATATACCATTAACCATGTGTATATACTTGGCTAAAAAACCAAGTTGTCTTCCCTCTTGGTAATGAAATCTAATTAGGTAGGCCTTGGGTAGATATTTGTTAAAATGATTTTTAAAATTTTGTGATTTGGTAGTGTGTGCATAAAAGAGAAAATAGTAAAACTAGATGGTATATTGAAACCACCTAATTAGACTATGTGATCTATTCTAAGCATACAAGCAACAAAAAAATGAAAGTGTGAGCTAATTACTAGAATATAATGGTTAATTCCAACTTTGAAACATAGCATAGTGTCTATTTAGTTGATAGTGTATGAAGAGAATACATAATAGGGTTAACAATGTCACTTCTATAATACAAAAGAAAAAATTCTAAAAGTGAATTACATTGATAGAGTCAACCTTGCTTTCTAGACTGCACAAAAAATATAAAACTACATCGATAGGGTCGCCCTAGTCAACTATAGAGGGGTAGTTTTAAAGACTGAAAATTATGAAAAATAGAACTATAACAAATTATATAAATGACAAAAAAGGATGGAAAGGAACCTTGGTGGGTTGGATGATGTAGAGAAAAAATAAGATTTTTATTGAATAACTTTGATTTGTACTTCCAAATTTTTATTTGTCAATTGGGTTGACCAAGCTTTACAGAGACATGTTGTTAATAGCTTGAAAATATATAAGGTTGACTAGGTTAACCTAAAATGCTAAACTTGATGCCTAAAAATATACATGGTCAACTAGGCTAGCCTAGTAGTCTGAAATAGAATTTTAGAAAACCTATACAAGTAGAATAGAGTCATTTTGATGTAGCTATGTGTTAAACCTATGGATAGAAGTTAGTACTGTGTCGATACAATCAACCCAACATCACAAATATATGAAAAATAAAATGATAAAATGATAAAATAAGTGAATAAAAACCTAAAAGAGTTAGATTCACATCAGGTTTACCAGAATATATATAATAAAAAATGCATCATGTCTATAAATCAATCCTAACTCAAATAAGATAGATCATACCATACACTTCTGATTGGGGACATATTTGTTAAGTGGGAACATGACCAATATGGGAATATGATAGAACTAATTAGGTAATATATTAGTGTAATATACTATGCTATGGAGGGTTCCAAAGCCTCTATTCAAGCACAACCATGTAATAACCCTAAGGGGGACCAAGTTTTGATATTTCACTAAACTAATAACAAGCAAAGTAAATCTAATCTAGTACTCACCAAAGTTTGTGTCACAACATGAGAGGTTAGTAAATAATAAAAACATGTATAGGAGAATCTTAATAAATATAAGTATGATTAATACCCTAATACATGGAATATGAAGAGTAATATTATTCAAATCCAATACTTATGTTACTTATATCTACTAAAGAGAGGAGCAAATTTAGAGAATACTTACTTAAATGATGAACCCTTCAAGACTCAATCTCTCCCTTGGCCAAATGGGATTCACAAGAGGTTGTTGTGGTTTGTAAGCATCACTAAGAAAGGCTTAATCATCTAGGACTTATCTACAAGACTAGATTCTCTAAATAGAAAACCTAAACTAAGACTCCTCAAGTAGAATGGTGGAAGAAAAAATTGTAAAGAAGCATGAGTGAATAATAAATATTGATGAAATTATCTTGTATATATAGGTGTATTTGAACCTAAACTCTTTCAAAAATCCCAACTGAAAGGGTTGACCTAGTCAACCTATCACAATTTTGAATAGTTATTCACTAGGTCATGAGCTAGGTCAATCAAAGGCCAAACTAGTTCTTAAGTGAAAATCACCTAAAAATATATAGGGTTGACCCACTCAACCTAGAATAATTTTATGAAAAAAGGGACTTAAGTTGAGGAAAAGAGGGATGGAAAGTGGAAAAGATTGGAGGAGGGTGCAAAAGAGGAGTAATAGATTAGGGAATGATTTTCAAGAGCTAGTTAGATTGGTAATGAGTGGCAATAAGAGAAAACAATCCTATAAAGCACTAATTATCTACCTACCCATTTCTTAATGCACCCCTTAAGAAATTTACTTAGATAGATTTATTCTTGATGGGTTCTTTCAAGATGTAAAGCATCAGTATTTGATAAAATTTGAAAATATTATGTGTATATAGACATGACGTGCACACACAAAAGAACATAAAACACAAAATAATTCCAAGGGACCACATGTAATAGACATGTTCAAATGTCATTCACATGCATAAAATCACATTACAAGTCTTAGATCCATAAGCAATAACATTCTCAAATGTCCATAATCCAAACAAGTTGTATACACACAAAACATGAAGCAAGAATTTAGGCATGAATAAGTTAATAATATATACATAAGTAGATTTTAACATCTTAATATTGGTAACTCAGGTAACCATTAATATAACAATGTGAAATTAAGTGAACAAATAATCATGTAGTGTAATATACTAAAATAAGAGTAATAGGGATAGTCATAGAATGATACAACATGTGTAAAAGGATGCCCTAGTGAACTCGATGTGATGTGAGAAATTTTTATAATGTTTGTAATTAGTTTGAATATGAAAACTCAAGGAATGTGTTCACTTGGAAAATTCGAATAGAATTGGACAACATTACAGTGCATTATTTTCTAGGAGAGATCAATTTTGTCTATGTAAAGTTTTTGGGTTTGAAATGGTATCACCACCTATAATTAAATCTAGAAATGACAACCTATATGTTTATAAATTCATCAAGTACACTTGTGAATATATATATATATATATATATATATATATATATATAATTAATAAAAATACTAAACCACATATCAACTGATGTAAATGAACTAGACATATCATGCATAGGTTTTGGTCTTTTGAATTTTTTGAAAATATTCTAAATTTTTTGTAGTTTTTTCATATATGAAAACATGATTGTCTAAAAATAAAGAAACACATCCATGGGATATGGATAATCAAAATATGCATGTGATGGAATATTATCAATTTATAGATACTGAATCTTGTCAAATTACCATAAATTATCATCATTTTGATTATCATATCACTCATGCTATATAATTTTAGCCTTATATTTTCCATTGTTATGAATCATGTGCAAGCACATAACATGTATAATTATGAATTAAGCCTCCTATGTGGCTCTTAGGTAGATAAATTTTAGATTTGATTCTCATTTATGAATTTATAAGTGTCGTAAATGCCATAATGAAGAGTACAAATTATACTATCCTCAAATTTAAATGTAATACATTTTTGTAACTTATCAACCATAGTTGATAATTTTTTTGTAACCATTGTTGATCAAGTGTATCATAATATAATTAATTGATCACATAAAAAAAGAGTTTTTACAAATTTGGGACCAAATGCAAATGGAATTATAACATTCCATATTAAATCATGGCATTATATGGCATGTTGTAATTCATCTTGACCATGACCTATGTGTTAAACAAATGTAAGTTTACATACATTTGGATTTATGTCCTCATCTATTTCCACATGATGCCCATATTTATTCTAAATAAAAACTTGAAATAGTCAAAGAATTATATCAAAATGCTTGTAATTTTTCTATATTTGACACTATTTTTTAGCCATAATGGGTTGTAGTAAGGGTTGTATAATATGAATAGTGCCTTTATCCTTATATTTCTAAATTTTGTGTTGTGATTTTGAAAAAATATTGGTAGTATGTCCTATTATTTTGTGAAAATTACAAAAGGGTTTGTCCTCTTAATTTGATAATCTAATAGTATATCTATGTCATACAATTGGCAAAGTAATTAAGTCTTTATCAAGTAACATATGTAACATAACATGTGATCTATCATGTGCACTTTTAGCTTGGATTATGATCATTGGTTTTGTATCCAATTTTTTCACATTATTAATTGAATATGTAAATGGTTCCATATAGATACTTGTTATGCATTGATATTTGTATTTTACCTCTTATTATCTAATAATGTTAGATTTTAAAAAAATATTAGTCCATCATACACCTAATAAAATTGTGTTCATTATAGTATGTACAATGCATCAAATATTATTTCCATTATCAATATCAAAAATCATTATTTTTCACTTGGTTATGCTTACCGAAATGATTTACTTTGAATCATCTTTGTATTCACTTGTTCTAAATGGTGTAAAATTTAAACCACATAAGTAATAATCAATTTTCATTTGCATTAAATTTGTCTCATCATTGGAACTAATATAAGAATAATCATTAATGTATCTAATAGATATGAAATGTAGATATTATGAATTTAATAGAAAAGGTAATTCTTGTACATCTTCCTCTTGTTATATCTTTTTAAGTGAATGTTGTTGCAAACAACTATAGATTGTTACTTTTGACCATTTTTACTAGATTTACCAACCTCATATGTGTGCATTTTTTATATATGTATGATCTCTTGTGGTGTAACTATAGTATATTTAGGTTCCCTTATTTTTTATTGATTTTTAATAGTGAAATTTATAATATTATAATATATGAATGGTTGATTATTATCATGGAATGAATGTAAGTATCCATTATGTAGAAATTTGGCACACAAATGTAGATTAGAAGTTATAGATTTAATTTCATGTATCTATGGCCTTCCTAATAGTAATTTATAATGTAAATTATTAGGCATTACTTGGAACTGAGTAGATAATATTTTGGGCCCTCCTTTGATATACAAAGTGATAAAGCCCAATACTTGGGAAGGCACATCATCAAATCCTTTGATATCTATATATGTACTTTGAAGATAAGCCATGTAAATACCCATTGTCTATAATAATATAAGGTTACAAATATTCAACCCTAAACCATTATCTATCAAATCCATTTTTATTATTTTAATCTTAATTTAAACTTGTATAAATAAATGAAGATTTTGATCAATAGTATATTGTGTAGGAAAATCTTCATTTCTAAAAGATATAACATCCTAAAATTCCTTAAAATTATTTACAATAGATACAAAATAATAAGTATTTGTATTACAAGGAATAGGTGTCTAATTTAGTAATATCTATAAAAATATCTTTGAAAATAGTAACTTTATGAATCAATTCTAACATATAAATATTAGTTGGTATATTAATTAACTAATTCATAACATCATACACTCTAGATTGAGTAACTACTCTCATTGGATTGGGTTAGGGATGGGAAGGGATTGTTTAGGTTAGCTTCTCCTAAATTTCTTGATGAGTCACCTAACCTCATCTAGTGATAATAACTCAGACCATGGGTAATACTATAATCATAGGGTGAATAGTAGAGGTAGGATATGAGCTAAGATAGTTATGAGTTTTAGGGGTGGGATAAATGAAAGGAAACATATTTTCCCTTTGACATCTATTAGTAATAGGTGGAAACTCAAACTAAGCCATTCAAGAATAGACATCATAAAATTATTCATTATTAAGCTCTTGATTTATATGATATTTTATCTTTGTCATCAATTCATTCATCCATGGACTTACATACAAGTGAAATATTTTACAGGTTGTAGAAAAAGAATTTAAATAATACCAAAAGACTTTGGAACAAGAAATAATATATATATTCACTCATTATAATCACGATTATTAGGAAAATAAAAAAAAATATTAAATCTAAAATGCCAAAAATAGAAAAAACCCTAAAGGGAATCTAGGGTTTTTTAATATTCAATCAATAGATATGTTCACCAATATGTTTTATCAAATTTTGGATTAAGAGAGTTTTAATATTAATTATAAAAATTGTTTCATAAAATATTAATGAATAAATTATACAATAAATTACACAAACTTATTTGAAACTTATTATATTTATAAATTTGCCAAAAAGGGAAAGTATCAAAGAATAAGAACTTAGCTAGAAATTAAAAAAATGTAGGACTATGATTTTTTTACTGATTAGGAGACTAATTAATGTGAATTTAAATTAGGAATAGGGCTTTGCATCTACTTGGGACAATGTCTTACTATTAAGACAAGGTTAACCTTCATTATTGTCTATAGGGAGAGTTAGTGTTAGATAAGGTTTTTCCATCTATGTGAAAATGGGTTTGTTTACCTTCACATGTTGGTCTTGTGTGTGTGATTATATCTATTTTATTTGTTTCATAATCCATTTTGTTCCTTCTTATTCACTTGGTATCTTAGTACACCATGAATAATAAATGGAATAAATGGGTAAAATGGGTTAGTGGTTAAAGTTATGTTTTACATAAACACCCCTTATATTGAGCACTACCTACATATCATTACTCTGAAGAGGATCAAACTCCATGTAGTTTTCCAATGCTATAGTGGTGTGTGTGAAATAATAATGTAATTATAGATGTTGGTACAATCCTTATGTGATTAATTTCTTCAAAAATGACTTATGACCTTGGAGGTGTATGTAGACATAGCTAACATATACTATGGATTTGTGTACTTATCATTTGGAAGAATAGTTCCTTTCCTCTCAAAGTGTAGTTAGATATTCTAATGATTTTCAATCATCTTAGCCTCTCCCTAACTAATGGTTATAAAATGTGGATTTATAGTGATCATTTTGTAGTTACTTAGAATGGGACTTTTGAAACATTAAATATGACATGTTAGGTGAATATCAATTTGAACAAATATCCATTATTTTATGGAAAGACATAGTCAAAAGATTCAGACCTTAATAGCAAGTGGAATAGTCCTAAAGGAGAAGCCTTGTATGAGGAATAATATGACTGAATTATAAGTGTGGATCAGTCCATAATAAATTTGGAATAATTATAATGATGAATGGTGATATTAAAAATCACAATTTACTTAAAAGGTAAAGGTCATTATAATAGAAGTGAAATATGGGCATTCAAAAAATGTGGAATTGGGTATGAGTAACATGTGTACAAATAATGGTCACAAGTATAATGTTTTATAACAAAATAATTTATTTTCCTACACCTACATATCAAATACTCCAAAGAGGTAATAAATATAATTTATTTATCCCACTTAGATTGCTTTATGCAGTTGTACTCCTTTTACTATGTGAATGCATCTATACAGTCTTGAATAATTGATTATGCTTTATTTAGGAATTATAAAATAACCTTGTCACTTGGTTGATGACTACCTGAAATTCTTAGAATTAGAATTGGAAAGAATATAAAACTTTTTCTAAATGTACAATGGTGTAAATATGCTTTTATATTGAAATTTACATGTGAAAATATAAGTGACTTGAGTGTGCCTTTATAAAAATACAAAATGGGATACCACATGCTATAAATCCTTAAAAATTAAAGGTAGGGTAATGGTTTTTTTAATATTAAAAAATGATCATTATAGGGTAAAAGATAAAAAAATATTGTAAGGACTAAAATACCTCCCACTAATGTCCGTATTGGATGTTATTGTCAATTACAAAATATGTAAAATTTTGGATCTAGGTTTGCCCATACAAAATCTAAAGGGTATTTTTAGTGATCAAAACACTTTTTTAGGAAAAAAAATAATGGTTTGGAATAAACATAAGTCCTGTAGGTGATTAGGATAGGATGAAATGGTAAAATCGGTATTGATTAAGTGCACAAAATAAGTAAAGTGGAAAATCATCAAAACTAACATGATTAAGTATTCATGACTAGATATAGGTTATTATATATATGTAAGTAGTGTTTAATCATCATAAGGGTGATTGGGGTTAGTTCAACCCATTAAACTCCCCTTTTTCTCTATTTTCAATTTTTCAATCATTACAAAGCCCTATTATGATTTCAACCTTCAAGAAGTTATTTATAAGTCTTTTGCACATATATGAATGTCAAATATATACATATAAACCTAATTTAAGATGTCATAAATGATCAAGATCTGAATTCTTGATTTTTAACAAAAGACATGATTGATTAGTTTAAGACTATAATGGCAATTAATCTTGTCCCAATTTGGATGACATATCCTTCATCATTTTCAATCATAGCTTCTAGAAACTTGAAGAATTAATCCTTATCAAATTTTTATAACCTTATGTCAGTTCACACAATTAGATCTCAGATAGTAAAGAACTAATTTTCTCATTTCATTTCATAGTTAGCCTTGTTTTAATTGATTTCACTTTATTGAATTCAACTTATTTTATTTCATTCTACTTATTTAAAGTCTATTTATAATATTATTTTATATTCTATTCAATTTATGTAAATTAGTATTGATTCATACATTAATTAAAATTTAATAAAATAACTACCAATTTGCATTTTCATTATAGTTTCTTCTTTTGATAATGAAATGTATAGATTTTCTCAATCCAATGTGGCATCCATGAGGTATAACTAGTACTATCCTAATATAAATGGGAATTGAGTGGGAGAAGATGTCACCCATATTTGTCTATCCACAACATTTAGTCCATAAGTAATTATTATACTAATATCTCCAAGGAATGTACCATGATGTGGATTGGGTAACTCAATAATGTCATGTCGCAATTGTCATAAGAATGAAATGTTACATATGTTTTGGAGTTGATATTCATCAATAAAAATATATTATTGATAAACTTATTTTATATATGTTGTTGTGGTCAAAATATCTTGGTTTTTACCCTATTTTTTTTATAAAACAATAAAATGTTGTAATGATAATAGATTCAAAACTAGATAGATATCAAAATTATAAAGATATACAATAAGAAACAATGCTAATTTTGGAAATTGAAAAATATGGAAAAATTATTTTTGGAAAACACCTAAAATAAATACACTTAAGTCAAATTGAGATATTTTTTTAGCATTTTAGATATCTAAAAGTATAAATTATCAAAGATATGATTATGTATACTCAATATCAAGCATAACATATAAAACTACTACTAGATAGGTTTTCCATAACATGACTAAAACACAAGTCACTTGATTTTGTTGACCTCGAACTTGTCCCAGATGACTATGACTAATGACTGACAAAGAAATATAGATAAAACATTATTTTGATAATGAAATATTAGAATCAATATTAGAGATTATTTTATATAGGAATAATATAATATAAAAAAAACAAAAGTACCTCAATTATGTTGATCATAGACATAGCCAGCTTGATTTTGATGAAAATTTTATTGTTGTTCCTCCTAAACCTAAGTTTGCTAAGTAAGTTCCAATATAATGATTTAGGTTATGACTCATAGAATTCACTATTTTAATAGGAAACCCTAGGGCCACATTGAAATATTAGAAACCTATAAAAATGGGTAAGTCTAATGGGTTAACCTGACGTCAATCACCCCCTAATGATTTACCATTGCCTATGTATCCAATACTCTAAAGAGGGAAATGAAACACATATAGTTCTCACACCTATAGTGATTTTGAAATTTCCTCCTTGACTATTTGTATCCAAATATAATAATGGATTTGATACTTGAAAATGATATATATTGACTTTATTCAATATGATTTAGACTTGACTTATGGCTACTCCTTGTGAGTGATCTTGAATTTGGAAAGGATAGGGAATTTTTTTTCAATGTGTAATAGTGGGTAGGATAGAAACTAAGTGATAACAAGTGAGGCTAATAGATTACCTTTGATTTTTACTTATATGTGAACCTTTTGATAAATTCCTTTATCTAAAATTGTAAAATGTGTAAGAAAACAAACAAAAATAATTTAAAATTTGGAAATTAATTGTTATTTAGTATGGGACATGGTCACTCCAAGTGGATATAAGTGAAGAATCTATTTTGTCCACTTAGAATGGATCTATCCCAAAATATGAAGTATAAATTTAATAAGCTATAGATAATATGATGGTGATGTTAAACATTTTGAGTATTTAAATTTTTAATTTCTATGTAGTTTTGATAGAATACAAAAGGTTGATCTGTATATAGATAAAGGTCCTAGAGGAATGGTGAATAAGGGTAATATTTTTGGGTGAAATTAATGTTTAAGAGGTTTTATAAATTCTAATTTTCAAGTTAATATGACTATATTTATGTGTCTACACCCCATAATTCTATTAGTGAAATTGCTAGAGTAAATGAGAAATAATTAAACAATGTGTAAAATACACTTTGTCTTTGAGCAGATACTCCAATTGTGTAGGGCACTCAAATTTAGAAAACCATAAAATAGTAAATGAATATGTAATTTTTCCATTTTAAATATTTAAAAGGTTTAAATTTTAAAATTAAAAAGAGATCAAGGAAAGAGTACATATATATGTAGATGAAGCCAAATTACCATGTAACCAATAATTGATGATGGAAAATCATGCCCCCCCTTATTAAATCATTTGGATAATTTGAATTAATATACAATTGAGAGTGATAAATTACTATTTTTGAATAACTAAACAATCCCTTGATTTTTAAATATGTATGATTTCAAATCTTGTGAATGGGTAATAATACTCAAAGTACCATTCTAAAAGGGTGGAACCATGATGGGTTCACTAGAAGTGATGCCAAGACCATTTAAAGGCACTAGAATTGAACATACACCACCCATAATAGATTATTGAACCACATAATGTATTCACTAAAAGTAATGTTAAGTCCATTGAGTGTCACTATACTTGAATGTAAATTACCTATAATAAATTAAATCACATTGTTATAGACATATATAGATTCTATTTTGCATGATCAAAAGATAATGAAGAATATTTATAACCCCATAATGACCACATTCCTAATATATTTGTATTGAAATAATAATAAATATTTTGAAACTATAAATTTGAATTTTTAAAATGTGTGCATAAATAGGCATCATGCCCTTTGATTTTTTTTATTTTGCTTTAACAAATGTCATGACTTTTATACTTTGATATATGTATATATGAGAATGAACAAGCATCATTCCCCATAAATATATGTTAATTATATGGAGCACCATGCACATATATTATTAATTCTAATTTGTTTTGAAACTTATAACTTTGATCTTGTGATTTTTTTGCATATGCATTCAAGTGTGTATGATGTTGTACTTTGAGTTTCTGAAAAAGTGAATGCATATTAATGTCATATTCCCCCATAATATGTATTAATGTGAAAATATATGTCATGTGTTTGATTTATAAAATGATTTGAATATTTGAAAACTGGTAATTTGTTATTGAATCTAAATTTTGCATTACTTTGAATCTTTGAAAACTTGCACTATATTATTGAATCTTATTTTGAATCTTTGAAAATTTGTACTTTTTATTTTTATTTTTTTTAATTTATTCAAAATATGATGTTTATATTTTCATGTAGGCTTATATTTCTAATACAAACCCATTGTGATGTCCCCCTTCAGATATGAAGGATGTATTTTACAATCCACTCATCTCAAAAGAGGAGATAATTATATCATGCGATAAAGATATAATCATGTAATATAGTGTAAGATGTGGAGAGTATGTCAACATATTAATTTAATTTTCATTGAATCATGTATGTGACATATTTAATGTGAGGAATATATGTGTTATATATATATATATATATATATATATATATATATATATATATATATATAGTGAAGCACATAGTAAAATAACCATCTTTGAAGTAAACTATGCAGTAAAAGTGAATGGTATGTATCATGGCACCACTAATCAAGTGTAAAAAACACAAAATTCACAATACCCAATGTCACAAAATTTCATATAATAAATGATGCATATAATGTACATGAATATGTTGTAATAAACAAGATTGAGGGTTGAAGACAAAGGGCAATAAGAATATGGAAAATAAGGAATAGGTTCAAATGTTGCATAAAACATACGGTCAAGGGCCACAAGTAGTGGACTTATTCAAATTTATAACATACCAAGCATAAATATCACACACACACACACACACACACACACACACACACACACACACACACATTCAATAAATTTATATTCAAGTGGTAAAGGCCACACACAATAAGTAAGAAATGTCTAACCTATCATGCAGGAAATTAAACAATAACAAACAAGTATAGAACAAGTTAAAACTATTATATTTCATCCATATGTATTTATGTCATATTATATAAAAGTAGCATATCCATTTAGCATAATGTAAATATGAGAAAATATCAAAACACTTATAATATATGTATCTCTACATGTTTAGGAAGTCATAGAAATATATAATTTTTTATAATGTAACCTATATAATTAGATGCCAAACATAGGTATGGCCTCTAGATAGAAGGGAGTCCAACATTTTAAGCATCCATATATAGTATGTCTTACATCAACTCATATACCTCATGAAATGTATGTTTGTTTGAAAAATGTTATGTTGTCTTAAAAAATTTGATAAATAAATTTTGTAAAGAAGTAAACTAGTAACTTTTGTCTTGCTTATGTGTTGATATGGATTTTTTAGAAGATTTTGAATGTTTTTTTAATTTTTTAATATTTAATTTTTTTCTATTTTTGATATTTTTGAAAGGAACTAGCTAATGATACCATCAATGGGAAGACCATAGTGTGTGTTTTGATCATATATGTTAATATTTAATTTTTGTGGGTGAAAAGTGTTATGTATAGATGGATGTAAATCTGAGAAGGAATAAGGTATTGTAATCTAATTGTCTTGATAATTGTTCATAGAATATTTTGTAGGATTTTTATAAGGTTATTTTGATTTACCAATGAAATTTAATAAATTGATAAACTATTGCAATACTGATTTATATTACATAATATATGTAACCTAAATGTAAAATATAGTAAAATATACAATTTGAGATTATCTATAAATAGTAAATTTTATTGAACTATGCAAACTAGCTTGGATCTAGTTTATGTTGACTATATAGGTATATTTTTTATGTAATACTGGCTAGAAATCTCTACGATCTCTATCATACATGAAAAACAAAATTATGTGATGCATTTACATTGGGGTGCACTAAGGTGGACCAAGGAATATTATAGCCTTGTCTATTAACTATAGTCATGTTTTTCTTGATCGTACAGATGATTTTTCTATATGGACACCTATGATTTATTGATAGGGTATGTTGAATATTTTTGGATATAAATATGGTGCATGGAAGTTCCTATAATAATAAAATCCTAGTTATTTTACTTAAACCAAATAGGGATAAAATACAAAGGGGGGAATCATGCAAGGGGAATATCTAAGCTATCCTTAGAAAACCCTACATAATATGAGTGTTTCCTACATATCCCAAAAGGACATTAAGTCAATTTATTTATCCCTCTTAGAGTGTGTTTGAATATTTATATTTGATATATGGATTCAAATAGTAAATTGACTTGAATGCTTGATAATGAATTCTATTTACCTACAAGAAAAAAAATCTTCAGTCTTGGCCTATGTCTATTAGTATATTAAAAAATTTAAATGTAAATATTAGTGCTTATTTTCTCTATATACAATAAAATTTAAAAGTGATTGTTATATGTGTATTGAATGGACTTGATGTTCTTAGCTTATTTTCATTAAGTAACCTTGTTAAAAGTGTGGGAGGTCCAATATCAAAATTTATCAAGTTTTAAAATTTACCATTGGGTCATGAGGAACAAGGTCACACTATTGGACAAGGATAGGTTATAGCCCTATTTGACATAATTGGTCTTGTCCTAGAAGGTTGGAGACTATCAAAACTTAGTTGACATGAATATGTAAATATAATATGGATTTATAAATAAGGTTTTCAGTGATTTCAAGAGAGCTATTAGAATAGTTAAGGCTCTCATAGAGATTTCAAGTTAAAAAAATGGTGAATAAACCAAGGTAATGATGTCAAGATTAAACATCACCAAGCACTTGACGGTTAAATCTGAGTGTCTATATTTTCCCCCACTTTATTCTAGTGATGTCATGAATTGAAAATACTAAAGTAAAGGAGATGCAAACCTAAGTGTGTATACACACTTTTTAATTTAATGTGAAGATTGACTGTGAAAGATACCTCAATGTAAAACCTACAAAAATGGCACTAAAATTTGTTTTTATCCATATTTTAAAATAAAAAATCTGAAATTTAAATTTGAAAATAGAAAAAGGAAATAATACACATGAGAGTATATATAATCTAATTATCCTATAAATTGAAATTGGAAAAGTGTGTGTTCCTTGTTATTGAGGTAATAAGAGAAATGTTAAACCTATGGAAAATTGAGAGTAATCAAGTCTCAATTTGAAAACTAGTGAAATCCCTTGTGTTGGAAATATTTTATGCTCTAAATCTCAATTGAATGTGTAGTGTAGTATGTAAAATATTTGAAGGGGTGGAACCACCAAATATGGCTCAGTATAATGCAATCATAGACATTGAGTGACACTAGACTAAAGTTTGGTATGATAAGATAATGAAACAAACAAATGTGTATTGTTAAAGTAAAACCATAGATGTTGAGTTTCACTAGACTCTAACATGGCCCACATTCAAAATGAAATAAATTACATAGCTACAGATGGATTTAGACTATATTTGAAATATTTGTACCTTATAAAGTTGAACTTTAAAAATTTGAAATTTGATGTGTATAAACATTAACATGAATGAATATCATGCCCCTTCCATTTTTATTGTATTGATATAAAATGTCAATTAAACATGTAACTATTTTTCACATGCCCATGCATATGCATCAAGTGTATGTGAACATATATTGAAATAAATATAGGAATGAGTGCACATACATGCCATATTCCCATGTAATATGAAAAATATAAGTCATAATATAATTATGAAAAATGTATATTATCATAAATCTAAAATTTATTTCTCACGAGGATTTTAATTATCAAGACAAGCCCATTGTGATGCCCCCTTTTTGAGATTACAGACATAGCTTGAAATTCACTTATCTCATAAGAAAAACTGAAAAATATGTGAATATATATAATCATTTAGTATCATATGAATCATTTCAATTATATTTCATCATAGCATTGAATATATCATTGACTTTCATATGAAACACACATTATATATATATATATATATATATATATATATATAATTAAATCACATAAGCAAGATGTACATGAAATGTATCATGACACAAGAGTAAAATTATAAAATAGAAGAAATGTGTGATATGAACCACTACACCATAAAAAAAATTAAAATTCAAGTAATGGCATATAATGTCATCCAATTTTCATAAAAATTTCATGCACAAGGCTAAAAGGCCATATATAAGGGACATGTTATTGTTTCATAAACACACAAATATGAAGGCCATACTCAAATGGAATGATGATGTCATACAAGAAATAAAATGTATACATTGTACACACAAGGCCAAGGGACACACACAATAAGAATTCAAGTCTTAAATAATCATATAGTAAATTAAAAATCTTTAAAAGAAGCAAAGAGAAAATGAGACTAGTGTACATCAATTATATGTATGAATTTTATTGTTAGGAAATAACACGTCTATGTAGAACAATATATATTATGAGTGATTATAAAAAAAATGTTTGATACATAGGTAAACATGTTAGAAAGGTTGTGGATAGATACAACTTGTTGAAGTCTTCACAAAAAATGAAGTGATGCCCCTAGGTTACTAAGGTTGTTAGGTGAAAAACAAATCCTAACATTTAAGAATCATGTAATAGTATGTCCTATATCACACTCACATACCTCATGAAAAGTAGTTTATATTGATAAACCAAAATATGCTATCTACTTAACATGAAATAAATAACATATGTAAATAAGTAGACATATCAATGTAAAAAATAATTAAGGTTATGTTTTTGACTTTTTTAAAATAATTTGATTTTCTTGAATATTTGATATATATATATATATATAATTTGAAATATTTGAACTTAAAATATTTGAAAAGTGAAAAAATGCAAGGCTTATAAATTGAATAAATGGGAGGGATTTGAACAATCTGCAACAAGTGTTAAAGTAAAGTGTGGAAAGAAGGAAAGCGAAAAAATATGCCCCCAATGTATGTGTAAAGGAGTCATAACAATGCAGAATAAATGATAGATATGTAGATAAAATTTTACATTCCCTTCGATGGGTAAGAGAATGTGTTTGCTCATGGAGAATGTATGAGTATATAAATGTCATCATGGAAGTACAAAATAAATCATAACATGATAGATATGTCATAGTAAGCAAGTGAAGTTACATATATAATGTGTATTGAAAACATTCTAAGATAGTTATTTTGAGTCCACTTAAAAAGTAAGAGGGTAAGTACCCAAACTAAAAATAAATATAAATGATAAAATAATGCTTATAATTTAGGATAGAAGAAGGAAAAATGAATTAAAGGAAAAAAGTTATGTAAAAGGGATAGTTCAATTAGCTAACTAAATATTTCTATAATGAGAGGCATGTATGAATAAATCATGGCATGACATGGAAGAGTAAATTCATATGAAGAAGAAGTGTCAATTGTATATACTTCTTAATTTGAATAGAAATCATATGTTTGAATATAACCATCTAATTCACTACTCATATGCCCATGTAAACATGTATCCTCATGTATAATAGGAGAATATGTAACCACTTATACATGTTTTTAAAAATTATGAATAACATGTGGTGCCATAGGAGATAAATACCTCTTTTTATGTACCACTTTATACGTAATAAATGTAGACACCAAAATTGTGTTGACTACCTTTTGTCCCTTACACATCTTATTAATTTAAAATAAACAACTTATTTTAAATTATGACATCACCTCGACACCTCACCTAGGACACCTCACCCTAAGACCATTTCCTACTCTATGACTCATCCTATGACTAAGTCCTTCATATCATAACCACCTAAGACCTATTCTCACTCCTTTCCAACCGCCTAACCAATACTCATGCATAATAACCTTGTCTTTTGACCATTTTCCAATAGCAAATGTACATGGTGGATGAAGAATAGGTGAAAGGCTAAAAATAGACCTTTTACCCATTCTCTTGCCACCAATGTCAATCAAATGTCGGCCGACACCGGTGAGATCACCGATGTTGATTTATTAAACTGAGTTCTAACCTTGAGCTAGGCCCCTGAATCTGATCTCTCTCTCTCTCTCTCTAGCTCTCGGTCCCTGGAATCTTAGATATCAATGTGCACGCTTTGAGACTAAGGATCAGAATTCAAACATCACTCTCTAGGCTATAGAAACTCTATAGAAATCACTCCAAACATTGGGTTGAAAACATTGCATGAGGTCTGTGACATTAGCCAATAGGGATAAGCATCCTGACACCCTCGGACCTTCAACAAAAAGCTAAGTATTCTTCTGGTCTCCATTTCAAAGTTCTAGAATAACTTGATAATTTGTTTCTATTTACTATTTTTGAATACTGTAAAAGAAACCCAACTTCCTTTGTGGAAGGGCTGAAAAGCCTTTCTCTGACTCTTACCCTATTCTCTCACCTACCCTCTATCTTTGCCCTTCCTTAGAGCCTATTGACTTCCCTACAAGCCTGCACAAACTTATAAACTCCCAGACTCCTCTATCAACCACAGACATAATCCAAAACCTATCCAAGTCCCATTGCTCTGACTGATATCGACCACAACCTCGACTGACATCGGTGATATGACCGACGTCGGCATCATTGACCAATTGACATCAGTGGGACTACCAACATCAGTGACTATGACATATAGACTACAAATAAAAAGGTACGGACTATCTATTTCCCTCTTTATTAGTCATTTGTCATTTCTTTATTTACGACACTTTTACTTATAAATAGTGGACTATCATCCCTCACAGAGCTTTATGCTTTTGGGACTGAGCGTGTGCTTGGCAGTCCACCTTATCTTATTCTAACATTTTCTCTATTTAATTATTATTCTTATCTATAGGTGTTTTCCTCCACAGCCAAAGAGGAGCTCCTAAAATGTCTGGATATAGTGTGCAACTTAATCCAGGTAACGTACAAACCCCTGACTCTTACCTTTAGTTTCTTCTTTCTTCTGAAAATGTAATTAGAAAAAATGTAGAGAAACATTCTGGCATGCCTGGTGGGACCCTAGAGTTTTCTTTGGGTTCATTTCTTCTAAAAATCAAACTTTCATATAGTTGCATTAGGAAAAATTCTCTTCTTACATCCTCCTTCTATCTTTTTATTTTGAAAAGAAACCATTAGCACAAGATAAAAAGAATATCTCTCTTTTTCTTCTTTTCATTTCTTTCTTGCATCTTAGAGTAGTGAAATTCATACTCTTAACCTTTTCCGCACTTATTTGCATCTGAACAAAAAATTTCAATTTGGGTTTAAAATATATTGCATTTTATTCCTACTTGAATGCATATTTAGCTCATCTAGTAATTAGAAATGCATTATGAATAAATCATAATGCACATATGTTACACAACTAGACCACAAGCACATCAAATTAAACATCTAAACATACTTGAGAAAAGGCCCGTCTAGGATTTCATCACCTAGCGGATACCTTACCCTTCCTGGCAATCCTACTTGGACTTCACTACCAAAGGGAGGACCCACTCTGTTCTCTGGTAGAGTATAAACTATAGGTGAAGTATATATTGGTTAAGTGGCCCAGCTCAGCTATGGGTTCATGAAGTGAAGGGATCAAGTCCCAGCACCAAGCCACGTATGAAACCTAACACAAATTTTTGAGCACTAAAACATAACCTGAAACCAACCATAGACTGCCTCTTTAAGACCCGTTCTAAAAGCCCAATTCCCAAACACATTCTTCTAAGGCATAAACCACCACCACTTTAAAATTTATTCTTAGGAATTTAAAATTTATAGGTTGCTTTCCATCATCATTTCTACTATTCTTATCTAATTTTTTGAGCTGGTAAGGTCACATAATTTTGGGGTTTAAAAACAACTCAAAATTCCTCCTTTATTCCAAAAACTTTCAGTTTTTTGAGTTTCTAGAAATACACAGACACCGACATTGGTTTTTCCACCAATGTCAGCAACTTATCTTCACCGACATTAGTTTATCTCACCAACGTCGGCAACATACATTCATCGACATCAGTTTTTCCACTGACGTCGGTCACTGTCAACAAATTTTCTTTTCAAACAGCAAGCTAAAAACCCAACTTTTTTGCTATCAAAAACAAATTTTGGTTTTCTAAAACTAAAATACATAGTTTTTTTAACTTGAACCCATTTTTCCTTAAATGCTTTTAACACGTAGTCAAGCCAAATCTCTTGTTGACCACACAAGGCAACAACCACTCCCACCTTCACCTTCTATATCAAGTCTCCAAATGGAGTATAATTTAGAAACTAAACGTACTCCTATCCAACCAACTCCAGCTCAACCTCCTATTGTTCCCACAAGGGATCAGGACTCTGAGAGATTCCTTAACCTCAATGTCAAGGCTCTCCAACACTATCTCACAAGAAGCCAAACATGAGATCCTTCAAGTAACCCTATTTATGGGATGTCAACTTCCTTAGTTGAAATGACAATAATATCAACAGCCTCCGTTACCCAACCCATGGTCACTTAGTCCATTACCTCAACTAATAACCCAACCATGGCCAATATTCAAGATTTGGCCTCCCTTTTTATTTTTGGACCCACCTCCATTGGGGTTTTTGTACCCCCTCAACCACAAACAATTTAACCAAGTTCTACACCATTACAAAACTTGATTGTCTCCATCCCACCTACTCTTGTACCCATAAACACAAGAGTAACTACCTATCCTTTAGCTAGTGTTGCCACCATCCAACCACCTCTGGCGGCATCAAGTCAAGTTGTGCCTTCCAACTTCATGGCACAAGTCCCCTTGGCTTCAACATTAGTCCCTATGACTAATTACCAATATGTTGCACCTATATAAGCACAACCAACTACGTCATATGCCCCTCCTAACACCTTCCAAGTGCTTTAAAACCTAGGGGGAACCCCACCTACTAATCCATCAACTGATCTAATCAAGATGTTGATGGATAAGATGTCTAATCTTGAGACATTTATTTTAGGTTCTAGAAGTGTTCTCTCATATGAACAGATCTATAATGAACCTATTCATCCTTTGGTCCCAATTCGACCATATCTTAGTCAGTGGGAACTTCCAAAGTTTACTCATTTTCAGAGTAAAGAGGGCCCACAGCAACATCTACAAGCATTTAGACATGCTTGCTACCTTATAGCACACGATGATGCGTTATTACTTCACACATTTCCCATGTCACTTTTTGATGCTGCCCTCGATTGGTATAGTTCTATTACTAGTCATTCTGTATTTACCTTCACTCAACTAGCTCAACTATTTATCAACCACTTTTTGATCAACATCACTAAAAAGGTCTCCATCACAGACCTATATTCTATTAGAAAATTCTATGATGAATTAATAGCTGATTTCATTGCCCGTTGGAGAGGCTTAATCAACCAACTCTCCTTTTCTTTACCTCAACCTAAGCTCATTAAGCTCCTCTCAAGAGCATGTGCCAAGCACATCTCATCTACTTTGTGGGTTCAAACATTCCACACATTTGACGAAGCTTTCACCATGGCTAGAAAGCTTGAACTCTGTGCGGTCGAAGAGGACAAGGTCAAATTGCGTAGTAAAAACCCCAAAGAAAAATCAAATGACCCTTCTTCCAAATATTCTTCCTCTAATTCCAAGTCCAAGGGATTAGAAAATTTTGTGGTACTTAGATCATCATCATCTACCACAACTAACCAATCTAAACCTTCCACATCTCAAAGAATTACAAGACAATTCCAACAACGATACGTACAGCGTCAATATACTCCAATAAGAGAATCATACGCTTCCGTGTTAGATAAACTAGTAAAGCAGGGAGTCCTCAACCTCCCTCAAATTTGACCACTACCCCAATTTGATCCCTCACATGCCATTCCTGCATGGTATAGGGAGAATGACTTTTGTAATTATGATCATGTCAAAGGTCATGACATAGACAATTACAAAACCCTCAAGAACATTATTCAAGACATGTTAGATAAAGGTGATCTTGTCTTGGATAACCCAAATGCGCCACCTAACCAAAACATAGACATCTTTAGATAACCATTCCCTAACCATCCCCTAGTCAAAATAACATTTAGACCATAGCTAAAGACCCCCAAGAGCGTAATATATGCACGATCGATATGGTTTCACCTTTTATTCCTAACCAACATCTTCCACAGTCTGAAGAGGTTAGCCAACCTATTTTGCAACCATGGGAAGAAGAGACTTCTTCTCCTAATAGTCCTCTATCCACTCCTCTTTCACACATAGGAGAGTCTACTTTGACCTCTCTTATATTGGAGGATGCTTTGACCATACCAATGCCACTAGCCCCACCTTCATCCTTCCTACTACCAATGGAAGATCATACCTTTCCTGCTCTTCAACCACAAGTAGAAGATGTGATCATCCCTATGCTCTATCCTCTTGAAGAGCCACATTCTCCAATTCCTTCTCCACCAAGAGAAGAACTTGTCTCTTCACCTACTTCAACCGAAGAGGATCCAATAATGGCTCTCTCTCACCTTTGGCCTAAGATCACTGCATCTAACACATTTCCCCTCTCACAACCACCCAAATCTTCTAAAAAACCAAGTATAAAGCCTCACGCAATGTCCTCTAAACCATTTTCTCGATTGGTTGAAAAATTAGGATTTCTCCATTCGAGGAACTTAGAACATGAGGCATTATGGGAGCGACTCAAAGCTCCTTATCTTACACATCAGGTTTCATCTCATACTATCAACCCTTCTTATACAAAATCTCCAAAAGTCTCCTATGAGGATGGAGCTTCTACTTCTAAATCTTTAGAAGCTCAACCGTCCACATCTGAACCTAAACCCTCACAAGCATCCACCATATTGAAATAGGTTAAATCACTCGGTGTTCACCCTATATCGAACCTCACTCACCCACAAGTGAAGGTAGATTTGAATCTCATACCCCATAATAGTGGTCATCATACCATATCAAAGAAGGCTACTAAACCACATCAATCTACTCCTCCCCCACCATCACCATTGCCCTCTATATTGGGCCCACATCTTTCTACCTTAATAGGAGTGCTCCCTACTCCAACACCTAACAAAAAAAAGTTGCCTCCATTACTCCCTTTACCCACCAAAACATACTTCCTCTAAAAAATTTGGCACCCCTCACAAAGAAAGTGTCATCTATGCGAGTGGCCACACCACCAACCAAAAAAGTGGTATGGAAATCTCCTTCAACAACTCCTAAATAGAAGTTGTCAACATCTACTGCAACAACAACAAACGTAGACCCATTAGTGGGTTCATATGCTTTGTTTCTATGTCGACTGTTGCAAAATTTTAGCATCACTCTCCCACCCATTAAACCATTTCAACTTCTCAGATCAAAACCGTCTTGGTTCGATGACACTAAAATCTGCCTATATCATCGCTCACCTGGGCATGATACTGAGAATTATTATGCTCTTAAGGTTTTCATTTGCCAATACTTGGAAAAAGACACACTTCTTGTTGAGGATTCTTCCAACAAATCTCTGACACCATCTCATGTCTCTCAAACCTCTTCACCTTCATCAGGATCCCATCATCAGACTATGGTTCCTTTACCTCCTTCACCCCCTTTATTCAAGATTAACACCATCAATGTGGCCACTAGGTCACAAAATTTAAAGGATAAAGCAAAAGGGAAGGTTGTTATAATTTGGATGTACCCATTTGTCAAACCTTCTCAACCACCAAAACCCAAGATTTCTATCTTGGGTACATCCCAACCAACTTCTTCAAAGGCAATCCATGATTCCATGGTGAAACAACTTCACCATATCCCCATGAAGATGACTTTGTATGACCCAAGGACCCCCAACCACTCGTTGCCTTAGTCCAATCATTACCCACTGTCGCCTCTATTACCTTTAATGATTCTAAGATTCCTACCTCCAACTTGGAAGATCGAGATGCTACCCTTTTTATCACAACTTATGTTGATCAAACTTGCATTAAGTGGGTTATGATTGATGGGGGTGCTAGCATCAATATCATTTCCACCCATGCCTATGACCAATTAGCCCTCCTAAAGAATTGCATGTCTAAAATTGATGTAATTCTTTGATCTTTCAATGATTCTACTGCCACTACCATTGGCACCATCATCTTGAATATTCATGTAGGTCCACAAACAATCCCAGAACTCCTCTACATTATCAAGGGGGAGTTCCAATACAACATGTTGTTGGGACAACCTTGGATACGTGCCATGGCCTGTGTCCCTTCCACATTACATCATTGTGTCAAATTTGAACATGAGGGTCAAGTCCATGTCATTCTCGCTGACCCTTCTCCCTTTAAGACGTGAAACACAACTTATCAACCCAATGATGTTCTCATCCCTTTGAAAACATCAACCCCAACACCACCTCCACCTTCAAAAGCCTCGACAAGTTTGCAAATGTCGGTTACACCTACACCTCCTTGTCAAGTGACAATAAAAGATCCTATGGAAGATACCTTCCAGTGGCTTTCACTTGGGGAGTATCATTTTCTTACCTTGGACATATTCCAAACTCCTCAGGAATATGGACAAATTTATCACAATCTTAACTATGATCATCACATTGGAATGGTCATCCCCTATGGTCCTCCCAATCTTCAAACAAATCTCATCTATGGAGGGCTAGATCGAGCTCCCACT
Source organism: Torreya grandis (assembly GCA_037957365.1). Lineage (NCBI taxonomy): Eukaryota > Viridiplantae > Streptophyta > Pinopsida > Cupressales > Taxaceae > Torreya > Torreya grandis. The sequence goes on along the minus strand of JARHVA010001156.1, from coordinate 2,375,015 downwards.
GATGGGAATCCTCTCTCATCACCCCAACTATTTACGTTTGATTTCTCTTTTCTTGGAAACCCTAGGTTTGCTCACACCTATCTTTATAGGTGTGCATGGAAGGGTTTTGGCTTTGGTCACTATGAACAAGGCTCCCACCAACCCGTTTAACCTCCAAATGATGAGGCCATAAAAAATGCCAAGAAATGACATGGCTTGGGTTTTGAAGAACCTACTGAAACTTATAAAAACCCTCACCATGAACCTATCATAGAACAATCTCCTCCAACCTCACTTATTCCCCCATCCTCACCTATAGAGTTAGTGGTCTCCATCCCTCCTAGTTTTGTTTTTTTGCATAAATGCCATTCACTTAGAACCCATGACCTATCAACTAGGTGGGGTATTAAGATCTTTTCCTCTTGTTTATCTAGACATGATAGATGATGAATCTTCTACCATCAACACTATCCAATGCATAGACAATGATGCCATACTCACCTACATGGGTGTAGATGACTCCTTCATTCAATGATCACTTCCTTCAAAAACACTGGTTATGTTAAATGAATCAACTATTGACATTAACCTCCCATCTTCTAATGTTCCTCACATTTTAAAGATTGGTCAATCTTTGGATGTTTAAGAACAAATCGACTATACCAAATTCCTTTCAGATCATTGTAAAGCTTTTGCTTGGTCTTATAGTGATATGCCTAGTATTGACCCTAACATCGTCATCCATAACATCATCACAAACTATGAAGCTAAGCCTGTCAGGCAAAAGCTTTGCAAGATGCATCCTTGTGTTGCACTCCTTGTTAAAGAGAAGCTTCAACGTCTTCTCTCTGTCTCATTTATTCAACCCATTAATTATCCACAATGGGTGTCAAACATTGTCCCTATCACCAAAGCAATTGGGGGGATTCAAATTTGTACTGACTATTATGACCTTAACCTAGCTTGCCCAAAAGATGACTTTCCTTTACCTAACATTGACCAACTTGTTGATCTTATGACCGGTCATGAGATGCTATCACTCATGGATGGGTTTTCAGGATATAACCAAATCTTGATTGCACCAGAAGATCAATGCAAATCCAGCTTCATCACCCCATGGGGGACATTTTGTTATAGGTTCATGCCTTTTGGCCTAAAAAACATAGGCGCCACATACCAACATGCCATGACTTACATTTTTCATGATCTCCTCCAAAAAATCATGGAGGACTATGTGGATGACCTACTCAAAAAATCCAAACTTCACTGTGACCATTTAACCATCCTCAAAATAATCTTCACTTGCCTCTTACAATAAAACATTTGACTCAACCCCAAGAAATGCATCTTTGGGGCTCTCTCAGGGAATCTTTTGGGTTTCATCATTTCTCTTCATGTCATTGAGGTAGATCCTACTAAAATTTGAGCTATACTCGAGATGCCACCACCAACTAATCTAAAACAACTTCACAGCCTGCAAGGAAAGCTTCAATCTATCTGTCACTTCATCTCGCAGTTATCTAACCGATGTCAACCTTTCCATCACCTCCTCAAGAAGGACATCTCCTTTAATTTGGATAATGATTTCCAAGAGGATTTTGAAGCTCTTAAATGATATCTTGTCTCTCCACCAGTCCTTATTCCACCACAAGATGACCAACCCTTCTACCTTTACATTTCAACAACAAATCACTCCTTAGGTGCCATGATCGTCCATCGAGATGAACAACATCATGAGCAAGCAATTTATTATATAATTCAAACACTCATTGACTATGAAACTCAGTATACTCATACCAAAAAACTTTGTTTAGAATTAGTCTTTACCACTTCCAAACTCCATCATTATCTCCTCAATCACAAAACTTATGTCATCACCCACACTGACCCTCTCAAATACATGCATTCTAAGCCATACCAAAACCAACGTATGGCTCGTTGGCTCATGCTTCTTGCTGAGTTAGACTTGGAATTCATTCAACAAAAGTCTATAGAGGGGAAAAAAATCACTGATCAACTAGCAGATGCCCCTCTACCTGACAACCAACCCTCTCATTGTGAATTTCCCAATGAATCTATCACCATGTTATCCATCGATGACATCTTCTATCAAATGACAATGTTCTTTAATGGATCTAAATGTCAACACGGTGGGGGTGTGGGGGTCATTCTCATCCCTCATGAGGGTGAGCCCATGCCTCTATCTTTTAAACATGACTTTGAATGCACCAACAACATGGCTGAATATGAAGCCTTAATTTTGGGGCTTCAAACCACCCTATTCTTAGGCATCAAGACAATCAACATTTTTGGTGACTTGCAACTAGTCGTCAATCAAATCAATAGTTCATATATTTGTAAAAATGAAGTTTTGCAAAGGTATAAACACTGTGTTGACACCCTACTAGAATCTTTTGACTATTATCTCTTGCAAATTGTTCCTTGCTCAATGAATAAGTTTGCTGACACTATGGCTTCTCTTGCCTCACATATACCATCTTCATCCTCTTCTTTGAGAATCTATGTAATGGTACACCATTTGGTGTTGCCTTCATATATCTCGACTAACATCAACCTTGTCAGCACCATTGACTCTAGTCCATAGGATGTTTGGTATAAACAACTTGTGGACTATTTAACTTATTCTATTACCCCTCCTGATCTCTCTAGCAATGCATGGTGGGCTTTTATCAAGAGCACTACTCGATATACCATGCTAGGGGGTCTTCTCTACAAAAGAGGTTTTGATGGCCTTCGTCTTCAATGTCTAACCTCCACTAAAACATCTCATGCCATCAAACAAGTCCATGATGGGATTTGTGGTAGACATTTCAGTGGTAACTCAGTTGTAAAGCACATCCTTCACCTAGGTTATTATTGGCCCACTCTTCACCAAGATTGAAGCAACTATGTTTAGCGTTGTATCAAATGCCAATAACACTCTAACTTACTTCACATCCCTAGCCATGCTTTATAAGTTGCTAAGGATTTTTGGCCCTTTTCACAATGGGGTTTATATCTAATCAGTGAGATTAACCCTCATTCATCTCTCTGACATCAGTCCATTATCACCGCAACTAAATACTTTACTAAATGGGTGGAAGCTATTCCCCTTATCTCTACTAAAGCTGACAAAATTGTTGACTTCATTAACACCCACATCATCTATCATTTTAGTGTACCTCACAAAATCATCACTGATAATGGCAAATCTTTCAAAAATAAAATTGTCCAAAAACTTTGTGACTCTTTTGGCATCAAGCTCAGCTTCGCCTCACCTTAATACCCACAAGCAAATGGATAAGCAGAGGCATCTAACAAAATCTTAACCAAAATCCTAATGAAGGTGGTCAACGACACCGAAAGGGATTGGCACATTCACATTCCCTTTGCTTTGTGGGCCTATCGCACTAGCATTCGAACCCCTACGGGTGCTACACCTTTCTCTTTAGTGTATGGAACTGAGGCTATCTTGCCTCTTAAAGTAAAAATACCTTCTCTATGCATCTCTTTGCATGACATACTTTCTAATGATGACTTTCATCAAGATCGGTTAGCTCAACTCGAGTTACTCGATGAACGTCATCTTGCCGCTCTTAACCATCTCCATATCTACCAAAATCATATCAAATGTGCCTATAACAAAAATCTGAGAGAGCGAGATTTCAAAATAGGAGATCTCATCCTTAAATAAAACCAACACGTGACCAATATGGAAAGAAGCAAATGAGGCAAGTTTGCTCCTAATTGGCTCAGACCTTATATCATAGTGCACAAGTATGGATCAGGGACTTATCATCTGTCTTCTCTCGAAGGCTGACCAGAACTTGAGCCCCTTAATGCCTTACATCTGTGACCATTTTATTGTTAATCAAGTACTCATTCACTTGATATTTAACTTGAGCTCATCCCTTGAGCAAACCCCATCATCCTCATTCTTATTCCTTTCAACCCTTTTCCCCTATAACAATTAGTTACCCATTTAAGCATTAATGCTTTTTCCTAATAAAAGGGAAACCCATAAACCTCTATAGTCTAGTACATGACTAAAACTTCAGTCAACAACATAAAAATTGGGATGCCTACCAAAGGTCATAAACTATAAATGTAGAATTGCTCCCTCGAATGAAAGTTGCATTATTGTTGTAATTAGTAGACTACTCCCTTGAAGGACAGCTATCCAAAGCCATCAAAACATATAAACCAGAATATAGACCAATCCCTCGAAGGATGGCTATGCCCAAATTTTGCTACCATAAACAACACCCTTTTAAAAGCTTCCCATATTGATCAGCTTCACATGACCACAAAACAAAACAACATCCCCAAGTAGACTTCCCGCATTGATCAGTCTACCAAACAAAAAAAAAATGACTAACAAACTATCAAGTCATGGACTTGCCTATAGCCGTTCTCAGGGTCACCTATAAAAGGGGCAAAGTTATCCCTACTAAAAAGGGTTAAGCTATCCTCACCTATCACATAATCACACCTATTACCCCAACATACTCAAGGGATTTTGAGCTCACTTAATGTCAAGTGATTCGAATACTTCTCTAACATAAGCCAATGGTCAACGACGTAATGCATGAACAGGGGTTTTGTTTGCAAAAAATCCTATCTATGCTATCATTATGGTCCTTATCAATGAAAGAGCAATATGCCTTTCACTTCTTATACACCTTCGTCACATACGACCACACCAAACCTAACAAAACCAAAACATTTTCTAACCTAACCAAACCAAACCCAACCTAACCAAACCAAACCAATAACAACCAAACCAAAGCATTTTCTAAACAAACCAAACCAAACCAATTCAACACATTTTTAACATAACCTCATGATTTATTTAATATAAATACTAATTTGTGTTATATGAATTATCATAGCCCATTCTCACTCATTTCTATGGAAAATAATACACATGGAAACTATCAACCAAACATCACCAATGTTCTAGAATACACCATCACACAATATGGAAAAGACTATAACATCATTACTCATTTCATTTTTATCATACACCATCACTAATATGTAAAATTGCTAGGGATGAAAAACTACATCACCAATGTTACAAAATACACCATCACATAATATGGAAAAGGCTGTAACATCATCATATCTTATTATTTCAATCATGTACCATCACATATATGGGAAATGCTAAAAACCCTAACCTGACCAAACCAACTATCAATCTCTTTGATTCTTCTTCCCTTTTGGGGAGAACTAAATTAGCTTGAGGCCCTTGAAATAAGGGCTATGTAGGTAGCACTCAGTTGACATGGGGTATTCTAAAGTTAGCTCAACCATTCGTTCATTCGTCTACCTAATGGACCAACCATATAACCTTTAACCTTGACCTAACCTAGTCAAAACCAATCCATAACCTACCCTCTTCTTCCCTTTTAGGGAGAAATACATTGGCTTTAGGCCCTTAAAATAGGGGCTATGTAGGTAGCACTCAGTTGACATGGGGTATTTTGAGGTTAGCTCAGCCATTCATTGGTTCATTTACCAAATGGATGAACTATCTATACCAGCCCAAATCATGACCAAACAACCAGCCCTGACATTGTAGAAGTCACTTTAAACTTCTCATGGAGCACATTGGAGATCACATACATCTCCCTAACCATAAAAAACAACACTTGAGATCATTTATATCTCAGCCCGCTTGACCAATGACCTTGGAGATCGTGACTATCTCCTCAGACCATGACCACTTTCGAGACAACTTTGCTTTGGTTGTTTTGATTACATATATGCTACCTCACGAATGGTTAGAAAATTTTATGCACCCCACATTACAACCCTCACACCTATTGTTGGATCATGACCAAGTTGATCCCAAATATTTGTGACATTTTCATGTTTTCCAGGAGCACTTCCTAGCCTAGGATACTTGGAACATGATGACCATTAGAGCTACAACTTTGATCATTTAACCCAATCAGCTATGACTAAAAAGTTGGGGCCCAGTTAACACTCCTCAACCTTACCTATGACAATTTGACCTACCTATCATGTGAAGTGGTATACGTGCAATCTCAACTATTACAACATTTTCACTCCAACTTCACCATATTCATTCACTATCTATCAAATCGACAACTGATTTTGGATTGCCCTCTCTCAATTCCCGCTTTGAGGGGGAATACCTCATCCCATACTTGGGGTAAGTAACACCTTATTTTTGTCTTGTAGTTCATCAAGAACAACCAATAAGACAAAAAGGGGAAAATGTAGACACCAAAATTGTGTTAACTCCCCTTTGTCCCTTACACATCTTATTAATTTAAAATAAACAACTTATTTTAAATTATGACATCACCTCGACACCTCACCTTAGACACCTCACCTTGGACACCTCACCCTAAGACCATTTCCTACCTTATGACTCATCCTATGACTAATTCCTTCATATCATAACCACCTAAGACCTATTCTCACTCCTTTCCAACTGCCTAACCAATTCTCATGCATAATAACCCCATCTTTTGACTGTTTTCCAATAGCAAATGCACATGGCAGATGGAGAATGGGTGAAAGGCTAAAAATATACCTTTTACCCATTCTCTTGCCATTGACATCGATCAAATGTTGGCTAATGCCGATGAGATCACCGACGTCAGTTTCTTAAACCAATTTCTAACCTTGAGCTAGGCCCCAAAATCTGATCTCTCTCTCTCTCTCTCTCTAGCTCTCAGCTCCCAGACTCTTAGATATCGATGCGCACACTCTGAGACTAAGGATAAAAATTCAACCATCACTCTCCAAGCTACAAAAACTCTACAAAAATCACTCCAAACATTGGGTTGAAAACATTGCATGAGGCCTGTGACATTAGCCAACAGGGATAAACATCCTGACACCCTCAGACCTTCACCAAAAAGCTAAGTATTCTTCTGGTCTCCATTTCAAAGTTCTAAAATAACTTGATAATTTGTTTATATTTACTATTTATAAATACTATAAAAGAAACCCAACTTCCTTTATGGAAGGGCTAAAAATCCTTTCTCTAACTCTTACCCTGTTTACTCACCTACCCTCTATCTTTGCCCTTCCTCAGAGCCTATTGACTTCCCTATAACCCTGCACAAACTTTTAAAATCCAAGACTCCTCTATCGACCATAGACATAATCCAAAACCTATCCAAGTCCCATTTCTTTGATTGACATCGACCATAACCCTGACTGACATCAGTGATATAACTGATGTCAGCATCATTGACCAATCGACATCGGTAGGACTACCGACATCGGTGACTATGACATATAGACTATAAATAAAAAGGTACAAACTATATATTTCCCTCTTTGTTGGTCATTTGTCATTTCTTTATTTATGACACTTTTACTTATAAACAGTGGACTGTCATCCCTCACAGAGTTTTACGCTTTCGGGACCGAGTGTGTGCTTGGCAGTCCACCTTATCTTATTCTAACATTTTCTCTATTTAAGTCTTATTATTATCTATAGGTGTCTTCCTCCACAGCCAAAGAGGAGCTCTTACAAAGTTTGGATACAGTGTATAACTTAATCTGGGTAATGTACAAACCCCTGACTCTTACCTTTAGTTTCTTCTTTCTTCTGAAAATGTAATTAGCAAAAACGTAGAGAAACAATAAAATGTACCATGCTATTTAGAACTAAATATTTATGCTCATGTGTAATTGCATCATGATCTTAAATATATGGGAAATTGATTCTATAGTATGCTCATGTGTAATTATATCATGCTGATAAATACATTGAGAAATTGATTCCATGTTTTGATATTGAATAATGTCTTATACAATTTCATTATCATGTTTCTCAATGTATGTGTCAACACCCTATTGTATATAAGGATTAAATATCATTGGTTCAAGAATATATTCATATTGGATTCCTAGAATTTTGACTAGTTAATTATCATGGAAATATTCAAGACATTTATTCATTTTAGAAGGTAATTTTGTAATCTTTTGTATCCAAGGGATTCCTAATATCATATGAAATACCCATGTGTTTAGTATAACTAAGAATGGATGGGGCACTATGAGAGATCTCACTTGTAAATTTAGTACTATTAGTAACCCAGATTGCACCCTAATAAAGGCAGATTGCTCTGATCTCCTTCACACTTGAACTAACATTGGAATGGTCTAAGGTGTGGGATACCTATATCTAAAACTAGACCTCTCGATTTATGAGGCTAGCTCTTCTGAATATATCACTTTTCTCAGTTTACTAAAACCTACTATACTTTTTGGGGTGAAAAGGGTAATAAAGATTATTGAAAGGGAAACATATTCTACTGATGGTGATACACATGTATTACTAGTTCATTCACTTTATTTGAACTCATACAACACTAATAAGATAATGCAATCACTGAATGTACAACTCCAAAAGACTCCTATACAAACAAATATCATATAAAGGTTCCATCAAGTGATAAAAGGATGAGGGAAATGATGGAAGGCCTGATAAAAGGCACTAACCAATCAATATATCCATTTTTAGCTTAATTTTTTAACATTAAACACTGTATATGACCTGCATAAGATGACATACTAGTAAATAGGTGAGATTAGGACCTGCCAAGGGAAGAAACACTACCACATGTGAAAATGAAATAATATAACACATTGAACTGATATAAAGGAATATAAAAATAGTCATTTTATTATCTCAAGAGGTTTATAAAGCTCAATCTTGGTAGAGTTTCATCATTCCCAAGAGAGGGATCCTAAAAATAGGCTTAAAATCCTAAATATATAGAAATGAGAGAGAAATATCCAAGATATTGGCATATAAGAGATAATATAAAGTCAACTAAACATCATCTCAAGTCAAATTTAAGTAATAATTTGATAACAATAGTCTTCAAGAAGTCTCCTTGTGTTTAGTAGCTTGCATGATCTTTACATGATATCTTTGGCATTGGGATGAGGTGATGGGCCCTATTTGTCTTATCCAAGCTCATAATTTATCATGATATGCCATTATTTATTTAAATAACTTCACTTGGGGTGAGTTAAAGTTAATTGAAACTCCTTATTGCATGAATACTTATGGATGATGCCACTTTAGATCAATTAACTCATGGTGAGTAATAGTTAAGAATGTGGATGAAGATATGACCAAATTTGCATGGAAATGCCATTTAATGACTAGTTAAATCATATTATTTAATAATAAAATGATAGATGTGAGGTTTGGAGACTTTGTGTCAACTCATTTGTTATCTATTCTATGTCATTCTTCACTTTAATTGCTTGATCAAATAGGCCTACTAGGCTAAAGAGGCCTAGCAGCCTAACTTCTTGTGTTTGATTACCATTATAACCTACATGAAAACATTGAAACATAAAAATATAATAATATTTAGGCTTTTAAAAATCCTACATATCATGAAATAGGTCATTTTGATGAAGAAACACCTGTAACTTAGTCAAACTAGTTGACTGAATCAATTTACCTTGATTTTTTGCAAATTGCATGATTTGAATGAGTTGATAGAGGAATATTAAATAATTGTTTTCATAATATGATGGATTTAAGAGGAATACAAATATACCAACTTCACTCTCCATGGATTTGAATCCATTAAAATATCTTGTACCTCATTTTTTTAGAACTTTTTCTTTTAAAAATGTCATTTTCTGCCATGTCTGTACAATTTTTTACAACAAAGTACCATTTAAATGAACTTATCTGAGTTTATTTCATGTTTTAAGATGTTTTAGGTTGATTCATGAAGTTTTTATTTCAATAAATTTGAATTTTATACAAATTGGTCCTTAGGAGGGTTTTGAAGGTGAACCTTCCTAATGATGGTTCATAAAGTACAAACCTCCAAACCCAAACTTACTGACATGAATATTTATTTTTTATACCCCATAAAATTTCTTGATAATATTGGGTTCCCATGCAAAAATTATGAAAAGATACATATGTAAATAAGTTTGCATGTAAGGTTTTACTTGCATTCTAGACATGCTTATGCTATTAACAATTTTTCATCAACCTTAACCCATAAAAAAATATAAATCATTCATGAATTATAATTTTATATGTGTCCTCAAATCATTCTAATATAATTTGGCCAAACTCTTCATGTGCTGAAATATATGAGCACTTCAATATGTGGTTCAAATGGGTGTTTTAGAATACAATAGTTTGAACTCCTCCTTCATATCCAAAATGGATGTTCTATTGTATTACCTCATTTATAACCTATATATTTTCATTATACCATCCTATTATTTCATATTGCATTATAATTTTTTTTTTGTAAATGCCTTTTGGTGTTATAGGCCTAAAACTAGATTTAGGCCTATTTTGACCTTAATATGAGTTTCAAGGTCTTGAGACACCTATATAATGATATGGGGAATTAAAAAAAATTAAAATTTTCCTTACCTGATCCAACTTATATTCTCCTCTTCAAATGATCAAACTTCAACTTTATTCTTTATGTCTCTTAAGACTACTTGTGTGAGTATGGAAATAATAGAGATATAAAAACTTATTACCCTCCTAAAATATATTTTACTAGTTAGAAACATATAAAAAAAAATTTCATAGTGATAACCATTCTTTTATTTTAGCCTCAAAGTCATCTTACATTTGGTATGCCTTGAATCCACTATTCAAGGTTTATTACAAACATAGCCTGTGTAACCCTTGATCACTAAGTGTTCCTATTTTATCATTTAGAATGAGATTAAACTTTTTTTATAACATTTAAAATGTATTATAAACCCATATAAAAGTTTCATACATCTTTAAAAACACTCAAAACAAGAAAGGACTCCCAATAACACACAATCTTATTTTGGTCTTTCATGATTAGCTAGCCCTTAAGGGCAATATTACATGGAATTTATGACTATGAAAATATTGCATGACACATTAGGACTAAAAATAAATATTATCTATCTTTAAGACCTTATTATGAATCTCAAACCCTATGCCATGATCTCAATCCCCTTAAGAGTTTATTAGTCTCCTCCTTTGACTACTAATAGACAAGTAGTTGACTCTATTAAAATAATGAGTATCTCCACATTTGAATTATCTTTAAAATGGCATGGGAAGCTTGAATAGGTTATAATTATTATTTTTAACAAATTTGGATATTTTATTCCATTTGTAGATGCCTAAAAACCTCAAAATTATCTTTAAAATGACTTATAACTTTGATTATGTATGCATTATGGGTAAATATGACTATGTTTCCATGATTTAGCTTTATCCTTGGGTTTAAATCATTATTTATATTATTTATTAGTATATTATATCTTTATTTCATCACCCTAATCCTTGTTGGTTATTTCTTAGTCTTTTATGTCACCTATGTCACTTTATACCTCCTCAAGAAATGTCATATGATTATATGTCATCACTATTGTAGGTGGTGTTTTTGAGGTGTAAAGGTGTTTTTAAACTATCCTATCATCAATTGGTGAGTTTAATACCATTTAAACAATTTTAAACCCTCCAATTATCTCCTTCATATCATATTGAATCTTCAAACAAGGTTTTTAGGCCTTTACATAGTCATAGTCCATACAGTAAGCTGTATAATATCTTTATGAATTGATAGTACTATGTATTATATTAATACAATGATTGAAGATTCCCATTTCATGTTTTATTATATAGAATACATCACAAGTATCATTATTGAGTGGATGGTCTTTAGTTTTCACTTTAGGGTACCTAGCTGACCATGTCAATGAAAATGTCATTTGGTATGGTTTTAGGTGTGTAAATTTAAGGTTGAATTGACTGTGTCATTGCTTGACTATCCATATATATTATTCCTAATGAGTTCATAAATCTTGGTTCTCTTGAAATATTATTTTTAGTATGAAACTCATTTATAGACCACTGTGTATGATCTTGATACAAGCTTGAAGAGAAACATTTATTAACATGGCTATTGGTGCTTATTTGATAGTTGACCTAATTATAGAATTATTTTGGTAACCCTCTTTATTATTTTTGATCCATTATCATTAAAATATTTCATAAGTTGTGTTTCTCTCATCTTTTTACAAACTTTTGAGATAATCATGTGTTCTTGTGGGTATAGATGACTATAGCTTGAGGTCATGATTGTGTTTATTTTTAATTTGAAGTTCATGAGTTGATAAAAATTTTAAAAACTTTATAAAAATATCAAACATAGTTGGAAACCTTATTTATCTTCAATATATGACAACTTCTCCATAGTTTTGGACTTGATGAACTCAAATAACCTATTTCAAGAACTCTTTAAGCTTTCTGTAGGTCAAAATTGAGAGTTAAAAAATAACCAAAACTGATTTTGAACCCTATTAATGGTCTCTATTTGATCCTTATTTGATATGAATCACCATGCACATTATAGTCCTTCATATTCAATACTCCATCGTCAAATATAAACTTCTCTCTCTATAAACTTGACTATGTCATGGTTTGAAGATGCTTGGAGAGTTTGAATAAAAAATAAGGTATCCATGAGTCCTTATTTTTCATGATGCCCTGATCTCTATTAGTCTTAATAATCAACATGAAGTCAATACATTGATAGTCTCCCTCATTAGCTTTATCCACCTTGGTTGTGCTTGTTCTTGAAGGGTTACTATAGGAGTGCTTTTTAGTTACTTGATACATTCAAGACCTTGATCTTGGATTCTTTTTAAATTATCTTACTGAGGTTATTCATCTCAACTGACAATGCATTTCTTAGATTAAAACTAGCCTTCTTGAAACTTAAACAAGCCTTATGACTACTAAGACCTTTTATACTATAGGTTATGACCTTGAGAGGCATGTGGGTGTCTAAAAGACACTTGATTACAAGAATATGACTACCTCCTTAGATGAGTCATGATTTGAAGTCATAATATGGGTTAAATAACCTTCATTTATTATCCATATTCACTCATACACGTATGTCATGATGTCAACCTTCAAATAAGACTATTATTTTCCAACTATAGGTGATTGTATATGTTCCATTTTATGGACTATGATAGAATTTAGTCTTAAGGAAGGTCACCAAACATGATTATGATCCTTTTATTTCAAACTAATATAACTTGATGAGATGATTTGAGCTAAAATCTTGAATAAGACATATTATATCCTGCCCTTCTTTTATTCTTTCATACAAACTCTTGACTATTGGTGCCATGCCTATAGGTTACCTACTTGACTATTGGTAAGCACTAGTCTCTTGGTGTGCATATCCTCTTTGAGTGACCATGATGCCCTTTAGTGTTCTTGACTTCTTTTTGTGGTGGATTGATGAGATTGAGATGAGTGGAAGGGGGGATGATGGGAAAGGGAATGGACAACCATGAATGGAAGGTGTAAAAGAGCAAGATCATAGTGATAATGTACGTGAGAGACAATGATAATGGATATGAACCAAGATGGAGTGATAAAATCATGAAAGTGGAAAATCAAAACCATCTTGAAGGTCTTATGTAATCATGATCCTATCTTCTACGACATATATCAATTTGGAGGCCATTCAAAGAGGATAAGAAGGTGAAAATTAAACCTAGGAGTATGCTAAGAACCTTATCAAATGCTAAGATGTGATTCCTTAAGGACTTTTGAGAGTACATTAATGATATTTTGTTGTGAATATTTGGATAAATTTTTAGAATATTTCTTGGAAAACATAATAACATGAAGGATACTCCTACAAATAACAAACTAATATGTCTAGAAACCCTTTCTCTCATGAATCATACAATTCTCCTTTACATGCTTGTATACTATAGAATTACACTCTTTTGCCTTATTGAGCTCTATTTGGACCTAAAAATTATGGAATATAATTGGTTAATACCATGAAAAGATGAAATTTTCTCCTAATAAGCTCCACAACCTATAATTTTTCTATTATGATTCCTTGATGAAGAGAAATTCATGAGAAGTGACTGCCTACTTAGATGGAGGAGCCATTATGAGTACCTTGACTTCAAAGTGATGTTTCATGAAGATGAGATGAGATAATTGAGAAAAAATTTCCATGGATATAAGCTATCTGAGGCTAATTTCTTTGACCAAAATTTCAAATTTAGATTTACTCTCTCATGGATGTACCACTTGCAAACCTGAAGAAATCTCCCTATGTGAGAAAAAGCAAGATGACTAGAGGGAACCAATTTTGGGCCTATTTAAAATCCTCTTTCCTTGAAATTATTTTATAACAGATAATATTATATCTTCCTCCTAATCTTGGCCTCAACTTTATGGAATGTCCATATAAGTCTATACTTTTCCATGTGAAATACAAGAAAATGGCTTTCTCTTATATATTTATTCAAAATTAAGTCATGAACTAACATATTAGTGCATGAAGAGGATAACCACGAGTCATTAGTCATGTTATATGAATAAATAAACATTTTGACCTGGTTTTGGGGCCAAAATTGGCATGTATAAGCTCTAAAAAGACCTTTTCCAAGCTTAAAATTGCATGAAATGACCTTTTCAAAGTATGAAAGTTTATAAATAAAGTAAATCCATGTACATGAATGTGTTCAAAGGGTTTTTGAATAATTTTATGTCCTTTTTACACCATATTTTATATTTAAAGACCAATTTTTGTCTTTTTAGACAATATAAGCATGGTTTTGATCACCATGAAGAGGCTACTGACAGTTTCCTAAAAAGTTTCAGATTATATGGGTTGGTATTTGGCCTTTATAGGAAAAATTACCAAAAAGTACTATTTTACCAGAAATATCATGTACATGACCATAAAATTCTTTGAAAACTCTAGAAGTATCTTATAAATATTTCTCTATACAACCAAGAGATTAGATAAGTCTTATGTTGCACACATTTTCACTTAATATGTTGTCTATCATAACACTATATATGGATTACTTGTAAAAATATGATCAAATAAAACATGAATGTCTATCTAAATCATCATTAAAATGTTCGTTATCATAAAATGTAATCATAATATGTGATGCTTGTTTGCTTGTAATTATACCAATGATGTTATCAAGTGGATACCCATATATAGAATGAGGAGGATGCACATTATATGCATAATGTCAAAATAATACTTGTTATTTTTTTCTTCATGATTTGGGAAAGGATCTTATTATATTTTGATTTTTGATTTATCATTTTCTTGTGGCTTAAACTCTTCAATACATGATCCAAAATCAATAATGTTCTCATCAATGAGATATTGACTTCTATTTGAACTTGAAACATCTATTTATGAAATTTATAATACATTGATCATAGTCAAAATATACACTGATAACAAAGTTTGTAGATTTTATTTTATACATGTATAATTCCATTAGTGGAGGAACAGAGATGAGATTGCATTCAAGTAGATTTTGTAACAACACATGATGAGGTGATGGTAACCTTGAGAATTTCATCCTTGGTGGAGATTGTAATTTAATATTTTATTGGTTGTGATATAATATTAATTTTAATCCTAGATTAATTATTTATTTTATTAGATTTGACCTTATAATTTTGCTTGCTTTGAAGCTTAACATTTGAAGTATCCTAAGAATTTTAAGTATATTTCAGATTTTTCAAATTAAGAAATTTGACCTCACATTATTTTATTATATGGCATAACTCATAATTTTTTTTCAACCTATTAAACATAATGGACTCTTTAAGTGGAAATAGCAAACTTTGAGTGAAAATATATTTAATAACATTAACAACCATTTGATTTGTCAATTTTTCTAGCATAGTTTTGTATCTTAAAACATATTTACTTATTATTTCATTAGACCATTGTTTTAGCCTTTAAATTTGATCATATGATAGATTTTCACCAATATTGATAGAAAAGAAGTTAAAAATTAATTTTTCAATAGATTAAAAGCCTTTATTGATTAAATAAAAAGTTCATAAAAATATGTAAGAGAATATCATTTGAGACTTCTTGGAAATATCTTTGTCATTTTTTTGTAATTATCTACATAATCAAGATAAGTTGTATGGAATGAATGTAAATGATGTTTATGATCACCTTTTCCTTCATATAGAGGAATCTTGGGATCCGAAAAGCCAATAGATAATGAATAAGATGCATTTCTAGGTGACAAAGGGTTATGTAATAAGGAATATGAATCCATGGATGGGCTAATATGAGAAAAAGTTTAATCAATTTGAGATATCTTAGCTTTTAAGTCAAGAATTATGCTCGAGAGTACTATTTGTAAAGGTGATAGAAGTATAAGTAGCATGAGTAATCATAGGCATGGATGCCTATTGGAAACCAAGTGATGTTCCCAAACCAAGGTATGGTGCTATGGAAGTAACTACAGGTGTATAAATAGGAATGGATGTACTAGTAGAAGTATAAATATTATAACTAGGGGATTTGACAACCCAACAAGGCAAATGTTTTTTTGGAGATGTGGCCGATTTAGCTTGATTCTTAGCTTTGGATGCTAGAAATATATTAATGATCTTATTCACATCATGGGGGTTCTCTCCATTAAAATATTGTGGATCAATGTGAGTTTCATGTTTAATGTGTTCAACATAGTTCTCTTTGTTATTTTTAGTATCAGAATTAGTGTGAATTTCAATTTTAGTAGACCAAGGATTTTGAACTATAACATAACTATTTTGAAAAAAAACATCATGATGTTCCATTTCATAAAATAAATCAATTAATTTTCATAAATAAAAAATGGATACCATTTAATATAGAACTATGCCTTAGTCATAAACAGTACAACATGAATTGAAAAATCTAAAGACTATGAATATAATAGAAGAAAAAAGTAGGTTATAAAGGATGAGTTAGTCAAATATTTTAAATGATTGCATGTCCTCTCAGTTAAATTTGTGCATTCATATATTAGTATCAGCCAAATATTTTAGGACATTAACTACATAGGAAAAACCATGCTTATATCCCACTATCCTATCTCTTGAGCTATAATAAGAGTAACTTCCTTGGGTAGTATGCTCCTTTTAGGTGCACCATAAATAAAATGGCTTAAGGAGTTTCATATAGTATAAATAAGGGACCCTAAGTGTTTCCAATATACCATGAGGTATGGGGAGAATAAACTCCATGTATATAATTGTCTAGGGCCTAAGTATTGGGAGTGAAACCCTCACTTCATGGTGCCAATAAAATAAGTCATCGATTAGCCAAAATTGATAGCTCTCTATGTAAATTTACAATTACAAGAAAAAAATTGATAAAAAAAAATAACAATAAGCAATATAAATAAAATATAAATAAACTTTTAAATATTTTTGTGTATAAATATCAATAAATTTCAACTTAAGGTCAAAACAAAATGCTTCAATGTCAGATATTATTCAAAGTGACAAAAATAATTTCTTTGGTGTCAGATTAATATCTAAGGTCAAAGAATATTTACTCATGGTGTCAGATTTATATCCAAAGTTTAATATTATTTTATTTTAGTGTCAATAATTTACATACATTTGTAGAAAATCTTAGGAAAAAAATCAAGCAAACAACAAGTAGTGTTCTAAAAACATTACGGGTTCACTAGAATGTTTAATGGTTATTTTGATTGACTAATGAAATGTAATAAAACAAAAAATTATTTAAATAATAATTTTGATTACAAAATATACATAACATAAATGTAAAATATATAATTTGAGATGAGCTATAAATATTAACTTTCAGTGAACTATGCAAACTAGCTTGGATTTGATTTATGGTGACTTTACAGGTAGATTTATAATGTAAAACTAGGAGGAAATATAAATGAATTGTGTTAAAAATTAAAAAATAATTATGTGATGTACTAAAATAGAGTGACACTATTGTGGATATGGCTGCATAAAAACCTTATTTTTTACTATGATAGTGTATGTGTTGACTGTATGGATTATTTTTCTATATATGCACCCACAACTAACTAAGAGTGTCTATTGACTATATGTGGATGCTAATTTGATGTTAAAAAAATGCCATTAATTAAAAAACACTACTTATTCATAGATCAAAAAAGGACCAAAGAAAAAAGGGATAATTAATAAAGGGGAATAACTAAACTATCCAAAAAAAACCTTTGTAATATAAGTTTTGCCTACATAACCCAAAAAGGCCTCAAGTTGATGGAGTTATTCCTCTTAAAGTGAGTGTGTGAATATTAATATTTTATATATGGATGAAAATAATAAATTTAATTGAATTATTGATAATTAATTCCCTTGACTTTCAATAAAATATCTTTAAAAGTTATATGACTATTAGGATAAATTAGAACTTGAATCAGAAATATTAATGCTCTTTTACTTAATGTGCAATAGAATTTCCAAGCGATTAGTTGATGTGTATTGAATGAACCTTATGTGATTATATAGAGGAATAGTTCAAATATTTTTTTTAATCAAACTTGACAAAATCATGAAAGGTCCAATATGAAATGTGTCAAATTTTAAAAGTTATCATTTGAGCATGGGGGACAAGATCACAGTACTAGACAACATTAGGTTATAGCCTTATCCAACCTAGTGCACTCTTATCCCAAAAGGTTGGAGACTATTGGAACATAGCTGATAGGAATCTTAATTAATTTAGGGATGTTTAAATGATGTTTTCACTAATTTAAACATAGTGAATAGAATAGTTAAGGCTCTCATAGAGATTCCAAGTTAATGAAACAAAAAATAGACTGAGTAAGGTAAGGATGTTGAGATTAAACATTGTGAAACACTTAATTATTAAATTTGAGTGTCTACATGGATATGTAGCTTGATAAGGTACATAACTTGGTGGATTATATTATATGGTTGGAGAATGTATCATTACTTATGTTTGTTGTAGAATATGCTTAACTATCTAAGGTATTACATTAGGATGAAATGTAGAAGATTTAGATTTATTTGAACCTTTAGTAAATCTTTGATATGAAATTTTTAATTTAGGATGGTGTACTACTCTCCTTAGAACTAACTGTATATAAATATTATGTATAAGTGTAATAATTTATTATACATTATGCTCTTAAATATGTGTCATGACTATATTTGTAATGTCGACAACCAACTACGGTGGTGGTGGGGGAGGAAGAGGAGTTAACACTAACTATAGAGGGTACTCATATTAAATTCCCTGAACTTTTACCACTTGGTTAAAATTTATGTACTTGAGACATCGATGTACTGTTGATGTTATTGCGTAAATTTTTTATATCCAAGGGTTTCCTAATAACATATTAAATATACCATATGTTTGGCAATACTATAAATTGAGTATCCATAATTATTTAACCAATTTTAAGAGGTGGCACTATATGTGAAAGAGTATTCTATATATGCTCATTGAAATATTTGACTATTCTTGATTTAACTTGTATATCTTGCTATGTGTATTCAATACTATGAAGAAGTGTCATTATACATGCATTTTCACTTGAACCATTATCAATAATAACATTATGTCTAGGTTTTTTTTATTGATATAAGCTTGAATAAAGAGTACATAATGATATAAATCATCATCATTTATTTTGTTATCATTGAGTGTGAATATTAGTGTCTTGTTGATTTGCCTATAAATATAACAATAATTTTATCTATTGTATACCCATATGTTAAAGGAAGAGGATGTTCATTAAATGCATGATGTACTTATAATTATTTGTGTCTTTTATAGTACCATGATTTTGGAATATATTAAGGAATATTTTAGCTTTGCATTGTCATTTTGCTATGGTTTTAACTTATTCTATGGGTGTTCCTAGCTAAATAGTATCATCATCAATAAGATCTTTTATCTTATGGATTAGGTTGAAAAAAATATTTTTAGAATGCCCAAGACATATATGGTTGTAAAAATATACATTAATGTCAAATACCTTAGGTTGAGGCTTGGTCAAATCAAACTCAAAATGTATAAGTAGAGATATGATATTATAATCAAGTGTTTTTTGTATTATAACATGAGGAGGTTATGGTAACCTTAAAAATTTCATTCTTAGTAGAGCTATCAATTAAAGCTTGTTTGTTGGTTGTGAAACTAGATTGACTATTAATTTTGATTCTCTCTTGATTTCATAATATTTTAGCTTGTAGTTTGGCTTGTTTTGAAACTTTATGTTTGAAGTATATGGAGCACTTGGTGCATATTTTAGCTTGTTAAAAACTATGAGGTTGAATTATTTTTCTTTGACTCTATGGCATAACTCATCAAAAGATTTGAATATGTCAAACATGATTGATTAATGGATTTGTTATATTATACTTTGTGTGAAATATCTTGTAATTCATTATATTCCATAGAGTTTTTCATATTCTCTATCATAGTTTTGTTTTGAATAAGATATAAAATAAACTGATTAACTCATTTGAACCTTGATTGAGTTTTTTAATTTATGCATAAGATAAATTTTCACTGATGTTGATATAAAAGTAGTTCAATAATTTATTTTCCAATGGATTGAATTATCTAACTAATTGAATTGGAATATCATAGAACAATTTCAAAGCATAGTCTTTGAGGATTTTTGTAAAGAGATTGGGTAGTAATTTGTCATTGTAAGCATAGTTCAAACTTATGGCATGGAATGATTGAATATCTTTCTTAGGATCACCTTTACCTTCATATACTTGTAGCTTAGGATCTATGAAACATATCGGTAACAAGTAAGAGGCTATCTCAGGTACCAAATGATTATGAATAAAATCATGGGAATATATTTAATGACTACCTTTAGAGACATCTTGATCTAATTATGACACTTTAGCATGTGTGGATATGAAATTTTTTCAAAGAGAGTGTGTATTAGGTGAGGTTGGTGGTGGTCTATGTATAGTAATCAAGGGATGTATGTATGATTCCTTTATATAAATAGACATATGAATATGTTATAATCCTTTTGACTTCCCCATATTGAGGGATGTTGATAAATATGTATTTTTAAGTGTTGATATATGAATAGAAGCAATAGTATTAATTAAGACATTTGATGTTGGAAGATTAATAACTCTAAAATGCACTTATTGGTGTTGTTTTCGAGATGATGAAATATTTTATTGATATGTAGTCTTAGATGTTAGGATTAATTAGACAACTTTATCCACTTGTTGGGGACATTGTCAAATTCCTTGACAAAAATTTGGATAACTATTTGGCTGGCATAAGATCTACCCCACTGAGTTCATTAGGATCAAATTTATTGGATATTTTAAGATTATCTTGATTAACATGCATAGTTTTAGTATCTTTACTTTTATGTTCATCATTAACATCATATTCAATGTCAACATAGTTTTGAAGTGTTACACTATCATATTGATAAAAAATTTCTATGTTATCCATTTTATAAGAGATCAAAAGAATATAAATATGCTTTATAGGAGTTCTACTTAATTTAGCATTATGGATTAGAGGAATAGAGTGGATAACTTTATTTATTGGTATACAAAGGTATAAAATGAAGATAAAAATGGGTGTAACTAAACATTATGTGTTTGTTTTATAGGCTCTTAAATATATTGATCCTAGTAATAAAATAGTAAAATGGCCCAAAAACCACTAACTACAAATGATTCACCATCTCATAGCTATACTATCTCATCTCTTAGATACATTGAGAGTAAATTTACAAATCTAACTACATAATATTGCACTATAGTAATGAATATTATAAGGCTTCTTATGGCTAAAAATAAAACCATGGGCATTTTTGATATACTATGAGGTGTGTGGAAACTAAACTCCATATATAGTATTGTCTAATATATTAAGTATTAGGGTAGTACCCTTCACTCCATGGCTTAAGTAAAACTAAGGGAAACTTTACCCAAAATAAAAACTCCCTTGAGTTTTAATAATAACTATTGTAGCCAAATATTTCACCCTTGGATGAGGTTGTTTAGACCTCTCCACATTTGGACAACATGGGATTACCTCTAGGAATGTAAGTTGCCTATAGCATAGGTAAACCTCTAGGTTAAATAGCTATCTCCTTTGATTTATATCTTAATCTCACACACTACACTATACCAATCACTTAGGGGTGGAGGTGATGCACCAAACATTAGTCCACAAACCCACTTGCATATGCACCAACAAATAATACCACTAAAAATGACCTTAACTCATTGTCCTTATAGTATAAGTATTTATCATAGAGGAAGATTGATATATAGATCTAAAGGTGGGTGAAAATAAGGTGTCATACTAGAAACTAATAGTCTCTCACACTTCAATACACAATTATCACTCACACAAAAACATGCAAGAGTAGAATGGAAGCAAGGAGAAGACATTCATCACTTGAAAAACACATAAAATACTTGACACAATTATATTGTATAGAAAAAATCAATTTTGTAATCTTATTCAAATTCAAAATAAGGTAATAAACTAGTAGGGCTTCACCATACTAGGTGTGTACTTCTTACAAATGCCAAAATGGCTTGCATAAATAGAGGATAGGAGAGGAAAGAGAAGAAGTAAAGATGAAGGGCCACAATTTAATGTTTCAAGATATGAGAAACAATTAAATTTTGAGAGAATAAGGTGCAAAGTAGACCATGAAGTGGTTTTGGACAAGTGTCCATATGAAGTATGACATATTCCCTTAATTTGGCATATAGAATCTTCATGTCTTTCTTGAAATTCCTTTTTAGTGATGAAGAGTCATTAGATTTATTAAAACTAACTTAGGAAGTATTTGACACAAAGGTAATTATATGGGAGGTTTTAAATAATATAGTGATAGTAATCTACACCTTTCTAACTAATAGCCTTCTTCTTGACATTTGTGTTCACTGTCTATAGTCACTTATTAGCCCTCTTACCTTCAATCTTCACACTTGTCATCAAGATGACCTATATTTGTTCAAGAATATGTGTTGTAGAGGAGTTAAGACAATTTTTGAATAATCTTTGTCCTTTGGTCTATCATATACCTCAATAATATTCAACATCGCTCTTCTCATATTCACACTAGATAACCATTTCTTTTCTTTAATGTCTCATTTAGATTTCCTACAATGAAAAGTGTAGTAGAGATATTTTCATGCACAACTAAGGTGAGAAATAAGTATGATGGGTTGTAAAAAGTCCACATAAACCCTATACAATGTATAAAAATTTAAATCTTGTTAGAAACTCATATTTATGAATATTTGTATAGGTGATAATACTAAAAATATAGATGTCAAGAAGATTGGGAGAGTTCTACATATGTCTAAGACACTTTCAATGTCAATTCATTTATAATGAAATTACTTAGATATTCACATAGAATGATTTTATATTTCACATAATAAGCAAATATTAGATATCACATAATGATTATTAACAACATAATAGAATACTAGATAATATAACAAAGCCACTTTAAGGGGGCAACCTCCACATCAATGCAATAATAATAGTGAATAAAGACAAACCATGACCTCATATATATAGTCTACTTATCCAAGGTTATTCTATAGGCTGACCTATCTAAGAACATAGATAAATGTGATAAATAAATAAAAGAGGTATGTAAACCACAAGTTAGCCACAGATACCCCTAGATGCACCAATGGTTAAGCATGTAACAAGCCCCTCCCCTTCAAAACAACATTTTCCTCAACATTATGGCAACTCTAGATGCTGCTATAAAAATGCTTCTTCACATGGAAGATTCTTCCATTTTATCAGGTACTCTATAATTGCTCTAGAATGTAACTACTTGGTGCACCTTTGAAGGATCACCTAAGGATCAAGAACAACTCTACCTTCCTCATCTAATTTTGGTAATTCTATTTGAATTTCAACTCTATGTCTAATGGCTTTCTTCAATCATGATACATGAGATATTGGATGTAAGTGAGTGGAAGAAGCAAACTAACTTGTAGGCCACACTACCAATTTTCTACAAGATCTGACAAGGTCCATAATACTTAGGGGGCATCTTATTATCCTTTTTTATTGATTTAACAACATATGTTTATATGGATATAAGAAAACAAAGACCCAATCACCAATTTTAAAATGCCCCTCACTTATGTGTAAATCTACCTATTATTTCATGTGATTTTGGGACATATCTAAATTTTCATGCAAACTTGCAAGGACCTCCTATTGACGGTGAATATTTTCTTCAACTGCACAAACCTTAGGATGGACCTTCAAGGTTGAAGTGATGGATGGAGGGTGGTATCTATATAGTGCCACAAAAGGAGACATTTTGGAAGAACTATGAATATAATTATTATACCACCATTCAACAAGTGGAAACTAATGAACCAATTTATCCTATTTATCAAAAATAAAACAATAGAGATATCCTTCTAGATATTTGTTGACTACCTCAATTTGTCCATCAGATTAAGGATGATAGGATGAACTATGAACCAATTGGGTACCCAAACATGTAAATAACTTAGTCTAAAAATTACTAGTAAAAATGGGATCTCTATCACTGACAATGATCTTAGGGGTCCCATGCAGTTTCTAAACTATATTGAGAAAATCAATAGCTAATTTATTGGCAACAAATGGTTGGGATAATGCACAAAAATGAGCATAAATAATGAGACAATCTACAAAAACCATGATAATATTTTAACCATTAGATCTTGGTAACCCTATAATGAAATCCATAGATACCTCTTCCCAACACTAACTAGGGATAGATAAAGGTTGTAAAAGACCTAATGTTTTGATGGTTTTGCGTCTATTTTATTGATAGATTATACATTCGGCCACATATTTTTGGACATCCCCCTTGAGACCTTCCCAAAAAAAATATTTCTTGATTTTATGATAGATTTTCAAAAATCTTGAATGAACCCCAATTGGAGTTGCCTGAAGTTCTTGAATGATTTTTTGTTTAAGAAGAGAATTCTTACATAGGTACAATATATATTTATACCATAATGCATTACCTTTCCATGTGAATTTTTCATATCCACATAAACCTTGCTGAAGATTTTGAATCAAATCATGGGAAGCACTATCATATTCCCATTTATAATCATGCTTTATCTAGCCAATATACCTGTAAAATGGTTATGTCACATAACAATGCCTCAACTAATTCATATTTTCTAGATAGTGCATCTACCACCACAATGTCCTTGCCTTTTTGTAGATTATTTCAAAATCATTGCCTAATATCTTAGTTACCCATTTCTATTGTTCTTCAGATGAAAACCTTTGTTCTAAAAAATATTTGAGACTATCATGATCAGTCTTTACTTAAAAGTGATGAACCATCAAATAAGGTCTCAATTATTTGACTGCATGAAAAATGGCCATCATTTCCTTTTCATACATGGGCTTGTACTAATTTTTACCCTTTAGTTGATGACTTTCAAATGCAAGTGTTCTACCTTCTTGCATGATTACTACACCCAACCATACCTAGATGCACCACATTCAACCACAAAAGTCTTAGAAAAATTAGGAGTGGCCAATATTGGAGTAGTGCACATAGAAAATTTCAATTGTTCAAATGGCCAAGTAGCTACATCAGTCCACTAAATGGAGTCTTTATTTAACACAGAGGTGAGTGGGGATAAAATACTACCATAATTTTTGAAAAACCTGTGATAGTAACCAGTAAGCCCTAAAAATCCCTATAGTTGTTTGAGTGTCTTAGGAATTGGCCAGTCCACCATTGCTTAGATTTTTTTAGGATCCACTTTCACTCCTTCATAAGACACTAGATGACCCAAATATTCAACCTCACTAGTCCCAAAAGTACATTTGGAAGGTTGGAATATAATTTATTTTGCTCCAAAATGGAGAGTACCTATTTCACGTGTTACAAAAGGTCTTCCAAATTTTTACTATAAATGAGGATACCATCAAAGAATACCAGAATAGATTTCCTCAAAAATGGCTTAAAAACAATATTCATCAAACTCTAAAAAGTAGATGGTGCATTTTTTAGACTAAAAGGCATAACCAAAAACTCATAATGTCCCTCATGAGTCTTGAAAGTAGTTTTGGGGTATGTCTTCATCACATATCCAAATTTGATGATACCCAGAACACAAATCTAACTTGGTAAAATAAACAACACCATTCAATTCATCTAACAAATCATCAATGATAGGAATCATAAACGTATCTTTGATAGTGTACCTATTGATTCCTCTATAGTCAAGGCACATCCTCTAGGTATCATCTTTCTTTCTCACCATGACAACTGGTGAAGATTATTCACTTTGGCTATGACAAATGATTCCTACATCTAACATCTCTTGTACCATATTTTCAATTTCACTTTTTTGGGCATAGGGATACTTTTATGGACTAATGTTGGGTGGTGTACTACCAAGAATAAGTGTGATATCATGATCATGCATGTGTCTAGGTAGAAGTCCCTTTGGCATATATTCAAAAATAATAGAATGAGCATTAATTATTTGTTGTACATTAAAAGGTGGAGATGGTTGAGTTGGCTATACTTCCATAGAAGACAAGTGATCTACAAATACCTCAACACCCTTAAGGATAATATTTATCATTTGATGGGAGATAAAAAGTTTTGGAGATTTAGCCTTTAATCCCCTTTGCTCAAATGTCATTTCTTTTGAAAGAAAATGCATGAATAATTCTTGAAAATTCATCTCAATAGTGCCCAAAGTGGTGAGCCACTAGACTCCTAAAATAATATCAGCTCTACCCATGGGAATACCAAACATAGGAGAATACAATAATTAGTCTCCCATGGCCAACTTAATACTATTACATTTTCCTAAATAGTTGATAGTACCATCATATATAATCATAACCTAAAATTCTAGATCTGAATAAATGAAACAATTCAAATGAGCAACCAACTTACTATGGATGAAGTTGTGTGTGCTTCTAAAATCAATCAAGATAATGACCTTATATTTTTTAAGGAAACCCATCACCTTAAGATTTTGAGGAGTACTAGTACTTGAAAGGGCATGACAAGAAATAGTATGCTGAGAGTCTTCATATTCTTCCTTAGGAACTTTTGCATCCTTATCATGTACTTCTGCATCATCTTCATCATCATTGGCATCTTCAATGTAAAATAACTTATTTTTAGAAAAATGGTCTTTTCTTAATTTTCTATCACAACCATAACACAACCCTTTATATTGCTACTCCTCAATTTTTCATTGTGTTAATCTGGTGGGCTATGGAAATGATGGTGCTAGAAAGTTGTGATCATGACCAGTAGTGAAAGTTTTCCTTTAAACCATCTCTTTTTTATTTATCATGCATGCCTTAGGGATAGATTATAATAAAAATGTTGGGTTAAACATTCAAACCTTGAATTAGATGTTATCTTTGAGGCTACCCAAAAATAGATCAGTCAAATTTTCCTCAATGATATCTTCCACCCATAAAGAGAGATTTTGAAACTGATGAATATAATCCTTCATAGTTCCTATTTTCCACAACTTGGTTAATTAGATAAAATAGTTATTAGAGACATTATTATAATAATGAGTTAACAACTCCTCAGTGAAAATATTCTAGGTAATAGGAGCATGATTCTTTTTCTTTTGAGCACATAACCAGTGATACCAAATGAATTGCTCAAGTTCTAGATACAAGGATGCCACTATCACCCTCTTATAACTAAGGGTTAGATGCAAATCAAATAAATTATAAATTTAATTAATCCAAGTGAAAGGATCCTTACCATCAATCTTACACATGTCCACTTTTTGTAACATTAGTTTCATACTAGCATGGGAGTTGTTGAGAGGAGGATTTGAATGCTAAAGTGGAGGGTTATTGGTTTGAAACTGAGATGTAAGGGTAGCTAATTATGTAGTGATATGATATAATTCATTTTGAACCCCATTAATCTCTTTGTGAATCCCTAAAACAATAGTGTGGACTATAATAAAGTCATTAATCCTCACTAAGTTATTTATGTCCACTTAAAGCTGAGAAATCACTAGATCTGAAGTTCCAAAATCTATGCCATCGGCAAAAGGATTCTTTGTGGTTTCTTTCCCCCTTTTATTCCTCAAGTACCCAGACCTACCATATATAAACCCTAGGAGGTTTTTGACTCTAAAAAAAGTGTACCAAGAAATGGTACTATTGTGATCACCTTGTCAAGACAAATCTAATGACTACCTTTATGCACTAGGGTAAAACTTTTGGTACCAAAAAAGTATACCAGTATAATATATCATTTTGATCATCTTGATGAGATGAATCCAATGATGATTTTTGTGCAAGGGGAAATTTTTTACCTAGAATTTTTTTTTTAAATTATTTTTTTTTCAAAAAATCATTTTGAACAATATTGCACTAATGGAAAAAATTAATTCTTCCCAGATTGCAAGTTATGTTTGTTCACTCTCACCACTCCTAAAAGCCATTCCTCACTAGATCTAAAAAACATTCCATAGGAAACTTTCCTAGATCTAAGCTTTAATACCACTTGTAATGAAATTACTTAGATATTTGCACAGAATGATTTATTTTGTATAGAATAAGCAAATATGAGAGATCACACAACAATAATTGATAGTAAAATAGAGTACTAGATAATATAAAAAATTAACTTTGAGGTGGAAACCTCCATATCAATGCACTAATAGTATAATAATTAACATAATGAATAAATACTAACCACTACCTCCTATATATAGTCTACTTAGCTAAGGTTATTCCATAGGTTGAGTTATCTAAGAACATAGAGAAATGTAACAATTAAATAAAAGAGGTATTTAAGCCACAAGTTAGAAACACATATCCCTAGACACACCAATGGTTAAGGGTGTAACATGACTCCTCCTAGATGTATACTCTATCATATATTTCTAATTGAATTCATACAAGGGTTTTAGGAAGGTTTTGGGTCATCTGGACTATTAACAATGGTTCATAAATGTTAGACATCCAACCTTGTAACCAATTCCACAAATTTTTTATTATATGACCCCCTTCAACTCTCCCCAAGTTATTGAGGTCTCATGCATAGTTTTCGTATAGATATGAGGAGAAGAAGATGACTCTTGATCTCTTATAATGCATTATGAGTAGGTATAAGATGGTTTTAGGTCAAATTAACCACTCTTGTGTTATTTCATATAAAATAATGATTCAAATTATTCCTATATTCTCCCTTAAATTCTCTCTCATATCTTATAAAGTTCCTGTAGTCATAGAATCAAAGATAAGTATCATTAGGGTTCATGTTTAATTTTAAGCCTAATAGGCCTAGACTATGCTTCTGGGCATTTGACCATTAATGATTGGTTTTATTAGTTATAAGTGTTTATCTACACTTTCTTATATTAAATACAACTATATATACCATAAAAAAATGCATTCAATCTCTCCATCACATTCCTTCAACATTCACATCTTAAATTTATAGATTCTGTTACTCATAGAGTGCCTTCTATCTAAGATAAAATAGAGGGAATATCCCTTGCTAATATGGATTTAAGGGTAAAATGGATAGATATTTTAGGTCATGATGATCCTTTTTATCAATTCTCAAAACTTTACCACACTTATAAAGTCCTTAACCTTCCATCTTCTTAAAACTAGCTTCTAGGATTGTGACTATTGGTAGGGTTTTAGTTGAATGTGTATGCAATAAAAAAAGACATCATGTATATAAATTAATCATAACTTGGAGAAGATAAATCATACCTACACTTCCAATTTAGAATAATTTTTTTAAATGGGAGTAAGACCAATATGGAGATCCACTAGACTTGATTAAGGGATCATTTATCACAATACACCATGCTAAGGAGGGTTCTAAAACCTCCAGTCTAACATAATCATGTAATAAACCTAAGGGGGTCTTATTTTTTGATATTTAACCTAAAATAATAACAATTAAATTAAATATAATCTAGTTCTCACAAAATCTTGTGGCACATCATGATGGGTTAGTAAATAATCAAAACATATATAATAGAATATCAATTAAGCTAAGTATGAATAAGACCCTAATATATGGAATATGAAGAGTAATATTATTTGATGCCAATAATTATGCTACTTAAATCTACTAAAGATAGGATAAATTTTAGAGAATGTGTACCTAAATGTGAACCCATCAAGACTCAATCTCTCCCTTGGCTAATGGGGCTTCACAAGAGGTTGTTGTAGATTATAAGGATCACTAAGTAAGGCCAAAGCATCCAAGACTTATTCACAAGACTAGATTATCTAAGTATAAACCCTTATCTAAGACTCCTTAAGTAGAATGGTGGAAGAGTAGATTGTAAATAAGTGTGAGTGAATAATAACTCTTGATTTCATATTGAAATAATGATGAAATTATCTTTTATTTATAGGTGGATTTTACCCTAAAAGCTTCCTAAAATCTTGACTGATAGGGTCAACCTAGTCGGCCTAGCATAATTTTGGACAATAATTCACTAGGTCATGAGCTAGGTCGACTAAGATCTAAACTAGTTCTTAAGTGAAAATCACCCAAACAGGGTCGACCCAGACGACCTAGCATAGTCGACTGACAAAAGGGAATTAAGGTGATGATAGAGGGATGGAAAGTGGGAAAAGACTAGAGGAGTATATAAAAGAGGAGTAATATCTTAGGGAATGGTTTTCAGGAGATGGTTGGATTGGTAATTAGTGGAAATAAAGGACAATAATCCTACAAATTACCAATAGTCTACCCACCCCTTTTTTGATACCCCACTTAGGGCATACACTTAGAGATATTAAGTCTCAATGAGTTCCTACAAGATGTAACGTGTTAGCATTTGATAAAAGTTTAATATATTATGTGTATACATATTCCCCACTTGAAGCTCATCACATGTCACTAAGGTGCAAATAGGGATGGTGCTTTGAGAAAGAACATAGAGACACATAATGTTGAGTCTAAAAAAAGTTGTATTTTTAAGCATATAATAAATGAAAGTAAATGATTGAAAAGGAAAATAACTAAAAATTAAATGTGATGCATAATTTGACTTACCTTTATCACTAGATGGTTGTCTGTTATGTTGTTAGTTTTGATTATGTAGGGCATAAATAAAACTTTTGACAAACTCAAGAATATAAAATTAAAGAGAAAAAGTAAACAAATACAAGAAAGGCAAGATAATTGGTTCTATGTGGATGGGATGTACATGGAAATTTGGCAAGCTGGGGTGATAAGCACTATGTTAGACCAAATGACCAAGTCAAAACTAGAGTAAATTAGGTAACAAAAAATCCAAGGCTACTAAAGACCAAAAAACTCAAACAAGTAAACCTTGAGTAAGAAAGACAAACTCACCAAGTCAAATCAAAGATACATGTCAAAAATAATGGTAATCAAAATATCAATGTAAAAATAGAAAAAAAATGGTAAAAAAATGTTGATGAGTGAGCGTTAACAATCCTTATCTTACTTAATTATTAAAAAATAAAGTGCATAAAAGGGAAACGCATATTGCCAACTGAGAATTAACAATCCAACCTCACTCAATAATGCAAAAAGGGGCATGGACTCAGGTATCCATAACCATAGGATAGTTCAACAAATGACAAGAGGTAAAAAGAAGACAAATAATTTAAAAAATGTAATTTTATGGTTTAAATAAAGTAATCCATAGTTAATCAAATATGTTCTTTCACTCTAAGTATAGATAAAACCAAAACAAAGTAGTGCTATCATGTTTTTAAGAGGTGAAGAAAAAGGAATTATAAAATAGGAAAAATTGATTTGGAATCACAATTTACCTATCAAAAGGGAAATGAAATAGGTGGAGGGGATAATGAAGGAAAAACCAAGGTAGAGGAACTCTTTATCAAAGTCAAGACACTCAAATTATGTTTTTCAAAATAAGAGGACTTTCAACCTTAATAACTCTTAAGAACTTCTCTTAGCCACACAAGTCTTAGTTCAATAAATGCATTATATAATTCATCCCATGAAAGCTATATGCATGAAAAATAAAATGGACATACCTTCCCACAATGTGTTTCTCATTCCTTAGGACCCCTTACAGAGTCATTGGTATACTATGAATATTGGGTACTTACATGATAAATTAGGTAGCACCATAAAATTTATTGAATTATCCTATTTGTTGAGCTAAACATACCCTTATTTCTAAAAAATAGGGAACCTTATGATTAATTTGAACCTTAACACTAAAATCTTGATATTTTGTACTTTATTAAAATTTTAAGATCATCCACGCCTAATTAAATTGGCCCATTTGTTCATGGTTTTGATTTAACCTTTCCTAATGTTGATAATAACTGAATTTTATGTCTTAAGTTGTAGGTTTCATAGAGCTCATTTTAATGTATCATACTAGGATGTTCATGATCTTATCCTCATTCAGGGTTTTGCCAACCTTTGGTCTATAAGATCTCATATTGGAATCATGTCCTGAAACCCTCTTTCAACAAAACCTAGTTTAGAACCTTAGTTCAATTTTAAATTTTGTTGGGAACAAATTTGGAGGGAACATTTTAAATTAACTTTGGACTTAAGCCTAATTTTTATGCTAAGGCTTGGTCATGTTTTTCAACATGACCAAACCATAAAAGATATGATTGGTCCCATTTTATTTTCCACTTTTGTTCCCTATGTTTTAACTGGGTCTAACGTATATGTTCATAGTATCTTTTATATCCCTATCCTAGTCTCCTTTGTTATACACTTAGTCTAAAGTTTTAATCCTAAGGCCCCGTTCATTTTTATTAACACAATCAAAACCTTAGTCTTAATACTTTAGCCTAAGTTCCTATATTGACCCACATACTAACTTAAGCACCTCACTTCATTGTATATCTAATGGCACTTGTTTCATCATGAAGAAAGATCCAATGGAGCGTAGGAGGCCCAACAAACTTAGAAGCCTTGATCCATCAGACCAATTCCATATGATTACCAAGATCATGGTCAATGATCCATGATTAAGTGGGACCAATGATCAAATGATATGACATAATCCTCAAGTTGAAATGGATCCCCTTTTACTATACATGATTAATCCAATCAAGTGCAAGTATCTAGATCAAGATCATCGATCCACAATTACCTACACAAAGTGGATCTAACGAAGTGAACATGGTGTTGAAAAGTCAAGAGTAAAGAAGAACCATAGATTTACCATGTGGAAATTGTATGTTTGAGATTAACTTCAAAAGGGACCTCACACATTAAAATTTAGACTTAACCTAAGTTTTTATCCTAAGGTTCACTATATTTATTAATACAATGGAACCTTAGGCTAAAACCTTAGGTTATAACCATAATATTCAAAGGGACTTATTTTATTATGCCTATATACTTAGGATTTTATATTAGTTTATTTTTGAGGCCCCTTTCACATACATTTTGAAACTTAGCTTAAGATATTTTAACCTAAAGTCTATGTCATTTTTATTAATAAAAAATAGGCTTTAGCCTAATTATATTCTTATGTCCTGATTAAGTAATACATCATGCATCATGTAAGATTGATGGCTCACATTTAATCAGACCAAGATGACAAGATAGAGCAAAATTGATGAAGGTTATTCAATAAACCTTAAAAGACCTATGGGATCGACATGTGGTAAGCATGCATTCACAACATAGAATACAAAGATCATAAGGCCTATGAATGTGCCAAGTGGCACAACTATAGGGCTTGATACGAAAATAGCCAATAAATCTCAAGCCCTAAGATCATGATCAATGGCCCACATTGATACTTGAGTAAGGATATGATAATGTGAAGCAAAAAGAGGATTTTTAAAGGACAATAGCTAGTTCTTTTAAGGCATTTATGAAAAATACCATGAAATTTGCCAAATAAATGCCATATAGGTACCACACAAGCATAAAATGCTAAAACTAAAGATTTTGATGGGAATGAAAAGTCAAAAATTATAAAGGTATGGGTCTAAATAAAATATGCGGCATGAATTTTCATAAATTTGAGCTACCAACACCATTAAATCTACAAACTAGCCCTAGTCTATATTTAAAAGGCCTTAAGTTAAACTCAAATCAATCACAGTTGAGCTAAAATGGTCCAATTATTATCTAAGTGAGAATAATCTGATCTATAGGTTAATTGAGGAACCATTTGTAAGTAGTTAAAATTTTCATAATCATGGTAGCTCAAAAATAACAACAAAAGGATGAGATAGAGCTATACATAACTTCAGATAATGAGGGGTCTTTAAGGACACTAACTTTGATGTTGCAGCATTAAACACTAGAAACAAAAATTGGTCTGAGATTTTATGGAATATTAAGGAGATGAAATCCATTACTAGAGAGAAGTTTAAGAATGATACAGTCCTACAAAGATATAATAACCTAGTCTCCATCTAGATGACCAAACTCCACTATGTTGATGTAAAACTTGAGGTATTTCACTATATTGATGTTATTGCCCCCATTTTCATTGATTTTAAAGTTGAGAAAGATTGGATAGTTCATGAGCACACTTTCAAAAAAGTATCATATATTTCTCCCCTTTCATTTAAAAGCTATTAAAAACTAGGCAAGCCCCAGATAAACTCTCCCACAATTAGAGCATGGACTAGTAAGAATGACTTGAAAACTATCATGGCCCCATGGATACTTAAAAACACCCATGTGATCTAAGAACCTACCAAAAAGATAAAAATTACCTAATTTAGGGAAGGGATCAAAATAATTATGACCTTATTTAATAGGTTATCTAGATCCCGTTCCACCACACATGTTAATAAGATTTGGGTGCCCTATGTATACTTCATGGTCGAGAAGGGACTCACACCCACAATTGGTGAGATGATTAACATTTGTTTGAAACAACAATTAAAAACCAAAAACAATTTTTTCATGATGTATTATCTCCTAGATGCCCTCTTGGCCACCACCAAGGTCCCAAAAATAAAGAGTTGGTCACTTGATGGGATACATACTATATCCCACCATTATTCCAAGTTGTAGATTTTCAAATATTGACACAACATATAGCTTATTTGTGATTGTGTATATCTAGCTTTGGTAGAATCTGTTATAGACATTCCCATAGGTAGGGTCAACCCTCTAGTTAAGAACTATTTAGAATTAATGGGGGATATCTATTTATCTCCATATTTCATGGTAATAAGAATAGAAGGAACCTTAGTTCAAACCTTCAAACTACTAGTCCATGTGCCAACCAAATTGGTAGATCAAGGAATTGCATACCAACTCTTCAATGGTATAGATGGTGTGTGCAATCAAAAAAGGAAGGGCCTCCTTCACCATTTTCCTTTGACCATTAGTAGGAGTATGTTAAAAAATAGGGAGTATGTGAATGTTATCTCCAAACACAGGGACTCCTTTAACTTACAATTACATGAGTTGAGGCAATGGGACCCTCCTAATAAGGTCAATAAATAATTAAAATTAAGAATAATTAATTACCCATATGAACATAGGTTAGGTATTTATGAAATGATTTACATTAGAGCCACCAATTTCATAGAGTTATTGGCCAGGTTAAATAAATATAACATTAAACTTGAGGCCAGTCTAGCTAGAGATGACAAGCCACCTAGAGAGATCTAGCAGATATGACCCCTATAGTACCACTTATTTCCTAGACCCTTTATAAATACCCCTTTAGAGAAACCACTGTAATAACCCCAAGCACAAGTGTCACAGGGATTTGGGAAAGATAAATTAGAAGAGAAACCTAGGGAAGGACCATCATTCTCAGTTTAGCCTAATAAACTAGAATCCTCAATAATATATATTAACATGATTACACTAGATCTTGATGAGACAATGGAAGATGCACTTCTTGCTAAGGTATATGGATCATATGAAGAAGAAAAAGCTAAGGAAATTTAAGCCCAAATTAAAGAGGTGAAATAGGAAAAATGGAAGGAAGTTTTTATGGACCTATTTCTAGTTGCACCCCTAAAGAGAAAGGCTAAGTTGGCATTAATCCCAGGGACAACAAAGAAGAATCCAAAGCTAAAATTCACTCATCCCTTGAGTTAAGTTAACTTATTTAGTGATGATAATCCCATCCATAGGCCAATCATCCCTTAATGGTTAATTTATGAGAAGATGCATATGATTCCAACATTGTAGCATTCATAAGCCTTGACCAAAATAATTACCATCACTATCCATGATGAGGTCAATCCATGGATTGTGGCTTTATTAAAGGAAGAAGAAGAAAGGAGGATGACCACCATAGTAGTGTCAATTGAAACTTAGATAGACAACCCTAGAGCTTCAAGTAACATGTAAATAGAGATCCCAAAGCCTCCAAAAGTTATAGAATCATTAGTCAATGTGTAGTTCAACCTAGAGACAATAGGTATTGAGAGGGTTAAGACCAAGAAGACTATGGTTAGGAATGAGGAGTTCACCTTTTAATGAGTTAAAAATTTTGTGTGCTTAACTCCTATGGGAGTAAAAGCACATGGTGAACACCCAATTCATGAGGAGGACATAGTTATATTAGATGATGCCCATTCATCCCAATTAAAATTAGGCATCAAAGATCTTTATTAGAGGATAGAGAACCTAAAGAAGGAAAAAGAGAATCTAGAGACACATGTTGTCTTATCAGTTCTAGAGGAGATGATAAAGATGTTTGAGGCATATCTTCATGATATATTGAATTATTTGAAAGAAATGAAGACAAGGTAGAATTTTTTATCTCACCTAAATGAAGTAGCCAAGGTCTTGGTAGCCTAATTATAGAGTTCAAAAGACAAAATCCAAGAAGTCATCATCATAATCATTAAGGATAGGATCCTTGGTTTCAAAACCATAAGCCTTGCCCACTTGAATATTATTATGGGCATAATTTATGATAAGTTCTAGGGTTTGAAAACATGGTTAAAGAGATTGGCGAGATTCATTGGGGGTGATGAGGAACTGATAAGAAAAATTATGCAACTTTTTGGCACCATGCTTGCCACACCCTCCACACTTAGCTCCCTATGTATCATTAGAGATGATGTTCTAGTCTAGAGGTGATAATAGTAGGATCATGGGCATGATCCTAACTGCAAAGTAGAAAATAATTAAAGAAATAAGTATCAAGGAAGCAATGACTAGAACTGATAGATATTTTGATGATTTGGTAGACTAGGAAGATGAATGCCTATTAGATCTAGCTATCAACTTAAGTTTATTTGATGAGTATCATCAAAAAGCCATGAAGATTATATAGGAACAACATGGGAGACCTTATACCTATGTCCCATCATATAATTAATAATATTTAGTTCTATGTAAAGCCTTGTAACATTCTAAATTAGAATATTCTTTTGTAAAGGCATATGCTAGTTTGTTAGCATATTTGCCTATAGATTAGTCCAATTTGGAAGAAGAAATGTATTATAAAAATTTATAAAAAGGGGAAGTTGTCTTTATCTCTTATAAATTTGTAATCTCATGATGGATTGGTATACTACCTTAGTCTTCTATAAAAGGTAGTATTATCATTTTGAAAAGGGAGGGAGTTTTGAGCTAAAACTTGTATATTCTCGAGAAATTAATATAAGCAAGGAATACTAAAAAGTTTGTCAAAATTTGTTTGTATCAATTATTACATGTCTTCTCTCTCAATTTATTATTCCAAGCCTTAAATTTGAATGGTTTCTATGAATTTTGAATGTGCATTTTTGATATAGGGTTACTAATTTGTGTTGATGTTAGATTAGTTGAATGTTCTTAGACTTTGCTTCATTTTATTTGTTATATGTTAGGATGTGTAATTGTTATTTGAATTCAATAGTAAACCTTTAAGGTAGAGTTAGTTTATACTTGTATTCTTTCATTCTTTCTTTAGATTTTTGCCTAGTGTATGGTGGGATTTGAGCATCTGCTACTTCACATTATATATATTGGTTAAATGAATGTGCAATTTAAATTAAAACCTTGTCATGATGTTTGAGGCAAAGATCATAAATCACATACTTCCTTTCTACCATACCCTTCTTTTTACTTATCTTTTTGACCAAATCACTCTAGTTTAGATCCCATTATAAATATTCACTCAAGTTAGTCTTCAATGTAAAAATTTGATCATAATTCACTAACATCATCATAAATGCTTCAAAATTTGCATAGATTAAGTATTAGGGTGGATCCCAACCACTAATAAATATAAATTTGTAGAAAAATTTGATTTGTTCTACCTCTATTTCACCATAGGTAACTAGATTACTAAAACCTGCTATTCATGCTTTGAATTCTTAGAATTAGAAAATGAGAAGTGTTCTTTAAAAATTAATAGTAACTGTGATACACTTAAAGGCATCAACATGATGAGCTCTATTGGTACTAAAAGGAGTGCCATCTTTGTGATTTTATTGAATCTTTTCTAGTCTTAGGGTATTTTGATCAAAGGTTTGTGTTATCTTTACACATTAGCATAATTCTTTTCTCAAAAGCATAAAGATCATTATTTTTATGGTCTTTGACCGATATTTATGCTCCCTTTAGACAAATATCAAAGTTATTTGAGGTTGGATGCTTAGTTCTAGTAAAGATAACTTAAGATATGATAATTTGTAGTGTTTGAGGTTATAATAGCTTATTTTGATAAAATATTGATAGATCTTCCACAAATCTAGGTTCATATGGGATTAGAATTGTAAAGCTTAATGATATTGGAAAAATTAGACAAATATTTTAGCTAATGTATTTAAAATTGATGTTTTTTGTTGTTTTCTACATATATCTTTGTAAAAAAGCTTAATGTGCAAATCTAAGGCATGTTCTTTGTAAAGGTTCATTTGATACATCATATCTAAAATAGGATCCAAATTTCTCAACATGGAACTACCAAGAGTCTGGATAAGGTCACACTCTAAGATACGAGAGCCTCTACTTGAGTTAGAAGTCCATAGGAGAGCCAAACAAAATAAAGCTATATGTAAGCATTCAAATTCTTTGCCAACTTCACCTTTCCAAAGTACTCCTACATTTAGCCTTCATTAAGGTATAGTGTGGTTAGGAAACTCTCCTATCAATGTATAAGGTGTAGTTCATGGCCTTCCTCATAATCTTGAAAAGTATTTTCCAACTTTTAATCCTTGTAGTATTGTAATAGCAAAAGAACATGTTAAATCATTTAAGGTTGTATTGAAACTATTAAATGTAACTCATGAGAATGTAGCATGTAGGTTGTTCCATTTTACATTAAAGATGTTGTATATGAGTGGTTCCTTAATCTACCTAACAATTGCATTTCCACCTAGAATGAGTTGAACAACATCTTCATTGACTAGTTTAGCAAAATAATTAGCCCCTATATCCTATACCAGCAATTTACCACCCTAAAAATCCATAAAAATGAATCTATAAGATATTCTAATGCTAGGTTCCAAAATTTTTACAACATAACCATTGAACCTTACAAACTTGATCATGTATTGGATTTAGAAATCTGTAAAGATGATCTTGATCTGATGACTTTAGTATTCATAAATAGGGATATAGGTCTAATGACCACACTATTTCTAGCTTATGTTGAGGTTGTGATCATTAATGACCAAATTCAACCTCAAGGTTAGATGGCATACTCTATTTTCAATATCAATCCACATATGCCTACCATGAATGTCTTTCCTAATAATAGCTAGAAATGTGTCTACTCTCAACCAACTCCCAAATCTAAACCAATTACCTCTAAGACATGTTATTCCTAACCATAATCTAGGGTTCTTGAATCACCCTACTAATAATTGATTTAATTCAAATAAACAAAGGGCCTTAGTACCATCCACTGGTACCAATAACAACTAGGTTCATAATTTAGAAACCCCCAAAAGTGAGAATGAGTCCATTCTAAAAATGGTCAAAAAACTAATCACTAACTTCCTTCATCTGTAAAAACAAGTTGGTAATATTGGATAAATTTATGGTAGAAAATTCTCTTTCCAAAGGTTCAATAGGCCCAATAACAGGTTTAATAATGATAGTTTCCACAATAGTAAGAATAGTGAAACACCTTCTGAAAAGAAGACTATGGATATTAATCCTATCGATATTGATCTACCTAATTACTGTAGAGTTTATTATACTACTAAGCAAGGTGAAATTGATTGCATTGATTTTTTTCAAGATTTTGAAGAATTTTAAGAAGAGTTGGACACTTTTGAGGTAGTGCTTAACAAATACAATGGTGTAAGTAATTCAGGATCCAGGCCTACTGACTAGAACTTTATGGTGGAAATGTTTGATTTCCCCTTCCAAGAAGATAATGAACTTGATAATGTTCTTGAATAAGTTCATGCCTTCCAATAGTTCTTGAAGAAGACATATCCTTTATAGAACAAAGAATAGAGGTAGCCTTTGACTAGTTCTACTCTTCCAAACAACTTTGGTACTCCTTTGGATACTAATTTAGATAATAATCTAAAGCCTACAAAGGGAAGTCCTTCTAAACCTAACACTGATACTTCCAATTCTTCTAGTAGGATTGGTTATAATATTGTAGAGGACATGAAGAAAATTAAAGATAATATTACCTTTCATGAATTGACACAAATCATAGATCAAAGAGATCTATTACTAGAATTCTTATCCAATAAATATAACTAGATGTCCAAAACTGATAATGCCAATGTAGCTATGTATAAATATTAAATAGAGTCCCCACCCTTCTTGATTATAATTAGAATGTTTGGTAAGAACTTGCATAATTATTTGTTATATTTTGGTGCCTCCACAAATATCATGCCTGTAGGTGTTTATAAGAAACTTGGTTTAAATCTCATTAAGTTTGATAGAGTTATTACCTAATTAGATAAGTCTATGATCAAGGTGGTTGGAGAATTTTTTAATGTCCACATGCAGCTAGATTCTAAGCCAAGAGTCCAAAAATTTATAGATATACAAGTGGTAGATATCTCTGATGCATATGGACTAATTTTAAGTAGATAATGGATAAAGGCTTTAAATGGATATGTGTCCATAGACTGTTCACAACTATGGATACCTTGGAAGGGATTTCCCAATCAGATCATAGTTGAAAGGGATACAAGAATGAAACATATGATTACTGAGTATAACGTTATCAATGAAAGAGTCAACATAATTGATTTAGATTTAGGGGTTTTCACCCTAGAAGTTGTCAAGGTGTGTGATTCTAAAGCTTCTAATGTTGTTCTTAGGTTATGGAAGTTGTATTTTGATGGGGCTAGGTGTAAAGTTAGGCATGGAGTAGGCATTGTCCTAACTAACCATATTGGTAATAAATATCATGCTTCTTATAGACTCTAATTTCCTTGAACCAAGAACCTTACAGAATATGAGGCCCTCATCTTAGGTCTAAAATTTGCCATCAAAGTCAAGGAACTACTAGTTTATGGTGATTTATAACTAGTAGTAAATCAAGTAATAAATAAGTATCAGTGAAAACTATCATACCTCAAGAGGTACAAATTTAGACTTTGAGATCTAGTAGAATCCTTTGATGCCTTCAATATTATTTATATCCCTAGGGAATGAAATAAATCTACTAATGAGATTTCCTCTATTGTAGTTAATATCATGCCTAACCAAGATTCACCAAACTTTAGAATTAATCTAATAGCTTTCCCTTCTATCTCAGATAATGTAAACCATATGTAAGTATTTCGTGATGACCAATAGACCTTAAACTTCATGACTAGTTCAGTAGAATTTAAAGCTCAGATAATTGATGAGGCTGATGAAAATGTGTTTAGAGAAGGTAAGTTTGATGGAAAAATCATTTAGTTGAATAACAACAAAATCCCCAAAGGGATGATTGCCTTGGAAAGGTTGTTTTATCAAGATAAGTTAGTTGAAGCTTCTAAGATTCCCAAAGTAAGTGGAAAGGATTACAATATAATTGATCTTGGACCTCAAGATAAACCTTATCTAATTAACATCAAAAAATCATGTACAAGTGCTGAGAATAAGATAACCAAAGAGCTATTGGAAAAATATAAAGATGTGATAGCTTGGTCATAGTATGACTTGAAGATTTTTGATCCAAGAATCATCACCCATACCATACCTCTCAAGGAGAATTTAAATCCTTTTAGGCATAAACAAATACCTGTGAATCCTATCTCAGAACCCATGATTTTCAAAGAAGTCAAGAGATTGTTAGATGCCAGAATTGTATTTCCCATTAGGTACTCTTCTTGGGTTGCCAATTTAGTGCCAGTTAGAAATAATAACAGTGAAATTAGACTATATATTGATTTTAGAAATGTGAATAGAGAATCTAAAAAGGATAATTATCCTCTTCCCTCTCTTGACCAGGTATTACAAATTATTTTAGGTCCAACCATGATGTCCTTTCTTGATGGTTCTTTAGGATATAACCAAATATTAGTAGACAAGGAAGACATAATGAAGACAACATTCACAACTAAGTGGGGTACCTTTGCATATAAAATAATTCCTTTTGGATTGATAAACATAGGAGCCACTTTTCAAAGGGCCATGGACCATGTCTTCCAAATCTTGATTGTTAAGTGAATTATAATCTACATAGATGATCTAGCCATTTTTTATAAAAATAGGGAGGACCATTTCATGAATTTACAATAAGTATTTAAAATATGTAGAAGGTATAGAATTTCCCTCAACCCTAAGAAAAGCATTTTTTTGTGTCACTAAAGGCAAACTATTGGGCCATGTTATCACTAAAGATTGGATTTCCATAGAACCTAAAAGAGTGGAGGTTATATCAAATATAGAGACTCCCAATAGTAGAAAATAATTAAAATCATTTTTGGTAAAATAAACTTTGTGAGAAAATTCATTTCTGACTTTATAGAGATTGTCAAACCATTGAATGATATGCTAAAGAAGGATGCTAAAGTCTCATGTAATGAGGAATCCAAGAAGGCCTTTGAATACATCAAAAGTTCAATCAGTCAACCTCTAGTCTTAATAAGTCATAACATATCAAAGTATTTTTACCTCTTCTCTTTTTCCTTTAACCAAAATATTGCTACTATTTTAACTCAAAAAAATAGAATGGTCTAACCATCTTTTTGATTTTTTGAGTACTAATTTAAAAAATGCTAAGTTAAGTTATCGTTTAATTGATAAACAATCCTTTTCATTAGTTAAAGCTATCAATAAATTTAGGCACTACATTCTTAGGAATAAAGTGCATGCCATTCTACTATGCCCAACTACTAAGCTAATGCTAAGATAATGTGAACTTGGAGAATGAAAAGGTAATTGGATGTATGTTCTTCAATAATATGATGTAGAAATGAAGACTAAAAAATTGGTAAGGTGTCAAGGTCTAATTCAAATGATTGCCAATACTAGCCCCAAGCTAAGTATCATGCAGGCTGATCAATAAAATTTTCAATCTAATGACTGGTATGATCCCATGATTCATTTACTAATCAATGGAACTTGACATAAAAGAATAAATAGTGAACATAAGATATCTCTAAGGCTTAAGGCAACTCACTACCTTACAAAAAATGGGTCCTATACTGAAATAACTTTGAAGTTCTATACCTAAGATGTGTGTCCAAGGAAGAAGCTACTGAGGTAATGATCACTTTCCATGAGAAGTTGGGAAGTGAACATCCATCAAGAAGAAAAATATATCACAAGATCCTTAGGGTTTGATATTATTATCCCATAATATTCAAAGATGCTCATAACATGTGAGAGAATATCATTCATGCTAGATCTTCAACACTAAAAAGCCAAAGGCAATAATGCCTTTATAACCAGTCATGATTAACAAACCCTTTTCCAAATGGGGATTGCACTTCATAGGGATAATCAACCCCAACTCATCAAAAGGTCATAGATATGTTCTAATAGATACTGATTATTGCACTAGATGGACTGAAGCAGTGGCCACCAAGCAAT
This sequence comes from Torreya grandis, assembly GCA_037957365.1. Classification (NCBI taxonomy): domain Eukaryota; kingdom Viridiplantae; phylum Streptophyta; class Pinopsida; order Cupressales; family Taxaceae; genus Torreya; species Torreya grandis. The sequence continues at coordinate 2,331,272 of JARHVA010001156.1, read as the reverse complement.
GCAAAACAAAAGAAGTGATCAAGTTTTTAGAAGAAAATATATGCACTAGATTTGGAACCCCATTCTCTTTGGTAAGTGACAATGGGTCATCATTCATATCCATAGAGATGATGGAGTGGGCATATGACAATAGTATTATCCTCAACTTTTCATCCAACCATTACCCTCAAGGTAATGGAGTATCTGAGTCAATGAATAAGAACTTGATAAAAGCCACTAAGAAGCTTACTATAGACAAACCTAAAACATGGTATAAGATTCTCAAGTATGCACTTTAGGGAGATATAAAAAGAGTTAATTAGGATCTTAAATAATCTCCTTTTTTATTGGTGTATGGATAGGAACTCATATTACCCATCACAGTCAAGCTACCAACTTACAAGTTTATGCTAGAGTATATGGAGGAAGTTTAAGAATTTTCAAATTTAAGGTTGTTGGACATTATTTAGATGGAAGATTAATGAGACAAAGATTTTACTAAATTTAGTGGGCACTAGACCACTATAAAGAGTTTGTTTGATAATATATCAAATATTAAGGTGTTTAGACAAGGATACTTAGTTCTTCTTTGGGACAAAGCATCTGAACCTAAGGGAAAGCATGGAAAGTTCACACCTCTATAGATTAGGCCCTATAAAATTATAAATAAACTTGGAGATAACACCTTCAAACTCAAATACCTAAAATGAGCAGAGTTCACACTACCCACCAATGGGTAGTATCTCAAACATTACTTCTCTACTACACCCCATAGGGTCTTCATGGAGTAAAGCTATAAGATAGTTAGAGTTAGTGTAAGTAGGCTAGTTAGTTTCATTCAGTTCTTTCTCTCTTTCCCCTAATTTGTAAATTAGTTGTATATATTTATTTTCTTCTCTTTCACTTTCTACTTTCTAATTTTTATTGTGTATTTACTTTTATTGCCTTGTTCCTTCCATTAAATAAGTCCTTTTGGACAACCCTCAGCTCATAGTTCCTTAGTCTGCTTAAAACTCTAGAAGTTTTGGAATGTTGTTATGAACCTCATACATATGTTTACCATGGATTTGGGATATTATCTTGATTTTATGATTTAAATAAACTTGAAATGACCCATGAATAGGTTAACAATTCCATAAGACCTTAAATATTGTCTTGACCTAAACCTAGTTTTAAGAAGAATTTCACATATAGAATGAAAGATTAATCCATTAAGGTACGGTCATGATTGCACTTAAAAAAAAATCCTTTCTTTGGATATAGGTTACAACCATAGCTGAATATATAAGGGTTAAACACTTGAATAAATCTTTAAACCTGACTACCCTAGGTCCCAAACTTTGTTGAAAGCCTAGAAGACCCAAAAATATAAAAAATAAGAACTTATTACAAAATCAAAATCTTTTCAAGCAAGGGAGATTATGGTAATATATACTAGGGCTATCAATTTCTGGTTGGCAATAGATCAAGGTTTTTATAAGAGCCAAATATATCTCTATCATGGCTATGGATGCTTGGCTAGCAATAGAGCAATGTTGAAGCCTTCCCTGCACTACAATCATAGTTCTTAATGAATATCTAAACATGTTATAGGTTAATGTTAATTATTAAAGGCATGATGTTTGATCCTAATTAGAATCAAAACACACAAACAACATGGATATGTCTTGATGTTTGATCCTAATTTTTCACATGCAAGGCTTGTTTCAACTATGAACTAATGTTGACAATGGCATTAGTCAAGTAAGATGAATGACCTAGTTATTTATCTTAACAAAAGTCTCTTAAGTTATAACATATTTATATGTTTTCCCTAGAGATCACCATTTTTTGATGTCAACATAAGACCATTTCTAAAAAATAAGGACCCTTGTGGTTACTTTGAACATTAACACTAAAATTTTGATATTCTGCACTTTATTAGAATTTCAAGATCATCTATGCTTGATGAAAATGGCCCTTTATTCATGATTTTTATTTAACCTTGCCTAATGTTACTAAAAATTGACTTTTATGTCTCAAGTTATAGGTTTCATAGAGCTCATTTTAATGGATCATAATGTGATGTTCATGGTCTTATCCTCATTTATGGTTTTTCAAGCCTTTAGTCTAAAAGATTTCATAGTTGGAATCATGTCCTAAAACCCTCTTTCAAAAAACCCTAGTTTAGACCCTTGGTTAAATTTCAAATTTTGGTGGGAAAATATTTGGTAGGAACATTGTAAATTAACTTTGGACATAAGCTTAATTTTTATGCTAAGGCTTGGTCATATTTTTTAACATGACTAAACCTTAACCTAAAATCCATGCTTGGTCCCCTTTTATTTTTCTCTTTTGTTCCCTATGTTTTTAATGGGTCTAACATATATGTTTGTAAAGTATTTTAATTCCCTAACCTGGTCCCCTTTGTTATACACTTAGTCTAAAGTTTTAATCCTAAGGCCCCATTCATATTCATTAACACAAACAAGACCTTAGTCTTAAAACTTTAGCCTAATTTCCTATATAGACCTACATCCTAACTTAATAACCTCACTTCTTTGTATATTAATGACTCTCACTTTATCATGAAGAAATATTTGATGGAGCATAGGAGACCCAATGAACTTAGAAGCCTTAATCCATCAGACCAATCTTGCATAATCACCAAGATCATGATTAATGATCCATGCTTAAGTGGGAATGACAATCACATGGCATGAAATCATCCTCAAGTTGAAATGTATCCCCTTTTACTATACAAGCTTAATCCAATCAAGTACAAGTATATAGATCAAGATCGATAGTCCATGGTTACCCACATAGAGTGGATCCGATGGAGTGAATATGGCATTAAAAAGTCAAGAGATATGAAGGCCCATAGAGTCGCCTCATGACACTCCCACACTTGAGATTAACATCAAAATGGGCCTCACACATTAAAACTTAGAATTAACCTAAGTTTGTATCCTAAGGTTCATTGTATTTATTCATATAATGGAACCTTAGGATAAAACTTTAGGTTACAACCATAATATTTGAAGGGATTTATTTTATTATGCTTATATACTTAGGCTTTTATCTAAGTTTATTTTTTATGACATGGTCTTGAGTTAACTTGATCTCCCTTATGATTTTAGGAACTAATGGCATGCATCTACCAAGATATTAATTGATATTCCATGCTTATTTGAGACCAGATGATTGAATAGAGCATATTAAATCCAAGATATATGAACCAAAAGGACTTCATGAGATTAAAATTTATGTTGTTTCAACCATAATTTGGCATTCATGAGGACATCATTTACATCCACAAGATCATCAACTTTAAGCTCATCAAACCCAATGTTTCATGAATTAAATTTGACATGCTTGTGACCATCATTTGACATTCGTAAAACCATCAAATTTAAGCTCATCAAGTATATTAATTAGACACATGAACATGATTTTAAAATAGGCTAAAGTCTTTTGATCATATTTCAAATTAGGGGACCCCTTAAAAAATATTAAAACACTTAGGACCTTTGGACTTTAAAAAATAAAATGATCTTATGGTATAAATATTTGCAGACATAGCCTTAATCTAAGTCTAATTCCTAAGGTTATAATTATGGTTATTTTAATGTAATAAACCTTAGGCTAGAGACTTATATTAGGTATTATTTTAGGACGTCCTTGTGACATAAAAATTATCTTAAAATCCTTTTAATTGAATATTTTATTGTGTTTATTAATACGATAAAACCCTATGTTAAAACCTAGCCTTTGGTCCTTTTATTATTCAAGCCCCTTTCACATACATTATAAAACTTAGCTTAAGATATTTTAGCCAAAATTATATGTTGTGTTTATTAATATGAAATAATATTTATCCAAAAAAAATTATCTTAAGTTTATTTCTATGTATTAGTGCTAATTATACATCATGCATATTGTAAGAACAATGGCTCACATTTAATCAAAACAAGCTGATTAGATAGAAAAAAATTGACAAGGGATATTTAATAGAACTTAAAAGACCTATAGGTTTGACACATGACAAGTATGAATTCATTTCATAGAATACATAGCTCATAAGGGTTATAAATGTGTAAAGTGACATAACCAAAAGTCTGAATACAAAAGTAGCCAATAACTCTCAAGCCTTGAAATCATGATCAATGGGCCAATTTGATCCTTGAGAAAGGATATTATGGTGTAAAGTAAAAGGATGATTTTCAAAATATAATATCTAGTTTATTTAAGTGTTTTATGAAAAATGCACAAAAGTTACCAAATGGATGCCACATAAGCATAAAATAATAAAACTAAAGATTTTGGTGGGCATGAAAAGGCAAAGGAATAAAGGTAGGGGTATAAATCAAATTTGAGGCATGAATTCAAGTCTAAGCTACAATAACCATTAAAGCTATAAACTAGCCTAGACTCCATACAAAAGGCCCTAAGTTGAACTCAAATCAATGACAATAGAGATAAAAGAGTCTAATTATTATCGAAGCAAGAATAATCTTATCCAAAGGCTACTTGAAGGACCATTAGTAAATAACTAAAAAATTCATAATCATGGTAGCTCAAATAAAATAATAAAGGGATGAGATAGAGATATACTTGACTTCAAACAATTAGGGAAGGGTCTTTATAGATACTAACTTTGATGTTGTGGCTTTAAACACTAGAAATATGAACTAGTCCAAGATTTTTTGGACTATTGAGGAGATGAAACAATTATTAGAGTAGAGTAGAATAATGCTAGAATAATATAGAGGTATAATGACCTAGTTTCCATCTAGATGACCAATATCCACTATGATTTTGTAAAACCTAAGGTATTGCACTGTATCAGTGTTATGGCTCCCATTTTCATTGATTTTAAAGTTAATCAATATTAGATAGTTCATGAATATAATTTTATAAAAGTAGCATATATTACCCCCCTTGAATTTTAAAGCTAATAAAAACTAGGTAAGCCCTAGATATACTTGCCCATAATTAGGGTATGGATGAATAAGAATGACCTAAACATTATCCTAGCCCCATGGTTGCTTACTAGAACCCATATGATCCAAAACCCTATTGTGAAGATCCCAATTTCCTAATTTAGGGAAAGGATAAGAATAATCATGACCTTGTTGAATAGGTTATCTACAACCCCTTCCACCACATATGTTAATAAGATCTAGGTGCTCTATGTATACTTCATGGTAGAGAAGGGATTCACACCCCCAATTGGTGAGATGATTAACATTTATTTGAAAAAACAATTCACAAACATCATGAAGAAATACAAAAACCACCTTTTCATGATGTTCTACATCTTATATGCCATCTTCTCTACCACCAAGATCCCAAACATAAAGAATTGGTCACCTGATGGGAGACATACTATCTCCCATAACTATTCTAAGTTGCACATTTTTAAATGCAGACACAACATACAATTTATTTGTGATTATGTATATCCATCTTTGGTATAATCTATTATAGGTATCCCCATGGTTAGGTTCAGCCCTTTGGTTAAGAATTTTTTAGAATTAATGGGGGGCATCTAGTTGTATCCATATTGCATAGTAATAAGAATGGAAAGAACCCTAATTCAACCCTTCAAACTACCAATCCATGTGTCAACCAAATTGTCATATTAAGAAATTACATACTAACTCTTCAATGGTATAGATGGTGTGTGCAAGTAAAAAATTAAGGGCCTCCTTCACCCTTTTCTTTTGACCATCATTAATATTGTGCTATATAATTCAGACCACATGAATGTCATCTCCAAACATAAGGATGCCTTCAAATTATAATTGGATGATCTAAGACAATAGGACCCTAATAATAAGGTCAATGAACATTTAAAATAAAGAATAATGAATTACCCCTATAAACAAAGGCTATTTGTTTATGAAATGATGTACATAAAAGCCACCAATTTCATATAAGTATTGGCCAAGTTTAAAAACATAGCATTAAGCTTAAATCTAGGCTAGCTAGAGATGACAAGCCACTTGGAGAGATCTAGTAGATGGGACCCCTACAATACCACTTACTACCTAAACCCTCTTCTAGGCCCCCTCTACAAAAAACATTGTAAAAACCCCAAGCACAAGTGGCACAAGGATCTAAGAAAGAAAAATTGGAAGAGAGACCTAGGGAAGGACCATCATTCTCAACTCATTCTGATAGACCAAAATCCTTGATAGAATATATTAACATGATTTGACTAGCTCCTAATGAAATAGTGTAAGAAACACTTAAGGTGTTTACTGAGGCATATGGGTCATATTAATAAGAACAAGCTAAGGAAATTCAAGCCCAAATTGAGGAAGTAGGATAGGAAAAAGGGAAGGAAGTTGTAATGGACATATTTATAGTTGTAACCCTAAAGAGAAAGGCTGAGTTGGAATTTGTCCCAATGACAATAAACAAGAAGACAAAGCTAACCTTCACTCATCCCTTGAGTGAAGTTAACTTATTCAATGGTGATAATGCCATCCATGGGCCAATAATCCTTGAATGGTTCATTTATGGGAAGATGTAAAAGATTCCAACAATATAACATTCATGGGCCTTGACCTAAATAGTTAACATCATTGTCCATGATGAAGTCAAGCCATGGATTGTAACTTTAACAAATGAATAAGAATAAATGAGGATGGCCACCATAGCAAGGTCAAGTGTAATTTAGATATACACCCATGGAACTTTAAGTATCATGTAGATAGAGATCCTAAAACCTCCAAAAGTTATAAAATCATCAGTTTGCATGTAGTTCAACCCAAAGATAGTAGGTCTAGAGAGGGTGATGACCAAGAAGACCATGATTAGGGATGAGGAGTTCACCTTTCAATGAGTTTAACCTTTTATGATATTAACTCTTATGAGAGGATAGGTACCTAGTAAACATCTAATTCATGATGAGGACATAGTTGTATTAGTTGATGCCCATTCAACACAACTAAAATCAAGCATCAAAGGCCTTTATCAAAAGATAGAGAACTTGTAGAAGGAAAAAGAGAATCTAGAGACACAAGCTATCTTATCAGTTCTAGAGGAGATGATAAAGATGTTTGAGGTATATTTCCATGATATGTTCAATTCCTTAAAAGAAATTAAAACAAGGTAAAATTCTTCAGCTCACCTAGATGAAGTAGCCAAGGGCTTAGTATCCCAATGATAGAGTTCAAAAGACAAAATTAGGGAACTCATTAGCATAATGGTTGAGGATAGGATCCCTAGTTTCAAAAACATAAGCCTTTCCCACTTCAATACTATTATGGGCATAATTGTTGACAAGATCTAAAGTTTGAACACATGGTTAAAGAGCTTGAATAGGGTCATTGGGGGTGATGAGGAACTGATAAGTATAATTGAGTAGCTTCTTGGCACCATGCTTGCCACACCCTCCACACTTAGATCCCTAGGCATCATTAGAGATGATGAGTATAAACACTAGGTCACTTTGGTTATGCAATATGTCAGAATCAAAAGTCAAGGCCAGTTTAAAGGTGATAACATCAAGATCATGGGCATGATCCTACCTATAGAGGAGAAAATTATTGAAGTAAGAAGTATCAAGGAAGCAATGATAGATATTTTGATGAATTGGTAGACCAAGAGAATGAATGCCTATTGGAGCTAGCTATCAAATTAAGGTTAGTTGATGAGTAACATCAGAAATCCATGTAGATTTTATAGGAATAATAGGGGATTCCTTTAGTGCAGGGCCCACCAAACAATTAATGATATTCCATTCTATGTAAACCCTTATAATATTTGAAAGTGGAATATTCTTTTGTAAAGGCATATGCTAGTTTTTTTTCATATTTGCCTATAGATTATTTGACTTTGAAAAAATAAATGTATTCTAGAACTTTGTAAAAACGGCATCTATCCTTATCTCTTATATATTTGTAATCTCATGATTGACTGATATACTAACTTAGTCTTTTATAAAAGGAAATATTATCATTTTGTAAAGGGAGTTTTAATCTAAAAAATATATATTTTTGAGAAATTTATATAATCAATGAATTCTAAAACTTTTGTCCAAATTTGTATCAATTGTTACATGGCTTCTCTCTCAATTGCTTGTTCTAAGACATGAATTTGAATGGTTTCTATGAATTTTGAATGTGCATTTTTGATGTAAGGTTGCTAATTTGTGTTGATTCTATATTAGTTGAATGTTATTAGACTTTGATTCATTTTATTTTCTCTACATTAGGATGTGTAAATGATATTTTAATGCATCAATAAAACCTTTAAGGTAGAGTTAGTTCATACTTGTATTCTTTCATGCTTTTCTTAGATATTTGCCTGGTGTATAGTGGGATTTGAGCATATAATACTTTACGTTAGATATTGGTTAAATGTATATTTAGTTGAAAGTGAAACCTTGTCATGATGTTTGAGGCAAATATTAATAATCACATACATCCTTTATACCCTACCCTTCTTTTTTCTTATTTTTTTACCAAATCACTCTAGTTTAGATCCCATTGTAAATATTCACTTAGATTAGTCTTTACTGTAAAAATTTGATCATAATTCACTAACATCAGAATATATGATTTAAAATTGTCATATATTAAGGACCATGGTGGCTCCTAACCACCAATCAATATAAATTTGTGGAATAGTTTAGTTTGTTCTACTTCTATTTCACTATAGGTAACTAGATTACTAAAACCTGCTACTCATGCTCTGAATTCTTAGAATTTTAAAATGAGAAGTGTTATTTAAACACTAAGATGACCTATTATACTCTTAAAGGAATCAACACTATTAAAATCTACTATCCTACCACACCCCAATGGACCTCGACTCTATGTGAGGCTAACTATGGAATTTGAGATTCAATTAGACGTAGGAGATGTGTGTATAATCATGTCTTTTAGTGTGATTTTGACTTTTGAGATTTTTAAGTTACCTTTAAAATATCATTACATTTTTTTTTAAATGATTTGGCTTTTAACTTTCTTGATGGATTTTTATATTCCTCCTCCATATGAATTCGGAAAACCAAACATGGGTGCTAAAGATGACTTTCATTTGAATACTTGGGACTCAGTTTCTAAGAGGGAGAAATTAATAGATCATGGGGTCTAAGATAATCTTAAATCTAGGTGAAATAAAAGTGTTATCTTGACTTTGATCTTATTTTATCCAATGTGGAGTGAAAAGAAAGGAAATCAAGAGGAATGACACATGAAACAATTTGAATTACTTCAAATCAAATAAGTGTGAAAAAGGGAAAAAAATGGAAACAATAATAGAAATGTGTTATTGCTTATCATAAGACTGAGGGAAATGATTGAAAACATTCTAACATATATTGTTGTGCAAATTCCATCTACCAAAAGAAATAAAGGTTAAAGCTGAGAATAAGGATCAATAATATTTTTAGAAAGGGAATAACATGATGGTGATTTTATGAGGAAGGCTATGTCATATCCATGGTCTTACAATGTAAATCATAAAAGAGAAACCCATAAGGGTGATAAAAAGAATGTGAAAAATAAATGAGAAAAATATGAATATGGTATTTTGTGATGAAGGCTAGAACCTATCCATGATCTTACAATGTAACTCATAAAAAGAGAAATCCAAGGGATGTCAAAAAGAGTGTAAAAAGAGTATGAAAATAAGGAATATTATGGTCAATCGTGAGGAAGACCAGGTTCAATCTATAATTTTACAATGCAACTCATGAGAGAAAGGAAAACCAAAAGACGAAATAGGAAGGACTAAAGGTTTATAAAAAGAGAGAACTATTGTCGAGGGAGAGACCCATGTAAGTAAATACAAAAAGTGTTAAATGGATGTAGATAAAAAGAATAAAAATAAGGAAATGTTCAAGTAAAGTACTTATAGAAGAATTGTGCATTGGTGGGCTCTTTGAGAACATGGCCTTCATTAGTTTTAATGTGGTAAGTTCTTGGACCAAGAATATATTTGACTTAATAGGGTCCCAACCAATTTTGTGCATATTTACCTTCTTTATCATGGGTGTAGTCTAATTTAAGGACAATATCACCAACATTAAATGTGAAAATTTTAAAAAAATTGTTATATTTTTTGGCAATATGAGCCTTGTATTGGAGGTTATGTTGTAAGGTGGAAAGATGGTGTTCATCAAGGAGATCAAGGGCATGAAAGCGAGCATTACATAATTATTCATTAGGATTGATACCATGAAGAGAGATATGAAGATAAGGAAGCTCAACTTCTGATGGAATAACTGATTCAGAACCATAGACTAGAGAGAACAACATTGCCCCAATGGCAGTACGTATGCTAGTTTGATAGGCCCAAAGAGTAGGATAAAGATGAATGTGTCAATCCATGTGGGTTTCATGAAATATATTTTAAATAATTATTTTGATAATTTTGTTAGTGGCCTTAGATTAGCCATTAGATTGTGTATGATAAGGTGTGGAAAATTTGTGATTGATCTTAAATTTAGCATAAAACTATTCAACATCTTTATCTTTAAAATTATTACCATTGTTTGAAATTATGGTATGGATAAAACCAAAGTGGAAAATGATTTAATTAATAATAAATTTTTCAATGGTGTTACCAGTGACATAAAAAAAGGGGCATGGATTCAAACCATTTGGTAAAATATTTGGTAGTCATGATGGTAAAAACATGCCCATATTAGGAGTGAGGTAATTTTCTAGTGAGATCTAATCCCCATGTGGAGAATGGCCAATGAGATTTGATAATTTGAAGCTTGAATGGAGGTGAATGAATTATATCATCATGAAGTTGACAAGGAGTACAATTTATAATGAATTCAATCACATCCTTTTCAAGAGTAAGCTAAAATTAACCCATACATAGGAATTTATAGGTTGTAGCATGTCCATTATAGTGGCCACCATAAATGTCCCCATATTCTTGTTTAAGAAGATGAGGGACCTCATCTTGCATAACACAATGGAGAAAGGTACCTTCAACATTGAAATAATAAATGTTATATCAAAACACTTACTTGAAATCTTGTTTATGAATGTGTCTCTTTTCATGATAGTCTAAGTTAGGAGGATAAGTTTGATGTTCTAAGAATTTAATAATGTCTTTATACCATGGGCTTTGTCAAATGGTGATAGCCTCGATGTGGAAGATAAGTGAATTTAGTGGTTGAGGTGAATATGGAGATTTTATTATTTATATAAGAAAATTAGGATAAAAAATAACTTGGTGGGGATGAAAGAGAGAAGCTGAAGAAACTAGGGAATCAATAATGGAATTTTGATCTCTAGCGATAGGCTCAATGGTAAAAGAGATGAAATTCTTATCAAAAGTGGTTGAAATTTGATGATAAGTAACAAGTTTTTTTATTTTTCATTGTTAATCACCATTTAATTGATGGAAACTAAGATAGGAGTCACTTAAGGCATGCAAATATTGAATATCTAAATCAAGAGCAATTTGCATGCCGAAGATTACAACTTTATATTTATCCATATTATTGGTGACATCAAAGGTGAAGAAAAAATCTAAAGGAATGATTTTACCAAGAGGACTTGTGAGAATGCAACATAACCCATTTCTTTGAAGGAATTTAGAACCATAAAAGTGAAGATTCCAAGTATCCTCATGCAATTTGACATTAATTTCAGGAAGCTCCTCAATAACTATTCTACGTTTAGTAGTATTGGAGGGAATAAAGGACTCATCTAGATTATTTGCTTCAATATTGGTAGTAAATTTATGAAAATAATATTTAATTGAGATAGATTGATTGAGACCTTAATTATAGAGGATATTATCATCTAGAATACTATCTTGAAGGGGAGAAGTAGCTGGAATGGGAGCTATGCCTAGTTAATCAACTATGACTTACCATTTAACAACTTTTTGAGTGATGATATAAGGATCAAATTCCATAAGAAGGACCATCCATTTTCCAATTCTTTCTCTAGGAAGAAAGGATTTGGAGAAGAAGTGACAAAGGGGGTCATAATAAATGATGACATAAGGAGTCTGGTAAAGCATGTAATGATGAAGCTTTTCAGATGTAAAATAGATAACAAGGAAATCATGTTCAAATTTGGTATAACATGTTTCACAATCAATGAGACCTCAAATAATGTAGTAACTTATATTAGTGTGGAAGAAGTATATAGAATAAAGGGTCACTCATTAGAAGAAGGATGAAGTGTAGGTGGGTGAAGTAATGAATATTTCATGTTATTAAAGTATTTTTGACTAGGGTTCATCCATTATAGAGTGGTGCCTTCCTTGACAAGATATTTGATAGAATGGATGTGATAATCCATTTTGGGGACGAATCATATAATTGCCCCAAATTTTATATGTAACTATGAAAGTTTGGAATGGAATGAGGAATGGGCATGTTGATGATAGAACTAATATTAGCAAGGTCAACATTGATTGCATGAAGAGAGATTAGGAATCCTAATTTTTTTCTAGATTTGACACCAAAGAAACATTTTTAATGATATATTCTAACTTGATATTTAAAACTATGATAAAAAATGATGGAAGGATCTAATAGGTAAGTCATATGAATTTTGGATTTAGCAATGAGATCATTCACATAGTTTTCAATAATTTTGTGGACAATATCATGAAAGATATGAGTCATTGATCATTGGTAAGTAGCTATGGAATTTTTGATGCAAAAAGAAATTTTGGCATAGTAAGAGGTGCCCCATTATATGGTGAAAATGGTCGTATGTTAGTCCTCAGGGGAAATGTGAATCTAATTGTATCCTAAGAAGCCATCCATAAGAGATAACATTTCATAACCAACTTTGGAGTCAATGATGCTATATATTAAAGGTAAAGGGAAGTTGTCCTAGGGACAAGAAAGATTAAGATTTTAAAAATAAATACAAATGAAAATGACCATAGTGACCTTTTTAAAAATAGGAATAATGTTAGAAACCCATTCAAAATAGTCTAGTGGTTTAATAAATTTAGCATCGAGTAATTTTATGATTACCTTGTGACATAAGGTGGAAACCTAAAGTGAAAATTTCATTTGATTTTAATGTACATGATTAGAATTAAGGTAAGTAATGATATTATTCACCATAATTCTAGGCTCAATACTAGGCATGTCCTCATAAGACCAGGAAAAAACCTCACAATACTTATCAAAAAATAGGCTAAAATGATCATGTTTGGTAGGTGAGAGTTTAAAAGATATTATAATTGGTCGATGACAAGATGGTGTACCATATTCAATGTGAGTAATTTATTTGATAAACATGTCATTTATATATTGAAAATGGTATGGTGCATGAGGTAAAGAACATATTGGATTATTTTTAGGATCAATGATAGAAATGAGATTGTTGAAATAAGGGATTTTAGTTTGAAAATTACCAAGTTTATGATTCTACTAAGGAAGTTGAGGTTCTCAATGATGAAGTATTTAAAGAATAGATTCTTCACTAGGTAAGGTGGGAAGAGGACCATAATACTCAACATCTACTTTGAGATCTAGAATATGATTACCATGGCAATCATACTCAAATTATACCTGATGGGCATTGGTTTTCTTGGCATCCAATGTAATCTCAAAAGTAGGAGAAATAGATGGATTAGAAGGGATTGGAGTGTTGTTGGTTTTGGTGATAGAGAGGGATCTGATGCAATGATCAAATCAAAAGGTGGTAAATGAGAAATATGGATTTCTAAAGGTTTGGAAGGTATAATTTGCTTTACCACCCAATAATTATAGATAAGAGGAGAATTGGTAGGAGGAACATAAACTTTATGATCTTTAGAAATGGTATGAACATCCTAATTAAAAGCATGAATTTGAGCTAAGTTTTTTAATAATTTTGGACATCAAAGTCTCAAGATTGAGCTTGGGCCATTATGCAATTATCATCATATGTTGGATAAATTGTACATACTTGAGAATCAGGGGGATTTTCATAAGGTAAAATACCCATATTACTAAATGTATGTGGAGACATGATGATATTATCTTGAAATAATTTATCCACTCCAAAATCATTTTAAGTGAAGGCATATTCTAGTAAATAAGAATCTTTGAGCATTGCATGGATAGGGGAAATTTGTAATCTCATAAATAAGAGGAATAGTATGGTCCTTAGGTAATAGACAAGGAGGAAGACATTATGAGATGTAGGAAGGTAACTTGGTAATATTTCAAGTATGTTTAAAATAATTAGGTTAATTATCATCAAAATCTACAAGAGTAACTTGTATATCAGGATTCATGTTGATGAACTCATGTAAAAGAGCACTATTGATCTTGTGAATTGTAGGAATATGATACTATGATTTAGAATTAGGAAGTTTAATACAACATGGGTTAGGATTAGCTTCATGCTTTTATCATTTTCATTTGTTTAAGAATTTATTTGAATTAGATATCAAAAGACCTCTATAAGAGATAGCAAATTTAGTGATACCTTTATAAGATCAATGGGAGTGACCAATGTCAGCATGGAACAAAAAAAATTGATTAGGTTCATACCACTTACGAGGATTTTTAGGATAGGTGAAAGGTCTAGAGGATGGTAAGAGTTATTTCATTTGTTGAACCAAGAGAGGTGTATGAGAGGATGAAAGAATATTAGCTTTGGAAACTCCTAGTTTCGTTTATAAAGTATTAATAGTGATAGCATTGGTAGATGTTTTAAAATATCTTTTTAAAAGTTTAGGATTAGGTTAAAATTTCTTCATGATAAATTCTTGACGTTTAGATTGGTTAAGAGCTTCATTAAGTGTTTAGGGATAAAATTTTTGAACCTTATATTGAAGATAAGGAGTCAAATTAGTGATAAAGAGTTTCAATAAGTTATCATCAATAATATTATGGTCATCTTTATGGCTCAAAGATTTCCATATTTTGATAAGGTCATGATTTGATTTAGTTGGAGATTACTTAGCATTAATGAGTGGTTAAGACAATTTTTGGGAAGATCATTATGTTGAAACTCCTTAACTAAAGGATTGGAAAAATATTCAAGTTTCCAAATTGAATGTTAGGGTAATTGGTTATACCATTATAATACATCACCAATGAAGGTTTTGACTAAAAGTTTAGTAGTGGCAAAGGTATTAGTTTGGATCCACTCTTTTTAAATGCTGCCAAAGGATTTTATAAACGAATTAGGGTCTTTAGTCCCATCATACTTGATATTTGGAGATATGTTACCAATATCAATGGATACAATAAAGGGGGATAAAGGCTTATTTTAAATAGTCTAAAGCATCTTGTTATTCATTATGGTTGAGGAATAACATTGCTTGAGGCATCTCTAAAAGGTGGAAGAATGTAATTGGATTAGCTTGAGGATTGATAGTTGGAGGTTGATTAGCCATAATAATCTAATGATTTTGAAGTTACATCATTTAATTTGTGTTGAAAATTTTTATTATGTTTATTTTTTGAATAACTTGGGTAAGAAGTTGAGTTGTATCAAGAGGTGGGTTGGTGTTGGTAGGATCACTCCTTGAATTGGTATTAGGGGAGGGTTATTATAAGATGGATTATTAGTGGGATTATTGATTAAATTCATGTAAATTACTCCCATATTGGTTTGAATATTTTAAATATGAGAAGTATCTTGGTAAGTATTGAAAGGATTAGATCTATCAACTTTATCTTGAGGTGTAATTTTCACCATGTTACAAGTGATGGATGAAGGAGGGTAAGAGGTGCCCTAGGAGTGATGGTTCTCTTGGGAGGAAAAGAGAGGGAGAAATGGACATACCATATAGTATTTAAATGGATTCAAGCTATCCAATAAGATTCTAATAGGAAACTTCATGATGACTATATATAAATGAACAAAATTCTAAGAATGATAAATAGGGAAGGCAAAAAATTGTATAAAGTTGACTAGGTTGACCTAGCATAGAGAATAGGTCTTAGAAATTGCACAAGGTTGAATAGGTTGACCTAGCACAATAGATAGGGAAAAATATATAGTCTATAAGAAATTATGTTGATTGAAATGACTATGTATTAAAACAATAGTAATTTTGTAAGGGAAAAAATAATTAATTTAATCAATGAGGTGATTTAAGTGAGGTACACAACACAAAACCTTACACCAATGCTGGATGATGCAAGTTTTTGTATACAACACATAATTTGAGCAAAGAGAAATCTATCAAATTGAAAAGTAAAAGCTAAATAAGTGGTCAAATTGAATGTTGTTATATTATTATAATATTTCAAATTTGATAGGAATTTGGTTGTAATCAAGAACTAGAAATCAATCTAAGGATGGTTTCAAGATGTTTTGGCTAAAAGGGATCTATATTAGTAATGGTACATGATTGGTATTAAGTCCTACCCCCTCACTTCACACACCATAGTAATAAGGGTGTTGAGTTTTTAGCTAGAATATACAATTAATCATGTGTTTATACATGGCCAAAAAACCAAGTCGGCTTTCCCATTAGTGATGAAATCCAAGAAGGTAGGCACTGGGTAGATAATTGTTAAAATGATTGTTTAAGATTTTGTGATTTGGTAGTGTGTGCATAAAATAGAAAATAGTGAAATGAAATAGTATATTAAAACCCACCTAATTATAATATGTGAACTATTCTAAGCATGCAAGCAATAAGAAATGAAAGTGTGAGCTAATTACTAGAGTATAAGGGTTAATTCTAACTTGGAAACATAATAAAGTGTTGATTCAGCCACTAATGTATGCAAATAATATAGAACAAAGTTGACAGTGTCACCTCTATACTATGAAATTAAAGGTATAAAAATGAACAAGGTTGACAAGTTTGACCTAGCTTTCTAGACTACACACAAAATATATAACTAGGTCGATAGAGTTAATCTAGTTGACTATATAGAGGTAGTTTTAAAGACTATAAACTATGAAAAGAAAGATTGTAAGGAAAGAGAGAAAGGATATGAAGGAACCTTGGTGGGTTTGAATATGTACATAAATGATATTACCATCAAATAACCTTGATAAATGCTTAAAAATATTGTTAACAAGGTCGATTGGGTTTCCCAAGCTTTGTAGAAGACTATTATTGAGTGCTTGAAATATATAGGGTCAACTAGGTTGACCTAGTATGCTGAATAGGATGCCCAAAAATATAAATAACTATACTAAGTAAATTGAGTTGATCTAGTAGCATATACCTAGAAAAGAACCTACATAAAAAGAATAGAGTCATTTGGATGTGACTGTGTTAAACTTGTGCACATAAGTTAGTACTATGTTGGTATAGTTGACCTAACATCAAAAATATATGATAATGAAAATGATAAAATAAATAAATATGTGAATCAAATCCTATAAGGGTTATATTCACATTGCTTTCACCATAATGTATGTAATAAAAAATGCATCATGTCAATAAATTAATCCAAACTCAGAGAAGATATATCATACCTATACTTCTAATTGATAATATATTTGTTAAATAGGAGCATAAACAATATGGGGATTTGATAAACCTAATTAGGGGATCATTTATCATAATACACTATGCTAAGGAGGTTCCAAAGCCTCAAGTATAACATAATCATGCAATAACCCTAAGGGGGTCCTAAGTTTTGATATTTCACCTAAAATAATAAAAAGTAAAATAAATCTAATCTAGTGCTCACCAAATCTTATGGCATGACATGAGGGGTTAGTAAACAATAAAAACATGTATATGAGAATGTTAATTAAGCTATGTATGAGTAATATCCTAATATATGGAATATGAAGAGTAATATTATTTGAAGCCAATACTTATGCTACTTCTATCTACTAAAGAGAGGAGTAAAGTTATAGGATACTTACCTAAATGTGAACCTGTCGAGACTCAATCTCTCCCTTGGCCAATGGGGATTCAAAAGAGGGTTTTGTGGTTTTTAATGATCACTAAGGAAGTACAAATCATCCAGGACTTATCTATAAGACTAGATTCTCCAAGTATAAACCTTAAGCTAAGATTCCTCAAGTAGAATGGTGGAAGAGCAAATTGTAAAGAAGCATGAGAAAATAATAAATCTTGATTACATATTGAAATATTGATGAAATGATATTATATTTTTACGTGTATTTTACCCTAAACCATTCCATAAATCCTGGTCAACAAGATTAACCCAATCAACCTAGTATACTTCTGAACAATAATTCACTAGGTCATGAGCTAGGTCGGCCAAGAGCCAAACTAGTTCTTAAGTGAAAATCACCCAAAATTATACAGGGTCAACCTAGTCAACCTAGCATAACTAAATAATAAAAGGGACTTAAGGTTAGGAAAATAGGGATGAAAAGTGGGAAAATACTAGAGGAGTGTGCAAAGGAGGAGTTTACAAAGGAGGATTAATATCTTAGGGAATGGTTTACAGGAGCTAGTTGGATTGGTAATAAATGGAAATAAGGGAAAACAATCCTATAAAGCACAAATGGTCTTCTCAAACCTTTCCTATTGCACCCTTTAGGTCATGCACTAAAATATATTGAGTCTCAATGGTTTCTTGTAAGATGTAAAGGATTAGTATTTGATAAACATTGAAAATATTATGTGTATATAGAATATAGGTATATTTGAAAACCTAGCTTAGTCTCTATTCTTGTCTCCCATAAGAATCACATGGAGTGTAATATATCATTGTGAGATTGTATTATACATGTTCATCAACTTATACATATTCCAACCTACCAAGTCTACATTCTCTTATGGGTTTATGCTAGTCTATGGTATGTATGAGTATGTCACCTATAGGTGAACATTAAGATAGAAATTTGAAAGTTTCTTGTAAGTGTAATTATTATTTTAGCACTATATCTTACACATTTGATTTCTCTAAAGCCATTAGAGATCATTTCATACCTACACATATCCAAGACTATCTTGAGACTATAGTCTCATCTTCCACCATCAACACAATATGTGTTTGGATTTTAAGGAAGTTATGAGATCTATATGTGATTATTTCATTCCTAAGTACTTTGTCTTACACCTTTAATCCCTCCTAAGGTCATTAGGGATATCTCACACTTGAATGAGTTAATTTATTCCTTAAAACCATATAGTCATGTATTTCATACCATTACCAATGCATTATAGATCTGTAGGTCACAAGTTTCTCTTTTGGCTTTAAAATACTATGTTTCACTAAATATCTATAGTGAAAACTTGCTTGACTTAGGAGTCACTCATCTCTCATTCCCTCTTGATCAATCAACTTCCTCTCGTGATAAAGTGTTAAATCTACATCTAGACTACAATAATGGATTCATTAGACTTATACAAACCACAAAAACACTTTTAATAAAAGATGACTCATGGTACGAGGAAAAATCTCATTTAGAGATATTAAGGTAACTCATCTCACTAAGTAAATTTTCTTGATATCATTGACTATAAGTTCTGAGATGAATTCAAGATCAACATTATAAGCCTTGAATGACTTGAGAAATTCCATTAAATTCTTGAAAATGTACACAACCTATTTTTGAGTTTGAATGATCTTCCCTACTTCATACATGACTATAGGTAATTGTATATGATTGTTGTACTGAAGAGCTTTGATCAGTCCCTGCTTAGTGCCTTAGAAACTCATTTCCATCAACATCCAAGTCTTATAATGAAAATAAGCCATGGAGAAACTAGATTCCATGATTTGAAAGGTTGAATACATGTACATTATCTGACTTGAAACCATTGGCATGAGAACAAACCTTGAAACTATGAAAATACTATCTTATAGACCAATAAGGTTCATTCCATATCACAATGAGAGTGATCTTTCTCACCTTCCTTGATCACACTTGAAAAATAGTTTGAAAATAACTTGAATATGAATAAAATGCTCTACCAAAACACACACACAACTTAGAAACATTATATCATGCAAATAGATGAGAAAAACCTAAAGGCGTTAGGAATGTATAGTCAACTTGGATTTACTATCACTCTTAGGGATGGTTCATGAAGCATAGAACACCAAAATAAAAAATATCTCCATGAAACTAGAGATCATTAGGAGTGATAAAATCCATGAAGTGCATTCAAACCAACTCTCCTCCTCCTGTCCATACCAGCTATAAATAGATTAACCTCTTTTACCTCCCAAAGGGAGTAAAGGGAGAGGTAGAATGGTTTTCACTAATTTTTGGACTATCAAATCAATATGAACATGGATATGAATTTTGTGGATCTGAAGGGCACTATTTAAGCTCCACATATGCCAAGACTATTATGAATCTATACAACTAACTAAAAATGGTTTGTTTAATAGTTAAACTCCTTATTTTTATGTGCAACCTACAAGTTTTGATTTACAAAACCACTCCCTAACATTCTCTGGCATGAGACACATTCACTTTCACTTTTAAACATTTATCTTAAGTGGAAAATCATGCAACTTCATTAAAGTGTCCCAAAAGAACATAAAATTACACAAGATGAACTTATGAAAATGTGACTAAGATAAAACATAGTGTGAGACCTCATTTAAGACCATGGTGAACATTTATGACCTAAAATACACTATGGAAGTTTTTCAATTTTAGGTGGGTTAACTTATTTGACTAGGGGGTTAGTTTAGTCAACAATAAAAAAACATAATTTCTAGGAAAACAAGTGGAAAAGAAAAAAGAAATTTGAAATTGAATTTTGAAAACTAAAACAAAAAGCATATATAAATTATAAATTAATCTAAAACATTGAAAAAAATATATAAAAAAATGCTCAAAAATGTATGGATACACCAGTATGTTTATAATAACCCCACTTGGTTAACCTTAGTTAATAATCTATTTTTATTTTTTTATTTTGAATAATATTAATTATCTTATTTTTATCCATTGAGTAAACTATTAGCATAATATTACAATTTATTCACCATTCAAAATCTATCATAAATAATCACATCTTATCAAATAATCACATCTTATCAAATAAATCCACTAATTTAAGCATATAATAAAATAACATTCTAACTCCTCAAATAGCGTCTCAATGATGTATAAACTGTGGAAGTATGGATCAATTCATAATTCAATATTAAAAGTATAACATATAAATAAATGAAATCAATAGTATACCAAACCATGCATAACCGAAATGTACATTTATTATTGTGGTACAATGTACTAAATATTTATTATACATGGTTATTAAAAACCACTACTGAGTATGACTAAATAATAAAATAACATCAAAAGTATAATTGTAAAATAAATATTTATAACTAATGATATTTAGTTGAGTTGTTAAATTGATTTGGTTATTTCAAGTACCACCTAGGTTTAAATCTCAGTATGGTATTTGAGGCCAAATGTGGTTGATCATTAGCATTCTTGGGTCAGTTGTCACCAATCATTTATATTCTTGGGTTAGTTATGGCCATTCATTTGTATTTTTGGGACAGTTGTGGCCATTTTTGGTAAATATATTACTTGTGATAGATGATTACTCAGTGGATCTAGGCCCCTGATTGTGTCTCAAACTAGTTGGAGCTCTGGTCAAAAAGTGAATACCTATCTAAAAAATAGATCTTTATGAAAATAACTCCCATAATTAATATAATATCCATGAGTATGTATCAAGAATAGTTTATATTTAATTTTAGAGAGGGAAAACATCATCTAGGTGTTTTTCCTTGAATTGTAGTGACAATCTCCCACACACCTCCCCATTAGGAGTGCTCCTTCTCTTCACAAAGGGATAGATAATGATGATGTAAGTATATAGAAGCATTTGAGAATCACATATGAAATTTCAATCACTAATATTATTTAACCCTAATTTAGATTAAGGAAACCTTATTGGTTAGATAGGGTTAACGATATAAAAATGATAAGGCACAAGGGTGAATATCATATCTATAGTAGGCCAACTAATGTACTAAACATAGATGTACCAAATGTTAAATTTATTAAACTGAGATATGTTATTAATAAAAAGTAAAACTATGCTAGATATATAAATGACATAAAAGAGAGTAGTTATTTATTACTGATGCTAACATAATGTTAGATCTAGAACAAGATGAAAGCATGTAAGAATACATTTCTAAATCAATTATCAGATTCTAGATCTAGTGCTTCTAGCTTTTTATATAGTTGCATCGAAATGGGATAGTTGCATTGATGCTACTATCTAGGTTAAATGTTAATGTATTGTATATAATATCAACTAAAGTAAGATTTGACTAACTAGATGCTTCTAGTTTTGTCTTTACCTTCACTCTAATGCATTTATATCTAGGCCATGGACTATCACTCCTAATGAAATGGAAAAATCCAATCTTTTCATCTTTAATTTCACCTTGGGGAAAAATGGGTTAGTGGGCACATGGTGTTGAGCTAACCCATAAAGACCCCATTATCAAAGGGCACTTTCTACATAACCAATACTCTAGAAGAGGGAATCAGACTCATGTAGTTCTCCCCTATGTGGTGTCTTGTGTGTGAATCATGAAATGTGTGCAAATCAAGTAAAATAGTGACCTAGATTTTAACTTAATAAATATGAACTTATGACTACTCTTTTATTACTTGAAACATATAGCTAGGATGTTCCTTTGATTGATATTAAAATAGGGTATAATAAGAAGGCGTTTGGTAACTTAAATGCTTTTTGAGTGCTCTTTTGGTTTGATTTCTAGGTAAGGAATGACTGAAGGTTGATATTATATTTATACCAATCATATAAAGAGATAAATCACATTAAATCACTTAGGCTTACCATTTTAATACATTTAATTTGAAAATTGGATGACTTTAGTAAACTGGACGCTTGTGTCTGGGTAGGATAGTAACATCAATGCCACTATCTATCTTGGATGTTAGTTTCCCAAAAGGAGAAAATCATAGGCTTAAAAATTTTAAGGGTATAAAATAAGTGCATTTTAAGCATTCTAGGCAAGATGGCATGTATGTGTCATCAACATAAGTCTGGTTAGACTAAGAAATAGGCTAAGGGGCATAAGATAGAGTAGATTTGAGGCTTACATAAGTAAGGCATGTTTAGTTCTAATAGGAACAATCAAGTTTTGAGTTTACCAAGTGTAACAATCTGAGGTGATACATAATCATAAAATATTATCTACATGTACCCCTACTTTTAATCTAGTAATGAAATTGCTAGTTTAAATGAAATGAATAAGTACTTGGGTGTGTATGCACACCTTATCTTTGTTTAAGTTGAATTTAAGTGCTTGATTATATTTTAATTTGAGTGTTTTACTATTGACTAACATAAAACCAAGATAATATTATAATTTATAATCAATGCATATAATATGGGTCAAAAGTACCTGAAATAGATTGAAATTCAAAAAGTAAGGATTAGGAGTACACATGTGTGTCGATGTAACCGTTTTGGCTATTGGAAAGTTTAAAAAAATATGTATCATTTTAAGGTTATAAAACTATGATTATTATAAATATAGATAATTCTTTATAGTATATATATTCAAGGAGATAGAGAGAGAGAGGTTTGGAGGCATATGCCCCTAACTTTGGAGCAAAAGTGAGTTTCCACCTAGTAGTTAATATTAGGTCAACCATGAAACCCAATAATAATTATAACCTAGTGAGTTTAGATGATAAAATCTAAACTAAAAACTTGGAAATATTGAGGGATTTAATCACCTCAACCATACCAAAAATTCAACCAACTAAAGTATTATGTTAGCTCACTAAAGTATGTAACAGTCTATGAGGTATCAATACATGTAATATTTTTAGAATCTGAGATTGGTTTGAAGTTTGTAATATTATGGAAATGTTACATAACATATTACCTTACATATGTCCCATGTTTAAATTGTGTATAAAATGGTACCATGTATATAATTCTACCATAAATGTGTATTATAATTAGATAATTATGTGTTTTGGCCAATTCATAAAACTATGTAAGTATGGATGACATGCTTGCGAATCATGCCCCTACTATATATGGAGAAATTTGATACTAATATAATTACCAATTTTGAGTACATATTTCCAAAACATTCTCCCATTATAATTTTTATATGTTGGAGTAGGTGTGGAGAACATCTAAAACATGAACCCATTAAATCTATGAAATATAAGTACCATACAGAATTAATGTGGATAACTTGACTCCAAAACATGTCCTCATTGAATCTAAAAACTATGAATGTGTGTAATCCATTTATATATGACATGCCCCTCTAAATCTACAAAATAGTATAAGTACCAAATACTGAATAAATGTGGATAACATGCTTCCAAATCATGCCCCCAATGTAATTTAGAAAATATGAATGTGTGGAATCCATGTCCATATGACATACCTCCACTGAATCTAAGAACTATGCAAAGTGTGGATAACATGCTTCCCAAGCATGCCCCTATTAATATACTCCACTTTAAGTTGAGATAAAAATAGTACCTAGAAGTTACCTCACCTTAAAAGGGTAAGACAATTATAAATATATGAATGTAACCATGTAGCATATATAAATAACATGTCCAGGTAAATGTATCATTGAAACACATATAACTAATGTGATCACATGTAGGCCTAAGATGCATGATAAATATCATGTCAACATATAGATATTAATAGTACATTCTCAATAAATAAACAAGCACACACACAAGAGTTCTCAAAATCAAGTCAAAAATCAATGGTCCAGGGAGACCAAAAGTAAGGGGCACATTCCAATGCCACAAAATTACATGGACATGACTTAGTCAAATGTAACCAAAAATAAATACTGACATATTTAAATTTTCATACAACAAGTAATGCCATATTAAAATTTCCAAGTTGGCAAAGACATATTCAAATGTCCAAGAAGACAAACATAGGCAAAGGGTCCACATACAATGGAGCATATTAAAATGCTAAAACATGTACAACAATAGTAAGTTAAAACACCCAAGGAAGTGTGTAAAGGAAAATAATAAGCAACCAACATAAATATGTCATAGTTATTATGGATTGAATTTGTTATAAAAAACCAATTACATAACATATTATTTACAATGTGTAAGATATAATCATGGATAAGGCATGTCTAAGTATATATGTAAGCTCAAATATGATAATGTAGAGTGATCATCAAATCATATAACTTTTATGTATCAATATCATAGAAGATAGATGCCCCCAATGTCCTAGTGACATGAGTAGATGGAAATAACAACACCCATAAGTGTATCATGTATTTGTATGTGGTTTTATATGTGTATGAATGATTAAATGATATGCTAGTCCTCAACATGAAACCAACACATAGGTGTGAAGGAGCCAATAGAATTTGTAGGTGCCAAAAATATTTTTGGATTTTCAAATGTTTTTTTATTTTTTTGGTATTTTTGGAAGAGATGAGATCATCCTATCATCTTAAACAAAGGATGATCATAGGTATCTCCCCACTCAAAACTTAGTGCAAGAAATCAATGGTACTGCTAATGGGTATGTGTAGGTAAAATATGTGTCATTTTAGTATCTATGATGCTCAGTACATGTATGGTAAGGCTATGAGACCATGAAGTACTAATAAAAGGAATAGGGGTTCTTATAACCCATCTCTAAGTACTATATGATTTATTTAGAAGAGTAATAGTAGGAACATGTTTATGTTTTTTGTATATCTGAATATGTTGTGTAGAAGATGAGGACTATATGGAACCCACTATCTATCTCTAATGTAAAGGTATCTCAAGTACTAGCCACCTAGTAAAGTGGATTACTTATTGTTTACCCTTTTATAGTGGATTAGCCTTAATAGGATTTATAATTAACTATCTATGTATGAATTTCTCTTCTTCAAGAGGATGTTCATATGGAATACTAAAAATTGTAATTACCTGATTGGAATGCATCTAATTAGTACATCCATGCACTATACAAATCACTAATCTAAGAGTGTGTATCCAAAGTCATCCCAATAACATGTTAAATACACCTACATAAGGTATAACTTAGAAAGTAGTAACTATATATTAGGAGTTATAATAACGCACAAACATTGATTAGTTCTTTATTAGTCCAAATGATAAAAAACCATGCAGAAAATTAAACTAAAACTAGAACCTCATGCCTAAAAACTAGGGGAAACTTAACTTAATGAACATGATCATAAAATAGAGATAAAACCAACACAATTATTTTATCTCCTTTATCAAATTTTATGTCCACTTGTTGGCATAAAGATGTTCATGCTCAGTCTATGAAATTATAGACTCTTTTCAAAACTTCTCCATGGTGGTAACACTTCTCTAATAGTCACTTATGGCTTGGTGTGAGGCTTTGCATACAATGGAAATTATAACACCACTCTCAATGGATTCTTCAATTCATTTCTATAGAATAATCTTCCACACAAAAACTTTTTGGCATACGGTGTTGGCATTTGTATTTATATATCTAAAAAATACCTCTAACCTTAAGGAGGTTAGGTTAAATTCTAACTTTAGTTGAGTCTAAAATAACTTAGGTTAAGTTAGAGTAACATTGGGTTGGGTCAAAACACTCATAAAATCTTAACACCTTAGTTTTAATTTTTTATGAGCCATGACAACTCACTTTAGATATTTGTGAGGTTGTGACTCACTTTTTTGGAATATTTAAGAATTAATAAATCAATTCATTATCTCTTTTGACCTTTGATTTCGTATTTAGCTAAAAAAATTAGATAAATGAAATTCACTAATTCAACTTAGAATTTTTACTTAGGCAAGTTAATTAATATTGTTAATGTAGTTAATCTTTCTTATTGCTTTTTGGCTTTTGGAATTGTTTTGAATTAATATCTTGACAAGTCAAAATGTCAAATTACTAGGTCATAATTTGAGTAGGATTGAAACTAAACTAGGTTATTACTATATACAAGGTAATACCTTAAATAAACAAGCCTCACCATGTTTTTAAGAAATTATATCCCTTGCATAGATGAATTTGGGAAATTTAGGTGATTTTTAGGCTTATATTGTGTTATGTGCTAAAAATTAAACTAAATCTTGGTTTAGGCATAAAAGTGGCCAAAATTGAGACTCTACAATTTACATTTATTTGAAAAGGCATTGTGAGACATAGGCATAGTAACGTCCTTTCAAATAATGCAATTCATTAATTCAAATAGTTGATGCCCCAAAACCTCAAGGGAGTGGGTGGAAAAATAGAGTCATTGAATGTTGCATCAAAATGAATAAAATTACATGATCTAAGTGGAAATGGGGGTGGAATTACTGAATTACCCAAAGACAGTTATAAAACGTAATGTTGATGGAGTCACTAATTTTCCCAAAGGAATCTATAATCAATAATAAAGGGTGTAACACTAGTCTACCCAAAGAGTTTTATAAGTAGTAGCACAAGTATTTTCCCATGTAGGGTGTTGGGATGAACATTTATTTATCTAAAGGTAGTTATAATTAGTAACAAAATGTAAAACATTGATTTTCCCAAAAGTGGTTGTAATTAGTGGCATAGGTATTTACCCTGGTAGGGCGGGTGGTGTGGTTATAATAATGATTTTTCCAAAGGTAGTTATAATAATTAGCATAGAACACAAAAAAAATGATTTTCCCAAAGGTAGTTTTAATCATTAAATTGGTCAAAAATAGAATGATTTTTGCATAGATAGTTATAATCATTTACATGTTTAAATTATGTGATTTAAAATAAATTTACCCTAGAAAGGTAGAATAGAGAGTTTATTGATAAAAAAATAATTTGTCATAATGGGGAAAATTGGTAAGGATAGGTTATGTAAAAAAATTGTAAAATGGATTTATGATGAGTTGGTAAAGAGTAACAACACATTTATAGCCTAAATGTGAGATTGAAGATGCATGTTTGAACAAACATAGGGTATAGGTATAAAAATATCATTGTTAAATAGGTCTCAAGTTAGGCCCAAAAAGATGGTATAGTTATAAAACAATAAAAAAATATGGCTTTTAGGGTCAAATGGCATGCAAAACAAACCATGACTATGAAAAATACACTTATTGGAGTGCATAAAATGAACTATAGACCCTAGGGGTAAAAATTCAAAATTTTGGATATATTTTCACCTTTGAGGTGAAAAATAATTCCTTTTCACCTTAACCTATTGATTTTTTTGATATTTGATTTTCTATGTAGTGAGATGAGAAAAATGACTTGTGAAGGATCTAGACACCACATTTTTTAGCATGTGAGAGAGCACATGTGGCCACCCCATGATGGACCACCAATGAGTAATCTCAAACTTGTCATTAATGTCATTTTTACTACATTTATTACTTTTTGTAATTCAAAAAATGGTGAAGTTGCCATTTTCATGAAAACAAAAATGGTGATATCATTTAAAAAGGTGAAAGATCACCTAACACAATTTCCCCACTCAAGAAAAGAGTAGCTTTACCATATAAGCCAAAAAAATTTGGTTCAAGGGCCCGATAGGGGTCTAACCTCTTGAATAGGTTCAATTAGGCATATGAAGTTAGGATTAAGCTTAGGCAGTAATACAGAGTTATATTGATTCTAAATTTTTTATGTTTATAAGAGTAGCTAATTATCCTAACATGTTGGTAGTGACATTTACACTATTAGTGAACCCTTAAAATATGAATAAAAGGTATGGTAGCTTATTACAAGCACTATATATTCATGATGTGGCATGAATGCCAATAATTTAAGATGATTATGCATACTAGAGTACATTGGTTAATCACTAGCATATCAAGACTTCTACATTCCACTTGCTTACTAGAGAGGCAATGGTGACACTTGAGGATACCTGATATATCCTCAAGTTTTTGATGAAAATATGGATACTATTTTAGACATCACTAATATAGTAGTAGGTAATTCTTGATTACTTATTTAGTAACTAGGGTATCCCCATGTTTAATGGGAAGGTCAATATATAATTATAGATACATACACATATATTCAACTTGATGATTTACCTATTGAGGATCCATCACCACAAGCTCTAGTATGTAGGGAAGTAGTTTTTCTCATGTCCATTGTTAGTAATATCTTGCTACTTGACAAGATCTATTGGTACTTTCATATGGGCCTTGGAGGTGTAGTGTAGAGTATGCTTGATGATTCTACATGATTTAATTTGAGGCTAGATATCTTGACACAACTTTATAGGGATATTCATATGATAACATATCATGGTGAATGTAGTATTGGGGATTCCACTCTTTTAATGGTCTATGGTTGGGAACCCATTTTGATTGAGTGTCCAGTATGGATATGCTAATTATAAAACCTAGAGGATCCATTAGCATATGGTTGGGCTTAGATAAGAGTAAGAAGCTGAAGGCATAAGGGGATATTCCATTTTATCATTAGATGTTCGATGAGATTAACTTATATTTTTTCATTTTGAGGCCCTATCTCACATAACATTTATAATGGTTCTAGGATGGATGGTACATGTCTTACATGAATACTATATGTTTTTATTTTGGAGATAATCACACATTATTTAGGAGTACCACCCTGATTAGGTACTTTGATAGTTTAAGATCACACAAGAAGTTCTTAAGGGATTAATATGGTTTGAACATGTTAGCTGAGAGATTATTTGGGATACTACTATTAACCATAATGGTGTGGCCATGTCAAGTTATTTGAGTCTACCAAGAGTGTCATAGGCTTATGTATGAGGAGTCTCATATGCAAGGGTCATTATGACCTATATATATTTATGGGTACAAATTTACAATTTGAGGTTGAAATTTACAGTAAAGCTAGGGGGATGGGTACTCATGGACATTAAGGATATGGAGGTTGAGACATTCAATGACAATGACAACACCTGGTAGGATAGTGGTAATGACGGGGGTGATGATGATGACTTCAATGGAGGAGATATTTGGGGAGATGGATATGGAGATGATGGAGATGATGATTGAGATTTTATGTAGGGACGCATGCATGCTCGAGAAGGAAATCATAGCTTAGATAGGGGATATTATAGGTTTATAATGGTAGGTGGCCAATTTATAGAACACCTTAGATATGAAATATGATGACATAACTTGAATATAGTTAGAGATCACTTGACTAAAGGATGAGATATATAATATGATATATGTGTAAGGCCAACTCACCACTAAGAGGGATAAATCCATTAAAGATATATATCATGCATTATCCATCATTAACAGGCTCAAGTGATAGTGGAATGCATATCAAGGAGCTGTGACACATGCAATATTCTCACAAATGGTTTTGGATTTCCTTCAAGTGAAGGATGAGGCCTCTTATTACCAATTAACCTATGATAAGATCATGTCCAAGGACTATCAAGTTTATTATTTTGAGGTCTAAGAAGTATAAAGGGTAGTTAGTAGATCTGGTCAGTCTCACACTAGGAATCTTGTTACAAGTTCTTCAAATTAATTCATTCATCATCCATGACCAACCACCAGGACCATTAATAACATCAGGGTCACCTCTAATCATAGGTCCCATGGACACATAGAGCTATATTTAATTGTAGGTATATCGACATTTTGGCATTTCAACATAGTTTTGTCACATGGCATTGTACTCATTATATTAGCATATTGATTTATTTTGAGACACCTTTGTGATATGTATATATCCTCTTTATATATAGCATTTGAGATATATTGACATTTAGTTTTGGGTCTTTTGAGGTTTATGTACATGTATATGATATAATTTTGATATATATATATATATATATATATATATATATATATATATATATATATATATATATATATATATATATATATATATATATATATATATATATATATATATATATATATGCGATGCCATGTTTTTTATCCTATTTATCTCATGTTTAACATTGGTTATCATTAGGAATGTTTTAACATTATTGAATTTTATACTCATGTATGCTCTATTCATTTACTTCTTATGCCATGTTTATGAGATTTTTTTATGTTGGTTATCATCTAATTATGTTTTATGTCTCATATATATGTTTATTCAGAGATGCATGTCTATATAAACATATAATAAATAATTTATATATGTGTTTATTACATGTGGATTCATGCATATGTTTGGGTATTTGGATAGTTTAACATATCAGAGAATTACTTCCATTGAATTGATATGATAGTCTTTTTATGTATATTTTTTATAGATTGTGATATTATGTATTATAGTTATGAATAATTAAAAAGATAATATACACCCTAATAATAGAAAACTTAGTTTAAATGTAAATATAAACAACCTAGGAATAAGATGTGAAAAATCAAATCCCAGATGTAAATATAATAAATAAACCAAGTGTAAGACTAAATGCACACTTTCAAAACTTAAGTACATTATATGGATAATTAAGACTTAAATGTAAAATTTTTTTTTATAATATTATCACAAATAAAAAACAAAACAAACAAAGACAAAGTAATCAAATGAAACAAATTAATAAAAATAAATTAAAAAAAAACAAACCTTAAATAAATAAGGATATACAAACAAACAAAAATGATAAATAAATAAAACCAATAAAATAATAATAAACAAGGCTATAAACAAATAATAAGATGACAATCACACAAAAACAACCAAACAAAAAAACACTAATTAACAAAAATAAACTAATAAATAAACAACTAAACAAATATAATCAATCAACAACAACAAAACACCAATAAAAATAAATAAACAAACAAACATGACACAAATAAATGCAATAACTAATTAAAACAAGCAACTATAAACAAACAAACAAATAATATAATCAATACAAAAAAAATAAAATAAACAAAGATAGATAAAATAAACAAATAGAAAAATAAAATAAATAAACAAACAAAGTTATAAACAAATAAAACAAAATAATCAAGATAAATAAATAATCCAAAGAAAATAAAAATGCAATATAGAAACTAATCTAAACACATAAATAAAAATAAATTAAGCTAAATAAACAACAATATACAAATAATGGTTTGTCATAATGCTAGTACAAACATAATATAAATTGTCTGTGCATGCGTAATAGAGGTGTTACTCTTGGTAAC
This sequence comes from Torreya grandis, assembly GCA_037957365.1. Classification (NCBI taxonomy): domain Eukaryota; kingdom Viridiplantae; phylum Streptophyta; class Pinopsida; order Cupressales; family Taxaceae; genus Torreya; species Torreya grandis. Next base: position 2,299,341 of record JARHVA010001156.1, on the reverse strand, counting down.
AAGGTGACCTCTAGGCTATGTAACAATGACATAGGTAGAACAAAATAAGAACAAATGGCATAAGGTTTCCCTTGGGATATAAGGAATAATGATAAAAATAAGGAATACAAACATTACCCCTAGGTTATAGGAGACAACAACATAAACAAACAAAAATGAGTGGAATAGAAGAAAAAGGAAGGGGTTGTTGAGTTGAATCTAGATGTGCTAAGAAAGTGGGTGTTGCCTACATAGTTCCATGGACACAAGATCCAATGTAAACTTTAGGCCAAATGTAGTTCTCTCAAGATATGGGATAGAAAAAATTGATGATAAGAAACATGATTGACTTGTAGAGGAATATGGTAATGATCTCATAAAATAACAAGTGCATATGAAAAGAGAGGGATGACATTCATATTTGTGAAAGTGTAAACAAAAACAAATCACTTAAGGCATGAGATAATGGTTTAGGATAAAACCACACTAAAAGACAAGAGATGAGTATCCAAAAATGAACTGAATTAGTAATTCATAATGTCTAGTACATTATGGCTTGGAATGAGAATGAGCTCATAAAATAATGAGAGTTTTAGCAATGGTTGCTCATAAAATGATGAGAGTGTTCAAAATTATATTATTTGTAAAATAATGAGAGAATTCAAATAAAAATTGCTCAAAAAATGGTGAGAGAATATGGTTAAGGCCAATAAAGATGGGAAAACTAAAGGGCAAGTGGTTACTTATGAAATATATAGGAGTCTTAGAATCCTTAAGGAAAATAAGTGGTCAAAAAATAAAGGAAGGTTATCAAGCTAACCTAAGATAACCCATGTATCCAAGTGATAACTACATAGTCTATGTGGACCTCAGGTCGATGTAGTTCATTGGGAGGAAAAATACCAAACTGGTCTAGAAATGAAGTTGAATAGATCAAATGGTCCATCCCAAAAAAAATGATAGCTTTACATCTTTCATGGAAATTAAAGGCCAATTTTCATGATTTTTTGATTTTTAATATTTCTTAGGTCTTTTTAAATGTTTAAGGGTTTTCAAACTATTTCAAATGTTTTGGAATTTTTCTAGGTATATCAACTCAATCAAGAATTATGAGATAAAAAATAGTCTAACTCATAAAATGGTGAGAGCATGGGTTAAACATGCTCACAAAATGGTGAGAGAATATAAACTTAAATTGTTTTTAAAATGGTCAGAGTGTGGCAAAGGGGTGATTGATTTGACCTCAATGTAAATTGAACACTACCTACATAGTCCTGCATGACCTCAAGTCATTGTAGTTCCACCTATAGCAGTGTAATATGGTGAAATTGCTTCCAATGTTCTGGTGTTTTTAGTATCTCAACTTGATCAATAATTTTGAGATATAACATGGCCAAAACTAATAAAATAGAGCAATCATATGGCTTAGGAATTATAAAAAAATGGTGATAGCATGGAAAATGGGTGACTAAGTTGACCTCAATGTAAATCAAGTGTTGCATACATAGTCATGTAGGACCTCAAGTCACTATAGTTTTGCCTACATAAAAGACATCTAACTAAGAACCAATAAGTTCAAGAATAAGTAAATGGGAAGGTGTGGTAATAGTAATAGTAAGGTGATGTATAAATTCATGGTAAAGGTGTTGTTCCTTAATTTTATCAAAGGTTGTTATAATTAGGAAATAATGAAAAAGGTTAGTGGTACTAATTTTCCAACATGTGATTTTAATTAATAGAATGAGTAGTGAATGTAACAATAAATGAAGCATGTAATTACTAGGACCACTATCATACTAATTTCATATAATTCTATTCAAATATCTAATTATAAAACAAATTATAGAAATAAATCTATCATCGACCACTAAACATGCTTGAATTACAAATGAATAAAAACCAATACCAAACATGATAGGCAAGTGTTATGTAAAAAAGAACTAGTTAGTAGTGGGTTAATTGCATGGTAGAACTATATAGGATATGGTCAGGTATGAAATAATGGTAAATACATAGAAAATGAAATAATGGAAATGGAATGCAAATGGAAAGGTTAATGGAAAGGCAAGGTAAATGGAATGATTATGTTGTTCCTACTGATGTGGAGAAGCATGTCTTGACCAACATATGATATAACTAGAATGGTCAATTATAAATTACTATCTCACACCCCTTCTAAATAATTGATATATAAAGAATTGGATGCTAATTTAGAATCCAATGGCACTATTGTGATCTATTGGTCATTGATTTTGTTTCCTCCAAACTTATATACAAGGTGTATTTATAACTTTTATAAAGGAAAGTGCAACCAGGGATGGTAAATAATGATAAACATTAGCTAAAATGTATGATTTGTCAATGTAATTTTAGTATGGAATGAGAAAATAGATCATAAGGGAATGTATCATGGTTGGACAACAAATTAAGATTTGTATTTTTAGGCACACACAATGTTTTTGATTCTAGATTCAACATATTTTTAGTTATGGTGTGGCCAAAGACTTTTGAATATGCTCTCGATAAGATCATCAATTTTTTTTGTTGTTTTGGCCTAAAATATTTTTCCATATGATTATGTTTTAGGTTGAAAGTTATAATAATGTTATAGTTGATAATGTCATTGTAAATAAATGAATAAATGATTTGTGTTGTTATTGGCACCTTAAAGAGGTTTTCACAAATAAATTTATCTTGATTGTACCATATCACCTTTAAGAATGTTTTACTAAGGAAAATTGAATTTTAACTTGTTGTAAAGTTATAAATTATTTCATGATTATGTCATGGAGGTGTCTAGGTGAGTGGATGAAGTGTTTTGATAGTCTAAGTGACAATTACAAAGTGGTCAATATGCTTGTCCTAGTATGCTTGAAGGAGGATTGGTTGATCTTCAATTTTGGCATGGTTAGTTATGTTCAGGGATGAGTATGGTGATTTAAGGATGTGAAATAGGTCTCATAAGAGGTATTATATGATTTTATTTCTTTTTTTTATTAGTTTAATTTATATGTTAATCCATAATTTTCATCTAGACATTTTGTGTCCAGTGGCATAAAATTTGAGTAGGCAATTTCATGATGCCATAATTACCATGTGTGGATGAGTCAGGGGGAGTTGGTAATATGGTTGTGATAAAATTATCCAAATTTTATATGGTCCAAGTATTAATTCATTTAATGAATCATAAAAAAATATGTGTGCAAAGTTGGACTTTTAAGCACTTTGACAGTGTTTTCTATGTTCAACTAGAGCCAAGTAAGCATTTTGGTGACATCATATCTCACACATTTGAAATTTTTAGGAGTAAATTATTATATGGATGAATTAAAATATGAGATAATATATTATTCACTAAATATTAGGTCATGTGACTAATCATGATAGTGTTTCCCATACTTAGCCAAATTTACATGTGATTGAAAAAGCTTAGCAAGCATTTTGATGTAGTCATATTTCACACATGTGTCAATTTTAGAACAAGTTGATCATATGGGTTTGTTTATTTTTATTCATATTTTTTATGCTTTGAGTCTTAGGTCATGTGATGAAGTGCATAAAAATATATTCATGTGGAAATTTGGCCTTTTAGGCAGTTCTATGCATAGTTGGATCTGTGGTAAAAAATCTGAGTAAGCAGATTAATGGCATTATATCTTACACATACAAAGGTTTCAAGATTATATTTATATATGGTTGGATTCTCCTATGTGATGATATATTATGGTGAAAATATTATATTATGCATCTAATCATAGTAAAATTTATTAAGGTTCAAAGTTGGCTTCTCAAATAGATTGCAATAATTCCCATAGTCAATTTTGCACAAGGTAAATTTTGAGCAACTCTTGAGGAGATCGATAGAGTCCATTTTCTCCAAGATGTCAAAAAGTAGTGAGATGATGACAAGTGCTTGATGTTTAATAGTAAAAGTGATCAAAAATAATTTGAGGGTGCCAATTATAATTATCATGGGGGTTCTAAGCAAGATCAAATGGTGAGCACTATAAGATAAAGACCAAGCTAATTCGTAGAGATCGATGGTGTGTATGTGGTCAAGATTGAAAGATTACATGAGATGAGGTCAACTATTTGAAGTTTAATATTTGGGTAGTGATTCACTATGATTTAAAGTTTGAAAAATATTGATAATATATATTTAATATAATATATAAGGGCATGAGATGCATTTTAAGTGACCAAAGTTTAACTATGACTGTTTGAATTCAAATATTTGAATTTAACAAAGAAAATACCAATGTCTAGTGTTTTGGCCATATATTTTGATACAGGTATAATTTTCTCATGGTGTAAAAAGAGAATTTATATAGGCCTCTAAGTCTCATCTATAAATATATATTTGAAGGTTCTAAAGTGTGTAAATTTAAAGTTATGAAGATTCAAAGTTGATTATGTTTTTGTGTTTACTCTGCAAGTAACTCGGGAAGGGTAATTGAGCTATGTTTGTTAGTACCTCAATGTTTAAAGGTGAGATAGTTATTGGAGTATGTTTTATACTCCTTGAGTACTATATATGTGTATTATGAAAGTTTTAACAATCATATGTAGTATGATCAAAGGGTTAAAATTTGATTATGTTTTCGTTCATAATGACTATGTATACAAAAAGGTGTTTGAGCTAATTGAGTGTTAATAGAAAGGTCTTGTGATGGATATGGACACTTAAAAAGGACTTATAGATAATGTGTAATGGGTCCATATACTTTAAAAGTGTTTTTTTGTTCTTAGTTTTCTTGGAGAAGTATCAAAGAAGTGAATGGGTCTCCATAGGACCTAAAAAGTTACTTAGACTTATTTAAAAGACATTTATGCTTAAGTGTGACCCATGTTAGATGACTTAAGGGTGAAGGAATGTATTATGGATGATAAGTAAATATTTTGGAATTGGTAATCCATGAATTATCTATAAATAGTGAAACCAAATGTGATGGTTTCTAGACTTGAGAGAGGCTTGTGTGAGAGGAGTATGCACTAAAGTGAAGAAGAGAGGATAGTGTTCTTACAAGTTTGAAGGTTGAAGATGTGCAAAGAGGTCTAAGTGTGTATATGAGGGTGATTTGAGTGTAGGAGGAGATAGATATTGGTATTCCTATGTGAGAGGCATGTATGAGATAGAGAGGGAGTTTGTGAAGGAGTTAGAAAATTATATATCTATCAAGTGTTAGAGACATATGTTCTAAGGTAAAGTTGTTCACTACATAGGAGGGTCTTTCCTTAGGGGTAGTTACTCCTTGTGAAATAGGTGTTTCACTTAAGGCCTTTGGTAAAATGACCAAGTTTTTGGGTCAAAAGGACTTGACCAAAAGGTGGTCAAGAATACTTCATCATCTTAGGGGTAGGAGTTCCTTGTGGAATATGTGTTTCACTAAATCTTGGTCAAAAGGACTTGATCAATCTCTAGTTTTTACTACATTATAGGATAAGTAGTCAAAGTGTTTTTAGGATTGAGAATGGGTTTTATTCCCCAAGAGGGTTTCTCATGTAGATCTTGTGTTGTTGTATGATCTTGAATTATCTTCATTTTTCATTGCTATAAACATCTTGTATGCTTCATAAATGATTGTATTGAAATATTAAGTATTTGAAGGGTTTGGAAATTGAATTGGATTTTTTTCACCACTAGTTTACCCATGCCCAATTAGTGGCTTGTTCCTCTAAAAATTGGTATCAGAGTGGGTCCTTTGATAAAGGATTGATAGATTGAATGTGATTAAAGGTATAATATGGGTATTCATAAAATTCAAGGAGGTTTCTCTACTAAGTAAGAAATAATGTTCAATGGATCCTATTATGATTTTTGGAGTGAAAGGATGAGGACATACATTGTCCTTAGGATTTGATGTATGGAAATATATTTTGGATGTTTATGTCACTCTTACTACTCCTCCATATAGTATTATAGATAAGAAGATGTTTGAAAATAAATATAAGGTAATGAATGTCATCACTTGTGGTCTTATAGAGACCAAGTTCACCAAGGTAATCCATTATAAATCTACTAAAGAGATATGGAAAAAAATTTAAATCATTTATGAAGGAGATTCAAAGGTCAAGCTTATTAACTTGTAGACTCAAGTCAAATAGTTCAAAAATTATTAAGGCCTCTATCCCTCAAGTTTGATCCAAAAGTATCTACTAAAGATTAAAGTCATGATATTACTCAACTGAAGATAGATCAATTGTATGACACCCTTGCTACCTATGAGATTAGAGTTAATGATGATATACCACCAAAGAAGGAAGCAATTTTAAAGATTGAAATGAAGCCAAAGAAGAAGTTCCAAGGTAATAAAACCATGGAGGATGACATTTTTGATATAGATGAGGATGAACTAATTGCTTTGATTTCAAGGAAATTAAAAATATGTTCAGGGAAGTATAAGGGTAAACTACTCATCAAATGCTTCAATTATGGAGAGGTAGGACATTTTGATAATAAGTTCCCTCATAAGTATAATAAGGATGATGATGAAGATCATGATTAAGGTCATGATGATGTAAAGATATCATTCAAGTCTGATAAAAGAAAAAATGGATTTAGAAGGTTTAACAACAAGTAGAAGTACTTCAAGGACAAAAAGAGTCTTTACACCAAAAAAAATTGTAGCTTATCAGATGAGAGTGTAGTTAGTGAGTTGGAGTATGATCATGAAAATGATGTTATTGTTGAAGATGAATCCCTATTCATGGCTGAGGAAGGTAGTTTCTCACATCAAATAGAGTCCACTTGAAGTGATTCAAATGATGATAAAGATGAGGTGGACTATGAGACTGAATTGATGAATGCTCTTAAAGAAATGAAGATTGAGAATAAGATCAATAAGAAGATAAAATATAAACTTGAGGACTATGGGGAACAATTCAATTTATTTAAGGCAAGAATGAATGAAGACACCAAAGGGCATGAACATATGGTCAAGAATCTTAGTTGTCAATTGGAAATCCTATCTACAAGCTAAAAATCTAAATAAGATTAGTGTTGAAGGTATGTAATTGAAAATGAGTCATTAAAAGATAAGTTAGAAAAGACATCTAGTAAGATGAAGTCATTTGTGAAATTCAAAAAAATATCAAGTGATATAGATAATATTTTGAATGGTCAAAAGTATGTAAGTGATAGAACTGGTCTTGGATAAAAAGAACTAGAGAATGCAACTCAAGACAAAATAAAGACTAATCAGACCTTAAAGGTCAATAATCAGTCAACGAATGAAGTTGCTAGCACAATAAAGATAAATCAAATCAGCCAACCAAATGCCATGAGGTATGTAAATTTTAATGGTTATTGCTATACTTTTAATCATTTTCGGCATAGAGCTACAAAATGCAATGTACCTGTTAGAAATTAGTTTTCATGAAACTATGATGGGGCCATCATTTAAAAAGTGTGAGTAAAGTTAAGTTCTTCAACTATATTAATGGGGGACACTTTGCTAAGCATTACCCAAATAAGGAAAGGCAAGGTAATTTTTATTCAAAAAGAGTAGTTTATTTAAATTTTCATGACATTAGACACATTGATAGTTTTTATTTAAACAAGGTAAGATAAGATAAGTTTCCATCAAAGAGTATAGTTTGTTACAATTGTGAAAATATTGGTCACATTGTTAGATTCTACAAGCAAAGGTCTATAAATTAGAATAAGTTCAATCAGGCTCCTAGAGTATAAGGAAGAAAACAAATTAACTCATGGAAACCAAAAGTGGTAAGTATGATTCATGATGAGACCAAAATTCCAATTAATCTATTTTTTATTATGGAAAATGCTATAGATGTTGAAGAGTGCCGAGGGATCTCATTATCTACTCATGTTATAAATAAAGAGACCAAGTTCAAGGAGAAGACCAATGTGCTAGTTGAGACTAGTTATGAGATGTGTATGGATCCAAGTGAACATAATATTGTTGTTGAGCATGTATCATTCAAAAACCATTAAATTTCAATACTAGTGATAAGGTTCCAAGCTACAAATCAGATTATACAAACGAAAAGGTATGTCATGAATCTATGTTATCTCCATGTTTTGTGAATCCAATCATAGAAGAGAAGTAAAATGTTATAGTGGATAAGCATGTTACTTCTCTTCATCCTAAGAAGAAGAAGAAGAAATATAAGCATTAGATAACTAAGGAGGAGAAGTAATATTAAGATTTTTGGGCAACTCTTAGTTTCACATTGTTTTAAGACATTGTGAAGTAGGATGTCTCTGCCTATGCTTTTTAGGAGATATATTTCTTATGGAGAAGTAAGTTTATGTGATAAATATAATAATACCAAATTATATAGAGACTTATGTTTATCTTATAAGGTCATTGGTTAAAGGGGAGTAACAAGTTCATGAGCCTACCCTAGAGGTTTGTGAAGGAGATATAGTACATGGTTAGAATGGGTATTTTTAGGTGGTATAATGAGATTGATGAAATGTAAAGTAGAGTTTGGTGTTAAAAAAGGTCTGTTTACTTATTTGTGATGTGATCTAGGGGTTTTTATGGTTTGAAGGTATGTTGAAGTCAAATTGGATATTTTTGAGTACTCTTAGTTTTCTTAGTTTTGGCTTAAGGACAAGTAGGCCTAAAATGGGTTATAGGATGTATGGGTTACCAAAGTACTAGAAGATAAAATATTAATCCAAATGTGTTTGATGTATGTCTCTAGGTTTGCAATAAGTTTTAGAGGTGTGGATTGACTAGAAGGAGGTTTGTTGACCTTGTTTGTTTAGAGTTTCTAGGGTATTAGGATATGATATAAAAGTGGTATTCCTTATGAGTTAAGGTATAAGTATTATTAATAGGTTGAATAGGCCAAATGTGTTGTCAAATAATGTCTCACAAAAATTTTAAGGTTTTTGGTTTTCAAATTATTCATGTTTTTGTCAAGATGGAGGCTTAATTATCAAGTTGGTTTGTGAGGAAAGTATATTTCATAGGATGAGATAAGTGTTTAAAACTGGTGTGTTTGAAGGGGAATATTAAAATTATTTATATGTGAATTTTTAGGTCTTAATGGTGTGTCTACTAAAAGTTGTGGGCTCTACAAGTTCCAGGTAGGGCTATAAGGAGACTAGATAGGCCTAGTGAGAAGAAGAGTGTTTTTTGTTCAGTTTATAAAAAAGAACAAGGCATGAGTATTTCAAGGTAAGTTATCAATATTTTTTTAGAGAATATTTTTATATTTCATGAGTGGCATGCATTTTTTTTTATGGTCTTTGATGTGGTTTAAGAGAGAAGGATAGTAAGCCTGTGTGGTGATTCTTCATGGTGTGTGAAGATCTAAAGTTGATCAAGAGGTGAAATAGATCATAGATCTCAAGGGGAACCCATTGTAGATGTTTATTTAATAGTTAAATTATATTTTAGTGTAAGGTTTCTAAATACAAGGTGGTATGCATAGAGTTAGGAGGAGTTAACTAATATAGCTTAAATGGCTTAAGGAGCTTTACATGATGTGAGGGGAAGCATATGTGATATGTTTTAGTCATAGTGAATATGTGGTGATATCTTATATATATGATATTTAAATAATTTTGGTATGATGATGTGATCAAACCTAATTATAATTGTGTGTTCTTTCTTCATTGGTTATAATGCTGGATTGAAAAGAGTATTGGCATGTAGCAAGAGGAAGTTATCAAGGCAAAGAAAAGGTAGGATCAAGGTAAGGGGGAGTTTTTATAATATTTATAATATGTTACTCTCCTTTTTTTATTATTTTTAGGTCCTCAAGATCATTTGGTACCCACTTTATCATTGCATCAAACAGGGAGAAAGTTCCTATTGTGAGAATGCTTGAAGAGAGAGAAGAAAGGTAAGTTGTATATTGATTGGTGTTGACATCAATGACAAAGGGGAATATTTTTGGAGAGTTTTTAATGATGTAATCATTATTTCATTAAGTTTTCTATGTGAGTGGATGAAGTGCCATGATATTCTAAGTGACAATGACAAAGTGTGTAATATATTTATACTAGTATGCTTGAAGGAGGCTTGGTTGATATTCGATTTTGGCATGGTTAGAAATGTTTAGGGATGAGTATGGTGATTTTAGTATGTGAAATAGGTATCATAAGAAGTATTATATGATTTTATTTATTTTTTACATAATTTGAATTCATCTAGTAATCCATATTTTTCATCTAGCATTTTGGGTCCAGTGGTATAAAATTTGAGTAGGTAGTTTGATGACATCATAATTACCATGTGTGATAAGTTAGGGGGATTTGGTCATATGGTTATGATAAAATTAGTCCAAATTTACTATGGTACAAGTATTGAGTCATTGTATGAATAGAAACCAAAGATATTTGTGTGAAAATTTGAGCTTCTAAGAATTTTGATAGTGTTTTTTATGTTCAAATAGAGTTGAGTAAGTAGTTTGGTGATGTCATATCTCACATGTATGAAAGTTTCAAGAGTATATTATTATATTTATGAATTAACATATGAGATAATATATTATGTGCTAAATCTCATGTATATGACTAAGCATGAAAAAATATATGCAAGTGCAAATTTGGGTTCCCAAGTAGTTTGATAGCGTTTTCCCAAACTTAGACAAATTTGCTTGTGGCAAGAAAAGTTGAGTAGGCATTTTTATTTAGTCATATTTTGTATGTGTGGATATTTTGTAATGAGTTAATCATTTTATTCCTAGTTTATATGAACTAAGTTTCAATTCATGTGATGAAGCACATCAAAAGATATGAATGTGTAAAGTTGTTTTTCCAAGCAGTTATAGGCATAGTTGGCTCTATGGAAAAAAATCTAAGTGAGAAGATAAATGGTGTTATATCTAGCACACACAAAGGTTATAGAATTAGATTGATATGTGGTTGTATTTTAATATGTGAGTATATCTTATGGTTCAAATCTTAGATTATGTATCTAAGCATATCAAAAGTTATTAATGTTCAAAGTTGGATTCGTAGACAAATTGTAGTGGTTCCCATAGTCAATTTTTCAAAAGGTAACATTTAAGAAAATCTTCAAGAAATTGACTGAGTGTGTTTTCTCCAAGATGTCAGAAAATAATGAGATGATGATAAGTGATCTATGTTTAATAGTAAAAATGTTCAAAAGGCATGTGATGGTGCCAAGTGTCATAATCATAGGGGTTTCTAGTAAGATCAAATGGTGAGAACTATAAGATAAATAATAAGATAATTTATAGAGATATATGGTTTTTATGTGGTTAGTATTACAAGATTATATAATATGATGCCAAATTTTCAAATTTTAACACTAGGTAGTGTCACACTATGAGTTAAAGTTTGAAAAAGATTGACGATGAATATTTAATATAAGATGTGAGGGTAAAAGATGAATTTTAATTTATTTAAGTTTAATTATGACCATTTGAATTCAAATATTTCAATTTAACAAAGGAAAGACCAGTGTCTAGTTTTTGGACCATATTTTTTTATACAAGTATAATTTTCTCATAGTGTAATAAGAATTTTTTTAGAGGAATCAAAGTTGAATATGTAAATATATATTTAAAGTTATAAAAGTGTGTATAGAATTTTTTATTAAGTTTCAATTTTGATTGTGCTTTCAAGTTTTCTCTACAAGTAACCCAAGAAGGGTAATTGAGTTGTGCTTGTTGGTATCTCAAATTTTAAAGGTGAGATAACTATTTGATTATTTTATATACTCCATGAGGACCATCTATGTACATTATGAAGGTCTAACCAATCATATATAATATGATCAAAGGGTTAAAATTTGATTGTGTTTTCATTCATAATGACTATGTGTATAGAAAGGTGTTTGGGATAATTGAGTGTTAATAAAAGGGTGTTGTGATGCATAGGAACACTTAAAAAGGACCTATAGATCATGTTTCATGGGTTTATATACTTGGAAAGTGTTTTTGTGTTCTTAGTTTTCTTGGAGAATTATCAAAGAGGTGAATGTGTCTCCATAGAACCTAAAACGTGACTTAGGCTTATTTTAAAGAGAGTTGTATTTAAGTGTGACCCATGGTAGATTCCTCAAGGGTGAAGGCATGTACTATGGACAATAAATAAATATTTTGGAATTGATAATTCATGAATGATATATAAATAGTGAAACTAAATGTGATGGTTTCTAGACTTGAGTGAGGTTTATGTGAGAGGAGTATGCATTGAAGTGAATATGAGAGGATAGTGATCTTGCAGGTTTGAAGGTTGAATATGTGTGAAGAGGTTTGAGTGTGTATATGAGGGTAGTTTTAGTGAATAAAGAGAGATATTATAGCATGCCTATATGATATGCTTGTATAAGATAGAGAGGGAGTTTGTGCAAGAGTTAGAAAATTAGAGATCCATACTGGGTGTTGAAGACATCAATTCTAAGGTGGAGTTGTTCACTTCATATGACGGTCTAAAGGAATTGATATTCCTTAGGGTTAGTTGATCTTTATGAAATATGTGTTTCACTAAAATCCTTTATTTAAAAGGACCTAACCAAGTTTTTGGGTGAAAAAGGACTTGACCAATAGGTGGTCAAGAGGACTTGATCATCTTAGAGGCAGGTGTTCCTTGTAGAATAAGTGTTTCACTAAATCCTAGTCAAAATAAACTTGATCAATCTCTATTTTATAATACCTTATAGGACAAGTAGTCTAAGTGTTTTCAATATTGAGAGTGGGATTTATTCCCCAAGAGGGTTTATCATGTAGATCTCATGTTGTGTGTGTGATCTTGCATTATCTTCATGATTCATTACTATAAACATCTTGTATGCTTCATAAATGATTATATTGAAAGATTAAGTGTTTTAAGGGTTTATAAATTGAATTGGATTATTTGGCATCATTGATTTACCACCCCCCCTTAGTGTTTTGTACCTTTAACATGACTTTGATTATCTTTTAACACCTCAAATAATGTTTCGCTAGAAGATGTTGAGTTTGGACTTTGATTTCTCCAAATGCCTCTAAAAAGGTTTCACTAAGAGATTATTATTATTCTACATGAATGTGGTCTTAGTCCACCTGATATTCTACAATTGATATATCACCATGGATGTAGTTTAATAATGTCTAATTTTATATATTCTAATCAACACTTGTAGGAGGTGGAATGTCAATATAATGTCTAGGTTGGTTGGTGTTAATGGCAAGTGGAATGGTAATGTAATGGGAAGAGGAAACACAATCCTCATAGAACATACTAGGATAAATTATGTTGATGCTAAAGTAATCATCCTTTAAAAACCTATAAGGATCACAAATGTATTCAAATTCCTCTACAAATAATATGTAACCAATGTCATAACATCCATGAATGTATTAGGATTTTAAAGCTAAATTTGACTCAAGACTCTGAATCCAATATTGAGACTGATGTTGATTCTATTTTTGATGCTAAATATGATATCAGTTTAAAAATAGAGCCTAAATTTAATGCTAATTCTTCTTTTGGTGTTGTGGAAAAGATGTTATTTTGAATGTTTGATATTGGATGAGTAATGGCCTGGTGTTAAATAATGGCCTCTTAAAAAATATTCTCAACTTAGGACTCCAAAAATACTAGATTATAAAATTGAGGATTATTAACAAGAGGTAAATGGTAAATAGGTAACTCCACAGAGACTAGCATGTCAAAGTGAGGCTCCTTAAAAATAGGGCAATGATCAAAATAATTATTTTCCCAAAAGTGGTTATAATCATTAGTGGGTGACTTAATGAAAACTAGATTATTAAAGAGAGAGTACTCAACCAAAGGGAAAGGGTCAAAGGGTGATTCAACATAGGTTAAAACATCATAAATAGGTGTTTCAACAAAAACATAAAGGATTGGTTTGTTGTCTTGGCCTTGGTTTACACTTGGTTAAAAAAACCTTAGATTTGGACACTTATTGGTCTTTGAATAATGGCTATTAGAGAGGTAATGATTATATTTATTTTGGTTCAAAGACCAGATTGGATTTTTTAAAGTGGGGGAAGGTTGGGATGGATGAAGAATGACCCATGGATAAATAATGAGATCTTGGTAAATATCCTCATCTAAGATGGGTTCAATAAAGACTAATTATGGGTCTAAGATGGTAGCTATGATCCATCTAGTCACAATTATGGAATCTTATTGGGATAATGAGATACTATATTTGAAAGGGATTGGAATGGTAATTAATGGGCACTGGGAATCTTGGTTACTAATGCAACCTAAAGGACAAGGTCCTAGAATGGTAATGATTAGGTATTATGGAGCTTGGTTGTTGACATAGGCTAAAAGAGGAGAGCATGAAATGGTAATCCTTGGGCACTACATAGCTTGGTTGCTAATGAATGCTAAAGGAGGAGGGCCTAGAATGGTAATGAATGGGTGTTATGGAGTTTAGTTACTAACATACGCTAAAGGAAGAGGGCCTATAATGGTAATCTTTAGATGTTGTGGAGCTTGGTTTTTAATGAAAGATAATAGAGGAGGGATTGGAATGGTAATGAATGGGAAATATGGATCTTGGTTGCTAATGTAGTCCAAAATATGAGGATTTGGAATGTTAATGAATTTGTGATATGGAGCTTGGTTGCTAATGTAGGCTAAAGGATGAGGGCCTGAAATGGTAATGAATGGGCACTGTGGAGCTTGGTTGTTAATTTAGGCCAAAATATGAGGGCCTAGAATAGTAATCCCTATGGATTTCATATCTTTGTTACTAACATATACCAAAGGAGGATCACCAACATAAGTAGGGGATCAGATACCATTATCATTGAAAAGGAAAACCTGGTACTTTAATTGTCCTAAATAAGGGAGATCTTGGCATATGATAAATAACATGGTTGAGTTTAAAAATTAGCTCAAAAAAGGTGGTCTTAGTCTATGAAAATGGTCTTGAACTTTAGCTTGGTTATGAAATGGATTTGGTCTAGGTCTAGGTTAGATTGGAACTTGGATGGCATGGTCTAAAAGGGGTCAAAATAACCTTTATTAGATTGGAATGTGGGTTTAAAAATAATCCCTAATTTGTCATGATGATACAAGTTGGTTGAAATACACACTATTTCAAAAAAGGTTTGCCTTTGAACGTGGTCAATTTGGACATGGAAATAAACTTGGCATTTCTATAGGTAAAGTGAAATCAATCTAAAAAAGGCATTGATTTACCCAAAGGTAGTTATAATCAATGGAAAATGTGACATAAAAAATTAGAACTCATTTATGTCTAAGGTACTAATTTTCCAAAAGGTAATTATAATTAGTGGCAAAGGTATCTAGATAAGGTAGAATAATCATGAACTAAGTCAAAAGGATAACACCTATTTACCCAAAGGTGGTTATAATAATTTAACATTAAAAATAAGGATAGACTCAAAAATAAAATGTCTCAAATAAGAAATTGAAAATAAACTAAACTAGGGCAATTAGCTTGGATAAACTCGATAAACAACTCAAAAAATAATCTAATGTTAAGGTAATTATCTTGGAAGACACTCATTAGTCATTTCAATAAGACTTTATATTTTATTCATAAGAGAGTATTTGATGATGGAACTAGGACACTTTCAAACTCAACACAATAAACTTCAAACAAGGCACATGGCAACAAATTGGATCAAAGGAATCTCAAACATAACATAACACAATAAAAAATACAATTTCTAGGCAATGGGTATTTTATATCAAATAAGAAATCAACCCAAGTAACACAATCTAAACACAAAATGTAGACAATCTAAGCCCAAATTAGACAAGGCTTCAACATGAACCTGATTAGTTTAAGAATTGTACTTCAAATGGTTGGGTTTAAAACTTAATGTAAAAAGACTTAGATGTTCTAAGGTAAAAGTCCTAGACCAAAATGGGTATCATAACCACACTTTTAAAATAAAAAGGTATAACAATGATTTTGGAAGTTGGTTTCAAATGCGATAAGTGATTCATAATAATTTAAGCAGAGTAACAATGCTCCTTCAAATATATGCCAAACAATGGTTTTCGAATAAAAACCCATGGAAAATGTTTGAGATGAAATGGGTAAGATAAAAATTATCCATTTAAACAAGTGACACACAAGAGGTTTTGGAATAAAATTGTAAGGCAAAAGTGTGACATAAAATGGATAGAGTATCACCTCTTAGGTTAAAGTGGTGTGAAAATAATGTGATAGTTTTAGACTTGTTTCAACTTGAAAATACAAATAAATGATTTTAGTCTAAAACACACATGTAAATAAAATAAAATAAAAATAAAACTAATGGTTCATCCTATCCCTAAAACTGACATGGGTGTGCATAGCTTCTACTAAAACTTCCATTGATATACCAATGCTCAAAAGGAGTTAAGTATTAATCCAAAAATTATATAATAGGTGTACGTAGAGATTTTATTCCCCTTTATTTCTCAAGAATTCATGCATGGCATGAACTTAGAGTGAGGAACACTCAAAATTTGGAAAGATATTTCATGGAAAGTGGGGTTTGACTAAAATTCATAAATTTTAAAATGCATTAAATGGTCCCAAGTGTGGCTAAAAAAGGGTGCAATCATGTTAATTGGGTTCATACTCACTAAATTACTATGAAAAGGTATATTAATGTACATAATGACTTCAACAATGTACTACTTAGTGAAGTATGATGTTTAACAAGACCTAACCTAGGTTTTTCATTAGGATCAAAGAGGCTATCTGCTCTACCCCCTAAAAATCCCAATATCACGTGACAAATTTATATACCCCACTATGGAGTTGGGTTGGTATGAGGTTGGGAGATGAAACCCCAGATCAACATACCCATAAATAACTTGTGAGGAGTAAATCAACTCCCTTTCATAAGCCAAAATATAAGAAAATAAATGGAAAGACATTAGAGGTTATTTTTGGGTCACCCAAGTCACTCAAATCTTGGGGAGAGCATACATGACATTCTTTTTTAAAATACTAAATAAATAAAGAAATAAACCAAGTGATTTTGGTTACTTGAGTTCCATATAGGGAATGGGGGGAGAACATACATGTAATAGTTTTTTATTTTCCATAAATAAATAATTTAATCTATGAACTTTGAAACTAGCTAATAACAAGAAAAAAACAAAAAATTAAAAAATTTCTTAAGAGATATAACAAAAGTGTATGTTATTTTTAATATCACCAACTCAAATGTGATTGAAATTTTTACCCCTTGGCCTTTTTTTCACTTATAGAAATTTTAAAATGCTAAAAGACAAGTTTGGTTAGGTTTATTTTTTGTCACTAAGCAAAAGTGTATGTGAGATTTATAAGTGTTTAGACCTCCCTCTCTCAAGCTTAGTTCCTATGAAAATGTTAGTGGGTTCACTTATATTTAGGACAAAAATAAATCAATAAACAACATTCCATGTTAAGCTCTCAGGTTTCCAAAAACACAAAGTGAAGCTTCCATTTAGGCAATAGAGTAAAGCCACCATTTTTAGTGAAGTCATTATTTTCCTAAGAATATAAATAGACAAAGACTATAATTTGGCAAAGTCATCATTAAATAGAGTGAATATACCAATAAAATTTGGTGAAGTCGTTGATTATATGATAAAAATAGGTGAAGTCATCAAAACAAAATGCACTTTTACTTGGTAAAGCCACTATTTAGTAGGGTCAATTTTGACATTTATAAATAGTGATGTCACCATTTAGAAGGTCAAATATACTATTTTAAAGTGATGTTTTTGTAAAAATAAATATTTTAAATATAGTATGAGAATGGTCATTACATAGGGCAAAGCTACTGATTATACAAAGAATAGACTGATAATATTTTCAAGGATAAAACTCTAAAACTAAAGAATTAAATGCTTTGGTTAGAAAAGCTAAAGGTTGCACATCATTATCCTTGGATATATGGGATGTGTGGTCCTACCAATCATGTAATTATGTATCTTATGTTTTCAAAGAGAACAAAAAAATTGATTAGATCCTTGTTAGTCCAAAGGATAAAAATCCATGCATAACAATACATTATAACTAAACACTCTTGCCTAAGAATTAGGGGAACATAACAAATGAACATGATAAAAACAACACATAGCTCCTTTATTAAATTTTATGTCCTCTTGTTGGCACAAGGATGTTCATACTTGGTATATGATATTAAAGACCCTTGTTAATGCTTCTCCATGGTGGTAGCACTTATCTAATGGTCACTTATGTCTTGGTGTTAAGCTTTGCATAAAATGGGAATAATAACACTATTCTCAATGGATTCTTGAAGTCATTCTTATAAAATCACCATACACACAAAATATTGTTGGCATATGGTGTGGGCACTAGTATTTATATCTTTAAGAACTAAATCTAACCTTAGGGAGGTTAGGTTAAATTATAACTTTATTTGAGTCTAAAATAACCTAGGTTGATTCAAGCTAACCCTAGGCTAGGTCAAAGCACTCATGAAACCTTGACACCTTAGTTTCAGATATTTATGAGCCATGATAACTCACTTTAGATATTTGTGAGGCTGTGACTCACATTTTTGGAATATTTAAGAATTAATAAATCACTTTATTGTCTCCTTTAACATTTGTCTTCATATTTAGCTAAAAATTCCTTTTAGATAAATTGAATTCACTAACACAGCTTAGAATTTTTACTTAGGTAAGTTAATTAAGATTTTTAATGTGATTAATCTTGCTTACTTTTTTTTGGATTTTGGTAATTATTTTAAATGTTTTAATATAATAGCTTGACAGTCTAAAAGTGTCAAATTACTAGATCATAATTTGATTGGGGTTGAAACTGAACTAAGTTATTAGTGTATACAAGATAATACCCCAAATAAATAAGCCTCACCATGTTTATAAGAAATTAAATCCCTTATGCATATGAGTTTAAGTAATTTAGGTTATTTCTAGGCTTATATTTTTTCATGTGCTAGAAATTGAATTAAATCTTGGTTTAGGCATGAAAGTGGCTAAAATTTAGTGTCTATAGCAACCACATGTGTGAAGATGATGTATAAAGGTAGATCAATCTCACCAAGAAACTTTTGGGAGGTCCCATTAAATGATCTCATTTATCTAGTAGAGGGGTATAAATCATGATGAGTATAACCCAAATGCATAATTAATATCATCGTGAAAACATTTTCACTTACACCATTATCAATCATAACACTATGTATGGGGTGTTTATGAAGATATACTTGAATGAATAGAGAATGAATATTAGATTCATCATCCTTAATTTCATTTTAATTAAATGAAATATAAGTTCTATAAACCATAGGAGGTATATGTCTCATGTAAGTACCAATGACCCCATATAGTAGGATGTCCATAATATGATGGACGAGGATGTGCATTATATGCCATTTTAACTTCTAGTTTCTTCTTAAAATTTTCTTGAAAATGATTGTTAAATATATTATGTTTATGGTGATCACTAGGTTATGAACCTAAATCCTTTGGAGGATTATCAAATTTAATTAGTTGATCATCGATGAGGTCCTAGATCTTAGGATTTAATGTAAAACATTTATTCATAGAATTCACAAGGCCTTGATGACAATCATAATTATTAGTTGCATCATATCCTTTGGGTAGAGGTATATTTGCATCAACCTCTATAGGAGGAGGGAGAGATATAATATGACACTCTAGAAAATATGGGAGTAATGAAGCAAGATGCTCAGGTAAATGTGTAAACTATCTCCTTGGTGTATTAGATAGGACAAGATGATTATATAATTGTGTAACTATGTTAACCAAGGTGTTTGTTTCCTTTTTGGGCATAGGAGTTCTTACCTTATAACTTGGTTTACTTGTAAATTTTATATTAGATTTAGATGCATAATTATCATTGTCTTATATATCAAGACATATTCATTGATTATTTCATTAGTTCATTATTTGATCTTTACAATTTGAGCATATGAAACCTTTTTAATAATGTAAATAGAAAAGTGTGCTAAAAATTGATTTGAAATAGGTTGAATGCCTTCATGGATTGGAGAGGTAAGTAATATACACCTCAAATAATATTCCTTGATGTTCCTTAGAAATAATTTGGTCAAATGTTTATCATTGGAAGCATAATCAAGACCTGTCTCATATAAGGTTCAAAGATGTTGTTCAAGATCACCCTTACCATCATAAAATGTGAACTTAAGTGTAACAAATCTAGTTGACCAAGGGTGTAAAGATATTTGAAGTGAAAGAGGGTTATGCAACACATCTTTCAAATATATAGCATGTGAATACTTTGAATCATTTTTTTAATATTTTTAACCTTATCCTACAAGGTCTTTACAAGTTGAAGGAGTGATTGAATTGTAAGCCTAGTGGGATTTTGATTAGAGATTTAATTAGTCAATAAACATGTTGGAAATGTGTTTTGAGTAGTAACATGAATTAAAAATAGTATTTGTGTTGAAATAATGGGTAAGCTCATAATATGTGTTAATAGTAGTTTTAGGGAACAAAGGTTCAAACACATAATCCATTCCCCCATTAGATGTATAAAGCTGTAATGTGTTTAAGGGGAGGGATTTATCTAGTAAAGTTTTTGTATTATTAGCTTTAATTATAGTTCTTAATATTTTATTAATACCTTCAAGTTTTTTTTTAATGCACTCATGAAAAATTGTAATTGCATGCACTTCATCATTGTCTACTTGGTTATTTTCAATTATTTCCTGATTTTCATTATCAGAATCTACTATGATCACCCTATCAATATTTTTTCATTATCAACATGGGTATCATCATGATACAAGGTATGATATCCCTCATTGGTTAGAGACATATTGTATTAGTTGAGGGGAAGCTCAATATGTTCAATAAACACACCCCCCAATTTAGGGCTACACCTCAATTGCATACAAAATAGTACCAATAGAAAATTAAAAATTACAACAATTTAAAACCCTAAGAATCATAAAAAATACATTAACATGGGTCAGGTTCACCAAATGTTTAACCCTAATTTGTATTAAATAATATTTCTTGGGTATAAGGTTTAAGAATATATAAATGATAGGGCACAAGGGTGAACATTAGATCTAAATTAGTTTAATTAATGGGTTAAACTCAAATGTACCATATTTTAATTTCTTAAATTGGGATAGGCTATTAATGGAAATTAAAATTACGCTAGATATATAAATGACATAAAATAGAGTAATTATTTTTTATTCTAATATTATGTTGTATATATAACAAGTTGAAATAATGAATGATTAAACTTCTATATCAATCATTAGATTATATATTTGGGGCCTCTAGGACTCTAAATAGTTATATTATCCTAGGATAGTTGTGTTGATGTTACTATATGGGTTTGATGTTAATGTCCTATATGAAATATCAACTAAAATAAGATGTGATCACTTAGATGATTTTGATTTTGGATTTACCTTCTCTATAGTGCATTTAGATCTACATCATGGACTATTTCTCTTGGTGAAATGGAAAAACCCTAACTTCCCATATTCAATGTGACCTTGGGGGAAATGGGTTAGTGGGATCATGGTGTCTAGCTAACCCATAATGACCCTATTGTCAAAGGGCATTTCCTACATATCCAATACTCTAGAAGAGGTATTTGGACTCATAGTTATCCCCTACATGTTGGCTTGCATGTGAATCATGTAATGTGTGTAAATAAAGTACAATAGTGACCTAGCTTGTAACTTAGAAAATATGATCTTAGGACTTATCCTTTAATACTTTAGACTTGTAGTTGTGTTTATTGACTTATATCAAAATAGGGTAGACTAGGAAAGCTTTGGTAACTTGATTGCTTCTTGAGTGTTTATTAAGTGCTCTTTTGGTATAATGTCTAGGTGAGGAATGAATTATGGTTGATATTATATTTATACCAATCATATCAAGAGATAACTCAAATTAAATCACTTAGGCTGACCAATATAATATGTTTCTTTT
>JARHVA010001156.1:2267500-2272500 GCA_037957365.1 Torreya grandis | reverse complement strand
AATAAGCCTAAAAAAAAGCTCAATGATCCATGAATATAACATGAGTATGATTCCAAAGGTTGAATAGAGTGAAAGAATCATTTGAGTTATTTACCTCCAACCATAGACCAATTGTCTCCTGTACACCTCCCCATTATGAGTGGCCCTATTGTTAATGGAGGGGAAGATAAGAAAAATTTAGATATCAAGAATAATGTATAATTCATGTGTGTATAATCACTAATTCATGTAATAGTCACATAGACCATGGAATTCAATCCTCTATATAATATGACATCAACATACACATGTAACTAAAAAGTAACATGGAATGGCAATGTCCTTAGCTATAACATTATTTTGGCCAAATTTTTCATTATAGAAATCAAAAATATATTAGACTCATAAAAGATATGAAGAAATTAATTAACCAATATACTTAAACAATACATAAAAACTTATTATGTAGGCATAAAATAAAAAATTGAAAAATAAGGAGGCAGGTGGAACCATAAACATCGAGTAACATAATATAACTAAGACCATATAACCAATTTACCTAAGTGGTTAAAACCACTATAACCACATTCATAGGGACTATACTTTATAAAATATCCTAAGGTATTATAATAATCTTCTAATAGCCTCCCTTAATGACTAAACTAGAAACAACACCAAGTTTTTCATTGAATTTAATGAATTTGTCTGAACCAAGAGATTTGGTCATTATATCAATTGGCTACTCTATAGTATGGAAATAAAAGAGACTCATTTATAACAAATTATTGGATGTAATTATGGTGAACCTAAATGTTTTTGGTCTTATCATGGAATACTATATTCTTTACCATCTTTAGAACACTCTAGTTGTCATAGAAAATTAGAGTAGGATTTGATGACTCAAATTGAAGATCCTCTAAGATTTTATTTATCCACATAGTTTCACAACCTACACTGACCACATATTTATAATATAATTCTATTGAAGATAATTTCACCATAGTTTTTATTTTTCTTTACCATGAGAAAACTCTTAAACTAAGAGTGAATACATAGCCTATTGTAGATTTTATTTAATCTACTGATCCTACCCAATTAAAGTCAAAATATCTTGAAAGCTCAAAATATACAAACTTATTATATAGTATGCCAAAGTCAAGATTACCTTGAAATATATTAATACCCATTTTTAAACTAACCAATTTAATTCCCTTGGTTTATACATGAATCAAGATAGAAAACTCATTACAAAACAAATATCTGGTCTAGTAGTAGTGAGGTAAATGAGACTACCCACTAATTATCGATACACCATTTCATTGATTGAAGGTGAAGTAGTGTTAGTTAACATTTTATATCCAAATTATATAGGTGTGTGATTTGTATTACAATCCATCATTTTAAACCTTTCTAAAAATGATTTGGCATACTTATTCTATGACATGAATACAACACAATCACCTTGCCAAAAATCAACACCTAAACAATATTTCATTAGTCTTAAGTCTATCATGTCAAAAGTATAAAAAATATTATCCCTCATTTGTTTAATGAGACTATAAATACTCCAAGTGATAGCTATATCATCAACATATACAATGAGACTCAAGATATCATCACCAGACACCTTTATATAGAGAGTTGGTTCAGAATCACACCTTTTAAACCAGACTCCCTAAGGTATGAATCTATCTTCATATACTAGGCTCTAGGATCCTACTTAAGTCCATAAAAGGACTTGATCAACTTTTAAATAATATTTTCCTTACCAAGAACCTAAAAACCTTATGGCTAAACCATGAAGACTTCTTATTCTATATTTTCATTCAATAAATCACTCTTGACATCCATTTGGTGCACCTGCCATCCAAATTGAGCAACAATAGAAACAATCAAATGAAAAGTTGCCATATTTATAGTAAGAGTAAAAATATCTTCATAATCAACCCCTTACTCTTTTGTATAACCTTTTTCAATAAGTTTGGCTTTGTGTTTTTCCAAGGAACCATCTGCTTTACATTTTAGCTTGTAAATCTATTTACAAACAATAGATTTCTTTCTTGTTGGTAGCTCTATGATATCCCAAGTATTATTTTTAATCAAGGAATAATATTATAATTTCATGGTTGATTCCCACTCATGCTTCCCTTTGGCCTCTAGAAAATAATTAGGATCAAATACATGTGAAACATTAGTTATTAGAACAAAATTGTCATGCTCACATCTATTACCAAACTACTTTCTTGATCTCAATCTTCTTCCTTCCACACCTTATAGTAAGTATCCTTCCTTTAGTGCTTCTATTGTGTTAGAATACCACTTTGGATTCTTTGGTTTTCTACTAGAATGTCATAATGACCTAAAACAATTCACTCCTAAGAATGTGATTACATTAATGAACTAGAATCCTACTCAACTTTCACATCACAACTTATAATAGAATAATTAGAAGAAAATAATGACTCAATATCTGAAACTCTACCAATTGTTGTGAAGTATGGCATATACTAATTTACTATGACATCTCTATTTACCATAACTTTATTAGTAGAAATATAAAGTAATCTGTATGCCTTTGATTGGTCATTGTATCCAATAAACATGTATGTTTTTCTTTTTGCATCCAAGTTACTTCTCTTTTGATTGGGAATAATTGCAAATAATACACAACATAAAATTCTAAAAGTACCTACATATGGAGTTTGACCTGACCAAGCCTCCTCTAGAGTCATATTTCCCAATTATTTTGTAGGACTTATGTTAAGGATGTACACTTCTATATTCATTACTTATACCCAATATCCATATGGGACATTTCTTCTTTTGACCATACAAAAAAACATATCCATCACCATCTTATTTCACCTTTCCACAACTCCATTTTATTGTGGAGTGTAATGGGTAGTGTAATATTTGTGTATGCCTTTAGTGGAATAAAACTCACACTATTTTGAGATGAACTCACCCCAATTATTTATTCTAAGAGATTTCTCTGACTATCTCACCTATTTTTCAACCATAGCTTTCCAAGTAAGGAAGTTAAAAAAATAATTATATTTATTCACTAGAAAGTATACCCACTTTTTCCTATATAAATCATTGACCAACAACAAAAAATAATGGGTTCCAAAAGGGGTAGGTGTTTGCATTCAACCATGAAAATATGCATGTACTAGATCAAATACTCCCTTAGCTCTCAAAGATTTACCAACATCAAATGAATGTCTAACTTTCTTCCCCAATTGACATCAAGTGCATACATGATGATTATCCTAAATAGAAGGAATACCCTTAACCAACTTAGTCTTTTTCAATATATTCAAATAATATAAATTTAAATGCCCATACCTTTCATGCCATAGTGAACTTGTGCTATCAACCACTTTAAGTTCACTTTCCTTTTCCCTATATAGATATTAAAGATTATACAAGCTTTTCTCACCAATCCCAATAATAATAATCTTGTTATCTATAGTACTGACTAAACATTATTATTTTTGAAATTTTACAAAAAAATTAGATTATGTATTGATCTTAATAATTACAAGTAGATTTTTGTTTATATCAAGCATATACCTGACATTATTAAATGTATATGAACTACACCATTAAAAATTATATGAACATTACCATATCCCTTCAAAAAATGAGTTCTACCATCTCCCAAAGATGCAAATTCATTACTACTATCATTTTCAATAAAATCCACATACCAATCATTATGGCATGTATAATGGTGAGATGCCTATGAATCAAAGTACCAATCTCAATCAACCATAAAATCACCATTGGAAGCAATGAAAGAAAAATCAAGAGATGTTTCCTTGCCTTCCCCTTCATCTATATTCACATGATGACCTTTATTTCTAGGGTTAGCCATATCTTATTATCTTTTCTTGTAATATTTCTTAAGATGAATAAGCTACTTATAGTAAAAAAAATCCACTTAGACATCTTATGATAACCACTTACTTGTGAATTTTTTGTCAGATAACTAGTAGTTTTACCAAACTACTTACCCTTTCCCTTGATGAAGAATTCACTCTCTATTGAAGTAGATGTAAAACACATTGTTTGATCCTATCATCTCTGTTTTTACAATAGTAATGTGGATAAATTTTTTAAGTCCAAATTTTTCATCTTAGTAATCATGTTCAAAGACTTAAAAAATGACTCAAATGAAGGTGGACGATTTTTCATAACTAGAGTAATCAAATCTTGGTCATCAATAAGATTTTGCATAGCCTTCAACCGATTATTGATGTCCTTCATTTACAAGAAAAATTGAAAAATGGAGCCACCTTCCTATGTATTAGAGGAAAATAATAAATTATTCAAATTTAATACCATATCAACTTCAAAATCCTAATATTTAGAAGTAATATTAGTCCATGAAGTTGATGTATTGTTCATCTTTTTGACCCCTTAAGTTAAATTATCTACTACTAATAATTTTAACAACATAGGAGCCTCACGATGATGTTTATTATAGTCATCATTATTAGTGGTAGGAATTTTCTCTTTATTTAGCACTATTTGATCAAGATTATGATATTCACATATCACCAAAACCTTTTGACTCCATAGAATAAAATTTTTGCCTATCAATTTTTGTGAATCTAGAAAAAAGATGTGTTGTAAATTAACCATTTTGACCTAGTTTTTATAAAAAAATAAAATACCAAAAAAATATAATGAATTTATAAAACATTCCTCCTATCCACTAATTCAAATCACAAATTCATCAATACCTCCAATTTTTAACAAAAAACCCAACACTGTTTGAAAGATTTTAAACTTTTTATTTTTAAAAATACCAAAAATGGACAAAAACAATTAAATCAGGAGATCTAAAACTCCGATTTCAAAATTTTATTCTTTATAAACATCCAAATACAAAACCCAGAAGATGGTGGAATTTTTAACTGATTTGGATTTATGGTTTTCTCCCAACACAAAATTTGTTCCTCCAAGCAAAACTTTTAGTAAAAATAAATTTATAAAGTTTGAAAACATAAATT
>JARHVA010001156.1:2222500-2262500 GCA_037957365.1 Torreya grandis | reverse complement strand
CAACATAACAAGTGATCATGAAATAGTAATATGATTGACAACCATGTAGCATACATACCCAAATCAAGCATAAAAATAAGAACTACAAATCATTAGTTTCATAATCCTCTACTAGTAATTAAATAGATTTGTAGAGTGAGATGGAATGTAATAAATTTGACATTATTATGATAATATGTGAGTTGAGGTATATAAATTAGTGTTACTAAGGTAATTAGGGCTTAACACAAATAATAGACCAACCTTATGTCTAAAACTTGTTATAACTCAACCCACAAAAAAGGGATTAAAATCTAAAAATTGAAAGCTAATACAAGATGAAAAAACATCCCAACTAAAATATAAACTATGTTCTTACTGAATGATAACAACATATAACAATTGTAACACAAATGTCATAAAATTCATACAATATGCTAATTATTGAAATTCATTACTTCTATTTTTATCCAAGGCAAGATCAAGACAAAAAATAACCCATAACATATTAAAATATTTTGGGTACTTACATGTTAGATTTTTTATCAAGGTTTTTTGTTTCTAAAACCATGCCCTTTATCTTTATTTCCCTTCATCCTTTCTTCTTTATTTTTTTTATCGTGCCTGCTCCACCTTCCATTTTTCTTCTTAACAACCCTTGATCCATTAAACTCTTATTTGATAAATAAATATTATCATATATCTCCTCTATTATTTATCACTTTTCTCACATGAAAACCCTATAATTCCATAAAACCAGGCCTACACAACAATTGTGTGGACTTAATTTAGCGGTTTTCACTAAAATTATGTTATATAAGTTCCACTTGCACCTCATTGAATTTACATGTAGCCAATCAAAATCTACTATTTTTTTTCATTTTATCAAGCATTTTACCATGTCCATAAAAACCACCATTAATGAAATTAAACCATAGTCACCACCAAAAAATGATTTTAATAAACATATTATCACTTAAAGTGCCACCAATAAGGTTTTGAAGTTAGCTATAATAGATTATAACCTCCATGATATTTATAAGCCTTAAAAGAGACTTATTTATGGTTCAACAAGATAAAAAATAAAGTTATGCCATTAAACAATAATCACTTCAAAGGCATTTTTACACATGCATGCAAAGGCATGGTTAATAAAAATACCATAATAACTAGCAAAACAAGCAAATGAAAATGTTACAAGCATTGACAAGTTATTGAACTCTAACTCTAAAATACATAGAAGTCAATATAGTAAAATTTTATCTCTAATGTTGACTACCCTCAGATATCCATATGATCAAACAAATATGACACATGATAAATGCTTGCATCTACCACACAAAATAGGATTGAAGAAAAATCTAAGCAAGTAAAGACAAAGCAAAAAATGTGTGTGCATGTGTGGTGATTCTCAACAAGATCTAGTGTAATTTTATCATTAAAAGTTTTTTTCTCTCCCCTATTATTCTCTCCCTCTTTACTACCCATTGAGGGTGAAGGATGTCTTTCATCCATTTCAAACATGAGAATGTAACTAGTCCATTTTTATAAATATAGCTAAAAACCAATATTCATTAACATATATAAATACCATTGTATTATTCCATGTTAAGATGTATAAAGTAGTATATAATATTATATTTTATTATTGTATGCACCTAAAATTACTCGCTTCATTATTATCGACTAATATTCTTATTAGTTGACACTAATTCTATTTAACCTATTTTATTTTGTTAAAATATCCCCTATCCTAGCCATTCATCTAATTTACCCTTATATTATCCTACATTCACTAACCTTATTCATACCACCTCCTTTATTAATTCTATCCTAATCCCTATTACCCTAATCTAATTCTAATTATCCATTTATATGAGAATTTTTAATTCCCATAACCCCACCTATCCACCTAATAACCTACACCCTAGCATTTCCTACATCCCTTATACCAAATCACTTACCTAATATCCATATAAATCCCACCTAATACTTCATTATCCCTAAGCTAATAAAGAAGCCTCTATAATTGTAGAAGCTCCTCCAAGACTCTAGAAATATATAAACTAGAGACTTTTAATGAATTTAATATTCTTTGAATAATCCATATCCATTGATCTTGTCCCTCTAATTTCAAATTTCAACCCTTGATATTCCCTCCAAAAATATATATAACAAAGGATCCTCCTCCATGGAAGATAAGGAAGGAAAAATCTTGTAGGGGAATCCATGCCAAATTAGTCCTTGAATCAATCCTTCATCCATTATCAAAATCCTTTTATCATGCCATCACTATGCCAAAAAAATTGAGTCTAATATGTGATCACAAATCCATTATAACATTAGAGAAGGAGGTGATATGAATCAAGGAATTTGGTAAGGTCTATATCATTCTAATTTGTTTGATGAATCCTTCCTAATATGTAGTTTGCATTTTGAGTTTAAATTAGCTTGTTTAAATCATAATGTCCATCATTGTATTCAGCCTTTCCCATTATTAGCTTAATCATCCTTATCATATCATCATCTCCCCATGCCATCACATCTTTGTCAAATTAGTCTAAGGATCTTGAGGCAATATTATTATCCACATCATCCTATCATCTTAGTCCACTATCATTCAATCAAATCTCATACCTAGTCAATATAATATCAGCATTTTATCACTTTATTAGTTTCATTATAGCAACCCATCATCATCAATCTAGTCTATATCATTATTTCCTACTCATAACTAGCACCCATCATATCATCATATTACTAGTTTGAATCTAGGAACCCATCAAAATCCTAATCCTTTTACTAGCTTGACTACTAGGCAATGTTTATAGGTCATTAGCACCTATTATACTATCGGTCTAATATCTAATCATAGTCATACATCATCTCAATCACATTTTAATTCATTTATCCATCTCTTCCTCACCATCATCTATCACACTAGCTCAATCATTTAACCTACTAGGTTCAAGAAGCCTTCTCTAATCCTTAGTATACCCTCAACAACCGTACATTATCATCCATCCTTTATGACCCATCCCCATGGATTTTGGCCCATTTCTCATAGACCAATACATCTTGGTCAATAAGGATGAATTCCTTTTGTGATCTCTATAAATGGGTGCTTGCCTCCCTTCTGATCTTGATCCCATACACCCAAAATCAACATACCACATCCTTCCTCATCCAAAAACACCTACCCCATCAAAATCCATCCCAAATTTCCTTGATGCGATCACCTTTATCAATAAATACATCCCATATAATATAAATGAGTTATTCTTATGGCTATAGAATATGGGTGCTCACTTTCCTAATGATTTTGACCCCATGAGACTTAAATCACCTCCCAAACAAGTCCAAAATCAACCCTTATCCCATCCCTCTCCACCATCCACCAGCCCTATTCAAAACCCCTTGGCCCCAATTCATACCTATCCAAAGTCAAATACTCTATCTACTAATCATAATACATCAATTTTATCACCCACCACCATGTAATTGGACCCCTCTCTCATATACCAATACATATCTACCTAAAAGGATGAGATCCTCTTGTAGTTCATTATGATGGGTGTACCACTTCCCAAAGGTTTTGACCCCCTTCAACTTATTGCACCTCCAGGAAAAACCCCTTTGTGTAAGTATCCTTCAAATCCCCCATCTATTAGTCATATCCAATCATCTACCTCTTACCCTAATAGCAAATGGAATTCAATCTTGGCCACCTCATCTACTTCTAGTCCATCTACCCAACCACATCAACAACTATTTAATATTAAGTCCAATTCTTCCACATCTAAGTCACAAAGTAAAGTGGGTCCTTATACCCCCCTTCCTATATCTTTGGAATCCCTTTTTAAATAACTTATCATCACTAACATGATGGTGTATCCACCCATACAACATCTTGATCTCACCAAGCCTAAGCCCTCATGATATAAATCCAACTGATACTATTTCTATCATCAATGTTAGGGGCATTCCATTAAATGATGTCAAATTTTTTGAGATTATGTCCAAGACCTCATCAACCATGGTGACATAGTAATTGATGAGGAACTAGATGAATTTCTCTCCCTAGGTGAACAAGAAGAAGAATTCCAAGATTTGATTCTCGATCACGATTAAGCCCATCCCCTTCCAAGCCAAGGTCAAGACATCATATCTATCCTCCATGATCCCCCCATATTCGGCTTCCCATCCATTCAAATCAAGTCTATTACCCATAATCCTAGTGCTCCCATATCTTATTATTCCTTTCATGGACCTATATTTGCTTAATCCATTTTTGCTCCATCATCTTCCTCTTACCCATCATACCAAAAACCCCACATTGAGAGGATAATCATGGGAAATCACTCCTTTACTCATAACATTACATCAAGTACATTAAAGTCAACATTAGAATCAGAACAAGTTTTATCTGCATCTAGACCATGTTACACACAACATCCAAATCAAATTCCTCATCAAAAACATCATCCTTAATCAATATTGCATCAAATGATGATAATTCTTTCTCTTTTAAATATCCCAATCAGGATAATGATGTCATAGCCAAGTTCTTGAATGCTTTATCTATTGAATATTTTCAAAGTGGATCTGATCCTATATTAGATACATATTTTAATGATCCTTTTGATATTTTGAGGATATTTTCTTCAACATTGAGTTTAGGGATCCTAGTGACCTTTATGAGGACTATGATACTTATTATCCCCTTAATCCATCACACAACATTAATAATCCACCTCACCCCCATTATTTGTATATCCCACTCCATGAAGTGGATGAATAAGAACATGAATTATTAGATTCCCCTCTATATTCAACATTATGTGCCACAAAAATAAATGTCTAAGATCATCATTAAAAGGTCATAAATTATGATCAAGTCACCATTATCCCATTAATCAAAGTCAAATAAAGTCAGATCATTGTCAAAATCACCAAATGTCCTCCCTTAGTAAAGCCTAATATCAGGGACTAGGGGACCATAAAATTCAAAATGATCATTATATATCAAGACAATAATCAATCTCCCCTAGTGAAGCTTGAAAACTAGTACCAAGGAGTAGTAAAGGAAAAAATCATATGTTTGACCATCCTCTTAATGTTTGGATCAAATAATTAACAAGTCAAAATGTCTTGGATCTTGTAGTTTCATGGCACCAATCTAGAGAAATCCCTCTACCATATCTAATGGTGTATGCAACTATCAAACCCCATCACCATTCCTCATCTCAACATATCACCCATCCTTATCATAACCATCCTTCACATCCCATATCCCATCATCACATTTATGGTATACCCCCATCCATATAATATCTCACATCCTTAGGTAGCATTGTCCCTCATAGGGGTTATGAAGAAACCTAGTTAAGAAATTAAGAGGATGTTAAATCAAGAATTAATAAAGGTCACCATCACATATTATTAGCATCACATATCCCTAGAATAGGCATCAGTTAAAGAGTACAATGATGCTAACATATCACATCTCACCCTTCTCTAATAAATCAAGATGCCATCAATAAATCCAAAAAAAATGTCCAATGGTGAAAACCAATCTTCTGGCACCTTGGCCAAGTACCATGATGAAAATAATTTTTTTGTGTCATTGTAAAACAATCAATTATTTGAATTATACCTCAACACTTGGCAAGAAAAATCCATCCATACCTTGTCCTACATCCATTCTTCTTATCCATCATATACCACCATGCCTTCTTATCTACCATTCCTATCTTAACCTTCATAAGGAAGTGAAATGTGTCTTGATACATGTTCTCAAATCATATTGGAATATCTTCCAATAGACACTCAAACACCTAAACATCTGGTTCCTTCATGATGTTTTCATTAGCAATCCCTAGTCCATTCTTCCTTGGTCCCTATCATCCTCAACCTTTTCTCATCATATCCATCATTCCATCTATCCTCATCCTATTTTATAGGCTGGGTATTCCATTTTCTATTAACCCCATTTTTATAGTGTACATACATATTCCAAAAATCCTTAAAAATTGAAAAATGTCAAAAAAATCCTAAAATTTGAAAAAGCCAAAAATAGTCTATTGTGTCTTGTCTTATGCCCAATCCCCTAGTCACATCCATCTCCATCCAACTCCTATTTTGCCATCTTTGGATACCAAATTCCATCTTAAAACCAAATCAAAGTTGTCACCCATCCCTCCATCTCTTTAGCATCATCCTTTTGACTAAATATTATTAACATACATCACCTTGTCAATAACCTTAATCTGGTACCCATCACTTCCTCTAAGTGCCTTTTCATACCTAACCCCCATCAAATCACTTCTTTTTTAGTTTGAAATGGATTTGATCCCATCATCTCCTAGTCTCCTTGATAGATAGGAATTTTAGAGGGCCTTCTCTATTTTTAAACCTTGATCATCACTTTTTTACACCACCTTCCTTGACCAAATTAGTTTCCAAAGACTGTCTTCCCTCCATCCTTCTATACACAACTAGGTGCAACATCTTATCCTAATATTAATCATTATCACTCTATCTAAATCCAAGCTCATTCTAAGTCCACAATCACATCATGATCAATATCGTCCATCCCATCACCTAGTCACTCATCATGTCATTAGATAAGACACTGGGACACTACATGTAGATACTTGTGTGTGTTACTTATTTGTTCTTATTGTATTTTTTGCATGTCTTTTATAATGTATATGTCTTATTTGTCTTATTTTTTATTTGCATCATATCTCTTTTTATCTATTGGTAACTGAATGAAGATGGTATGAGGTCACTAAAATAATGCTTATATATTCCTTCAATGATGCAAAGTTCACTATTAACCCATGCACTTTGCCACAATGCCCTCTTGGTCAGGTCCATATCATGGGCCATACTACTAACTGCCATATTAAATAGATTATTTAGACTATGATGAGTTTTATGACATTTGTGATGGATTAATTCTATACACCCACCCTCATCATTCTTCCAAGCATCTCATCATCATTATTCCCATCACTAATATAATCCTCTTGACTCTTCTAAATAACATCCCATATTTTATCCTTATCATCTTCACTTCATCATCTAGATCATATCCTCTAATCACTAATAATAGTCATCATCTTCATCCTCTATTCAATCATTATCATCCATCCTCTATCATAATTACATTGGCTTGAGGTCTTTTTAGACTATGTAAGCAGAATTGGGCCATGTTTTAATGCCCAAGGATAGCTTGATCACTATCTCTATCATCAATCCTCATCCCCCAGTCTTTTGGTCACTTGATCACATAATTTATTCTCTCTTATCACCTTCATCATATCAATCAACTTTAGCTTTAATCTATGCCCATCATTAATATAATCAAATCAATCTTATCATGGCCTATAGCTCTCCCTTATATGCATATTTGCTTAGGATACATATAAAGCTTGTGGCCATTTATTCCTATCATCATCATGTTATGGTTTCTTCCCCCTTGGGATGTTTATACAATCATTACATCCATCACATTTACTCCCTATACATATGTATTTACTAGGGGCATCATCCATCTATAGCTCACTACTCAAGTTGACCTCATATTATTCATCTATTATCCCACATCTGACATCCCATCCCCTCATCTATCCATCACATTCCACCCCTAATTTCTTCTTTTAAGTAGTCATATGTCTCATTATTCCACACATGTCCCTTTGAGGGGGAATCATATCCCCTATCATAATCTACTAACATTCATCCATGACATGGTTTTTATTTTAAATACCATTACTCCTTCACTTCTCTCTACTTGTAATGCCCTTTCAAAGAGCAGAAAATGTTTGCACCTAAAATCACTTGATTCATTATTGTTGACTAATATTCTTATTAGTCAACACTAATTTTACTTAACCTATTTTATTTCGTTAATATATCCCCCTTCCTATCCATTCATCTAATTTCCCCTTATATCATCCTATATTCACTAACCTTATTCATCTCACCTCCTTCATTAATTCTATCCTAATCCCTATTATCCTAATATAATCCTAGTTATCCATTTATATGGTAATTTTTAATTCCCATAACCCCACCTACCCACCTGCTAACCTACAACCTAGTGTTTCCTACATCCCTAGTCCTTAATCACCTACCTAATCCCCATATAAATCCCACCTAATCCTCCATTATCCATAAGATAATCAAGAAGCCTCTATAATTGGAGAAGCTCCTCCAAGAATCTAGAAGTCTCTAAACTAGAGATTTCTAAGGAATTTAATATTCCTTGAATAATCCATAGCCACTAATCTCATCCATATAACTTAAAATTTCAACCCTTGGTCTTCCCCCCTAAAATGTATATAACTAAGGCTCCTCCTCCATGGAAGATAATGAAGGAAAAATATTTTAGGGGAATCCATGACAAATTAGTCCTTGAATAAATCCTTCATCCATAATTATAATCCTTTTATCATGCCATCACTATGCAAAAAAATTGAGTCTTATATGCAATCGAAAATCCATTAGAACATCCTGGAAGGAGGTTATATGAAACAAGGAATTTGGTAAGGTCTATATCATTTTGATTTATTTCATGAATCCTTCTTAATAGGTAGTTTGTGTTTTGAGTTTGATTGGCTTGTTGAAATCATAGTGTCATCAAAATCCTACTACAATTATAAATAGATGCATTGAAAAGAGAGATGCATAAAAAAAATATAGAAATTAAATAAACAAACATAAAATATTATATCCATTTATTCTACATAAACTAAAAATCAAACTAATCAATAGTCATTTATTTGTTTAAAATAGATATCATTTATTAAGATTTGGATAGATGTAATAATGTTTTACCATATTTTTTAATAAAAAATAAAACTTTATAACGTTAATAGGTGTAAAAAAAGATAGATATCATAATGTTAAAGATGTATAATAATTAATAATTCTAATTATATAAATTGACAAATATGGTTAACCATTTTTTATAAAACTCCTAGAGTAAATATACTTATCAAACTAGGATCTTTATTGACTTTTTTAAATGTTTGCAATTAGAAATCATCAAAAGTTATGACTTTGCATGCTCAAGATCAAGGATGAAAGCTAAAAATTCTCTTAGATATATCTTTCCTAGTTTTACTATAGTTCAAAATACTCATGTCCATTAACTTCAGATGTGTCTCAATTGACTATGAATGGTGCATGACAAAGAAAACATGATTTTAATAAGGATGGACTAGAGTTAATATCAGATATTATTTATGGATAAGACCATTGTAGGTGGGAAAAAATGTAAGTTACTCAAGTCCATTGACCATAGATTTATCCTAGTTGTCTGTGATAAAAATCTAACTATTATGCCTCATATGCCTACGTCTATTGAGTAACTTAAAATTCCATGACTCAAGTTGTGCCATGTAAAATTAGTTACTTTACTCATTTTTTATTTGAAACACTAAGTTCACTTTCAAATATTTAAAAATTACAAAAAATCTTGGATTTTAATGGTTAACATGACCTCAATCACCCCTTGATGATTAACCATTGACTACATATCCAATACTCTAAGGACAAAAATCAAGCCCACATGGTTCTCCTAGTTATAGTGATTATGAAATTGTGCTCCTTAATTATGTATGTGTAGCTATAATAATGGATTTAATAATTTATAATGATATCTCTACAATTTATTTGAGATGTGTTAGAATTGGATTATGGCTTCTCCTTGTGAGTGATATTGAATTTATAAAGAATAGTGTAGATTTTATTAGTGTGAAATAATGTTTATGTTATAAACTAATTGATAGAAAGTGAGGGTAATGAATTACCTTTGATGTGTATTTATAGGTGAACCATTTTATAATTTACTTTAGACATCCTTTTAAAATGTGTGAGAAAACCCAAAATAATAATTTGAAATTTTTAAACTAGTTGTTATTTAGCATTGGATGTAACCACTCTAGGTGGACAAAATTAAGACATCACTTTTGTCCACCTAACATGTGTAATATTATTGTATATATTATTTATTAATTCTTATGAGTAGTTTTAGTTTTATTTGATCTTGTAGTGTGTAGCTCAAGAGTCCCATAGGAATCTCAAAGGACTTCTTGAATATGAAATGATAACCCATTCCTTGGATTATATATTTGTAAAATTTTGCTTATTTTGAATTGTGAAGATAATTTTGGATTGCACCAAACATTATAATTGACACTATGTGATTTGGATTTTCATTGGTATCAAATCCTAGAATTTTAGTCATTTTTTATTATTTATCCTTAAATCTAGTTGTACATCCTTCTATTTTCTCAATTAATTAAAAATATTTTTTGTGACATTGATTGTCATTGAAGGCATCTCTAATTGGTGGTCTAGATATCTTATTTACTATTGACCATGTAGGAGAATTTTTTTTTTATAGATTCAGACTTTGTCACTATTCTCTGACCTTGCAAGATTCTTACAATGTTATAGACTATTGTGTTAAGCAAGCACATTTATTAAGATGATGCTTGGAGGTTTTATGATTATTTTATTATAAGTCATATCATAAATATATGAAAATGTTGTCATGATTCTAGCTAGGATTTGTTGTGGCCAACATGCCCCCTTTTCTTTGAAATGGGGAACCCCTCTAAAAACCTCAGGAACTAAATTTACAGGGTCCTTTTTTTTAATCTTTTAAGTTTCACTTGAGCTTAAATCCTTATAATAAGATGTTTCCATAATTTACATGAGTATAAATAGGCATTATTCATTTTTATGACTAAGGTATAATTATTCTTTTATAAATTAGGGTGCTAAATTACAAATATGATTTCTACAAAAGTTCTTAGAATATCATTCCTGTCCTAGAGTAACAAACTCATCACCCTTCACAACAAATCAAAATATTAATAAAATATGAGTAAGTATTAAATATATTACATGCATTTTCACTTCTTACTTAGTCTTTTTGGCTATTTTATAGAGTTAAGACCCTGGCCTAATCAGAAGGTACCATGTCATCAAGTTGTTAGAGTAGCCAATTCATATACCTATTAGAGCTTGAGAGAGCCCAACCCAATTAGAAGCTACCATATCATTGAGTTGTTAGAGTAAAAACTCATTAGACCTATCTAAGATGTTAGATCTTGGGAGAGCCTATCCCAAGTAGAATGTGTTGCATCACTGAGTTACTAAAGTTACTAATCCCTAGACTTGTCAGAGATGTTAGAGCCTACGAGAGCCCACCCCAATCAAAAGGTGTCATGTCATCAAAGTTTTAGAGTGATTAATACTTAAACCTATCATATATTTTAGATCCTAATAGATCCTAACCTAACCAAAAGGTGACACATCACTAAGTTCTCAGAGCAATAAGTCCCTGGACCTATCAAAGATGTTAGAGACTAGTAGAGATCATCCTAATAAAAAGGTACCACATCACAAGGTTGTCAAAGAAACCAATCCATAAACATACTATAGATTTCAAACCCTAAGATATATTGACCTAATTATAATGTGCCATGTCACCAAGTGTTAGAGTGGCTAGTCTTTGAACCTATCAGAGATGTTAGAACCTAGGAGAGCCCAACCTAATTAGAAGGTGCCATATCACTATAGTGTTAGAGTGATGAGTCCCTAGACCTATTAGAGATATTATATCCTAAGAGAGACTATCCTAATCAAAAGGTGACATATCACCAAGTGTTATAGTGGCCAATCCTTGAACCTATTAGAGATGTCAGAGCCTGAGAGAGCCTAACCTAATCAAAGAGCACCACATTACCCAATATAATGTGGATGAAATTACATCCTCCTAAGGCATTGGGAAGGATTTAAAAATGTATGTATGAGGCCAAATAACTAATAAATAGGCTATACATGTATTTAAGTGACACATCACCCTTATTAATGGTATTACATAGATTATGAAGCCATGCCTAGGTGTTAATTACTAGTAAGAGGATTAATGAGTAGGTGACATGTGTCATTAATTTAATAATTAAATAAGAATCCTCTAAGGGATGTGACTGCATCTGTACCATGAATCAATCATTAATGAAATATAAATTTAGTCTTGAATGGATAACTTTAAAACATATTATCACCATTACTAAATTTAGTTAGAGGTGAAGGATTATGGGCTCTGAATTTAACTCTTGATTCGGAAGCAAAGAGAGGAATTCTAGCCACCAACTCAAATTTTAATTTGAATCAATTAAGCCACATAATAACATTAATATATTAGGATATGTGCATGTATTTATAAAATCCTAAATAAATCCCATTAATGGTTACCACTGCATACCTTTGATAACTCTCCAACTCTTGGCTTTCCAATTATCATAGAGCACCCCTATATTTCTTGCCTCCTACACTTAGAACCTTCCTATTGCTCCTCCATATTGATATAATGGTTGCATCCTTTTCAAACCCAAAGGTTGAGTCAAAGTATTGGGACACCATATTCCTAATTGGATTGACCAAGTTTAAGCATTACAATGATGTTTTCAAAGTAATCGAGTAAGTGCCTAGAGACTCAAGCTTCGATGACAACTAACAAGTAGAATTGAAGGATTTAATTTGGTCCTAAAATAAATGTGGACTTCATAGAGCTACATCTTATAGAAACCTAATTTTGGCCACCTCCATGCCTAAATTAGCATTCAATTCAACTTCTAGGAAATGACATATTTTAAGACTAAAAATCACCTAAATTGCTCAATTTTGTCCACATAAGGGATTTAATTACCCAAAAACATGATGAGGCTAGTTTAAATGGTGTATTAACTTACATACACTACTAACTTGGTTTGGTTCTAACCCTATTCAAATTATGACCTAGTAATTTGGCACTTTTGGTATGTTAATCTATTAACTCATGACATTCAAATCAATTGCCAAAAGCTAAAAAAACTAAGAAATATTAATTACTGAGGTTTATTAGGGGATTCCTAAAAATAAGTGTAATCATAAGATAACTTATTTTTCACTCAACATTTAATCAATCGACTACACTAGCATCAATTCACATAAGGCACATGCTCTGTGTGTTAACCTGAAGCATAACTAAGAGGGAACTAGGGCACATGTTGGGATATTTATGCCATGGCATGAGGCTTCAAAGGGTGGATCAAGTAGTGAAATGTTAACTTAGCTAAGGGTTAGATCCATATACATAGTCCTATCTATGGGTAAGCTTAGGGTCATATAGGCTTTGAATGGGTTTCAAGACTAATTTGATTCAAGTTATTCTCTATACTTAATATATGAAAATCAAACAAAATTTGGGTTCATGGGTACATATCTATATGCATTTTCCATGTAGAATGATGTTGACATTATAAAAATATAAATACTCCATTAAAATGTGAAACCAAAGGAACACATGAACTTCAAAGTAACATAACTACTAAAATGTAACATAACACAAACTCACTTACACTAATACTAATATGCAAACTTAACACAAACCCAAATACATTTCAAAACAACACCATTACTAATTGTTCAAAGTCTAGAATAAGAGTATAAATCCAAAAACATACTATCCACAACCCAAAATTTCATGATAAAACTTGGGCACATACAATTGGAGCCAAGGTGGCCTCTATTTTATATCTAGGTCTTAATGGCCACTAGAGAAAATTTAGGGGTGTGATTCTAAAAACATTATTATAGATATTTTTTATAATTCTGTCTCTTCTTTTCTTTTAGTTTTGAGATCAAACTTTTTATATAAGCCTTCATTAGCATCTTTTCTAGGGTGGAGGCTGCATATGATCACTAAGATAGAGTTCTATCATCATAACTACCAGCTACATGACCCCATGATTCCTACACTCCACTTTACATCATTATTTATATCTTCATAATTATCCTTATTATCTATAATTTGGTTAGTTATTGTCTAGTTGATGCATATTTTGTGTTACATCCTCTAGCTAGATATCAAAATTGTTAGGCTAACTGCTTACCAAACTATCTATATGCACCAAGGTGGATATCAATTTGGCACAAAAACTCCATTAAAATAAAGTTAGAGGCCCAACATTACCCCATAAAAAACCCTTATCCATATTTGGACTATGCCATCAAACTTTTAGGAGCAAAAAGTGCAGGTAATTTCTCCTAGAGCTCTACACTAATGTCCTTAAAGCCCTTTATGGCTAGCTTGATATCATTTATGGTGATATCAATTTTGTTTTAATTAAAAGTGAGTACAAGTATATATATTTTATCCAACTCCTTTTATAAGGATTCTAAGTTGGCATGTACCTTTGATACACTTCCATCCAAATTTTGAAGGGTGAGAAAGTGTTCTTCTAGGGTTATCTCTTGAGCCTTGATCTGATTGTTCAACTCATTTATATCCACCGTGACCTATAAAATTTCTATCTTGCCTATAGAGTTTACCTTTATCATCAGCTACTTATTCTCATCCTTTACTTGATTCAAGCATGCATCTATCAGCAAGGCTTGGTTGAAAAGTATTAAAAATATTGCATCTTCTTCTCCTTCTTTCAACTTGGTGAAAGGATCCTCCACTTCTGAGAGCTTTTATGATAACTCTTTCTTTAGTGAAACAATGGGGTCTTCTTCTTATACTAGCTTTGGCTAGATTTTTGGGAATATCTACTCTACCAATAAACCAAATTTTATCGACCTCTAATAGGTTTGAGGTGTCAAAGCCAATCATTAAAAATGGATCATCCACCTCCACACACTCATATAGTTTTTTGTAGTTTTAACTTGTTGGTTTATGCTTCCTACCTTGTTTCCCTAATGAATTTATTTAATTTTCACACCTTACCATCATTTATGAAAATTTAGCACATTACTTCCATATCCATTTTTATTAGTGAATTTTCAAAGTAGACTGGGTTCATGTCCTAAGGGTCAATAAGGAGAGATTCACTCCCTTAGTACCATTTAGGCTTGAAATTGTATCCTTTGATGCCTTAAATTGGGACTCATCCATATAATAGTCCAGTGTAAATTAAATTTACTTTCATGTCCTTGTCATAGTGGATTTTAGGGGCATAACTTCATACAATTATAGATCCTCATCTTCCTATTCCTTTGGCATCATTTCTCTGATGTTGAGCTTTTTATCACCCTTTTTGATGATATCCTTCTCCTCCATGTGTACTTCTTCCCCTTCACTAGTTCCACCACTCTCTTTGGTATACTCCTTTAAGGATTCAATTATCTAGTCCTTGGGGGTTTCTTCATTAGACTTATCCATCTTGTCTATTTATTCATCCTAAGGATTATCAATGTTTATTTCAAGGTTTAAACCTTTAGTGTTAGGGTTACCTTATTGCTAGTGGTAATCCTCAATTATATCCTTTTATTTCTTATAGGTGCCAACATCACCTTCTTTTTGTTTAAACACCCCTTCACTCCTTGGGTGTGCCTTAGAAGCTTCCTATGCTTATCCATTAGATCATATTTGTTCTTATTTAATAACCTCTACCTCTATTTCTATACTCAAGGGTAATTTTGGGGACCTCTTCTCTAACTCAACCTATTTTGTTCTTGATCAAGTTTGCACTTTTATTCAAGTGCCAAAGCCATTTTTATATGTTACTCACTGAGTCCCATCTTCTTCCAAGCCACTCTTTTCTCCTCACTAGATTGAGGGGATGCTAAGGATGCCTTATCTTTAGATTTTGACATTGTCTTCTTTGGTGGGATATTTCATAAGGTTATGCTGAAGATAAAGATTATCATTTCATCAATTAATTTTAGTGTTGTGACCATGCCAATTTTCAAGGCCCCTAGATGTTCTTAGAATTGATCTCCTCTTCACCTTCCTCTATTTGAAGGATATAAGTCCCTACCTTATCTTCTTTAGTATCTTCTTCTATTATGGGTGCTAAGGATAATTATTTTTCCATGTTCACAAGGGTCTTGTTAGGTAATGTCTTAGTTCCCTTTTCTTTTTTAGATGCTTTTTAGGAGAAGCACCCCTTTTATTTAATGTTACATGCTTCTTTGGAATAGGTGGTATGATTGGTTCCTCAAAGGCTATCTTTAGTTGTATGGACTCTATAATTTCCTCTAGTTTTTCACTCTATTTCCTTTGAAATGACTTTGCCTAGAATTTTGGCACATATTTTCCTTTATCATTAGCTAGGAGGGGGTGCTCATCATCTTTTCTAGGATCATTTCCCTTCTTGCATAGATTTATCTCATAATACAAGTTGAAAATTTTGCCATAGACTATAACCCTCTCAAGTGGATAGATGTCAATTCTATCACTATCATCCTCATCATCCTTTATTGCCTTATTTTTGGGGTATACAAATTGGCACATCATCATTTTCCTATTAAAATCCACAACCTTGGCTTGGAAATCAATTTTGGCATATTAAGGATACTCTTAAGCACCACTAGGAAGTATTTAGATGAAATGCATAAGGTAATTAGATCCAACCCAAAATATTTCCATCTATGATTAATAGGCATACAAAACAAAAGTGTTACATGATGGTGAAGGTTTCCGTTCCCATAATTTGTTGATGGAGTTATTATGGGATGCACCACTCCTTTCCAAACGTTGCACATACTTGTCAAACCTTCCCTACTCTCTAGTTTTATATTTCTATGAAAAACTAGGGAAGATGTAGTCCTATTACTTTACTAATAAGGATTCATGATTTGGTAAAAATACCCATAGATGGTCATCATCACCTTTTGGCATACCTATCTCCTTCATTACCATTAGGATAAGCATATACCCCCACCATAAATTCTTGCATGCTTGATGACATTCTTGCATGTTACTTATAATCTCTTCTACAAAAAAATTAGAGCTATTGAAGGGTTATCCCTATGCCATGTGGTGGGAAATGTAAAGGAAATTTTTGATAATGTTTGACCATCATC
Source organism: Torreya grandis (assembly GCA_037957365.1). Lineage (NCBI taxonomy): Eukaryota > Viridiplantae > Streptophyta > Pinopsida > Cupressales > Taxaceae > Torreya > Torreya grandis. The sequence goes on along the minus strand of JARHVA010001156.1, from coordinate 2,245,643 downwards.
CACTAGGAAAAATTTTGGCACCTACTAGGTACATTATTTCCCTTGTGCCAGGGTCCTAAATGTCTTTTATGGGGAATATAGATCCTGACTTATAATAGCCTAGGAGCTTTGTGACCCTTTTCACTTATAAAACATCATCCATCATCTCCCTTATATCTAAAACTAAATAAGGTATCCATATTATTTTGCTTATATGTTTTACAAAAATTATCATGCACCATCCAAGAAAATAGAACTGGTCACCATGCATCCCTGAAAGAAGGAAATACACCAGGTCTTCCTCCTTATCAAAGCTTGGAATTTAAAAGAGTTATGTTACACCCATAGTTTTCAACTTGTATTTATTGGAGACATCAAAGAGCAAAATTATTTTCTTTATATTTCTACCTATATCCACCATCCAATCTTTATTTAACTCTTACTCATTATTTCCCATTCTGTGGTTGTAGTCTTTCAACTTACACACATGGGTAAAGGATACCCATTTTTCCCCGACCATAAATTTTAGTGGGAAATCCATTTATTGGTAAGAAAGATTTTATCTCATAGTTATATCAATCTCTATGATTTTAACTCCCTCTAATATTAGTACCTTAGATTTTTTAGTGGTTGATTCTCTCACTGCTTTTGCTTTCTTCGCATCTTTGCACACTTTTAGTGTTTTTATACTAAGTCTTTTCTTCCCCATCATAAATATGATAGAGTTAAATTGTGAATAATTAATCTTTTCAAAGCCTAAAATTGTGTTTTATATGCTTCACATCCATAGGAAATGTGACTATGTGTTTAAATTTTTAGCTTCCCTCCCCTTTAATGGCATACTAGTTATTCAACTTTTGAGCTTCTCACCCCTTCAATGGTAGACTAGTTATCTAGATAAAACCTCTATTTTATCACTTCCCATTTAAATCTGGTCTATTTTTCTCCTCTTTACCTTAGGTTGAGATACAATATCATATTTTCTCTTTTTCTCACACTTAGGAAGACTGTGGGGAACTCATTTTCTCTCTAGTAGCTTTAGCTCCTTTGATCTCTTAAAAAGAACAAGTAAATGTATACCTTTGCCAAATTTGGTCTTATAATTTATTATCATCTACCAAATTAATGGTTGGAATCATTTATATCTATAAAATATGCAAAATAGACTAAATTCTACCACTATTTTCTCATTACTATAGATCTTTTCTATCGTTATTATATATCATTAACTCTACTACTAGTTTCTTCAAGAAAGTGATAGGTAATATAAATGGTCACTTCCTACCAACTATTCGGTGGGTTATGGATATAAAAATGGTCACTTACTTGTGATTTTTTCATTTTACCAAGTCCCTCACCTTCCTTCTAGTTACTTTGGCACAATGCTTCACATGCACATAATTCAACCTCCTAGGTTCTATCTCTTCTTTGGTGTTGCACTTCCTTCCAAGCATGCCTTACTATCTTGATCAATTTCTCTATGATTTATTGTCTCTTAATTTTTCCTTGCCTAATCCATAAAAATCCTTTAATTGGTCCTCCATCTCCTCATTATCTCCTCTTTTTGGTCTCTTATGCATGAATACCTTAATTTGTACTTTACTTATCAAATTGTACTTGTAATTTAATTAGCTTGGTAGACTTCACATGTACCCAAAAACTTAGGTGTCTAGTCATAGGTGATTAAAATTCAATGGTAATCAAGTCACCTAACTAATGAAAGTTAGAGTACTATGAATGTTCTACTATGGGCTTTAAAGTGTCATGATTATTCAAATAACACAAGAAATAAAACATTAGGTAAAGATTGGGATCGTGATAATTTTATTATGGTCATAACACAAAGCACCTAAATTTTGACTAGAAATCCAATTTTGATGGGTACAAGCACCACTATATTTATGGTATAATTTTAATCTATTGTTATTGAAATAATTAGGGAGAATTTCACCAGTCAATATGTGTACCTTGAATGTGCTAGTCTTCAAGATGTTATGGATCACGTAAGGTCCCATCCACCTAATCTATAGTTTTCTTAGATGCCTTAAATAATTAGAACATACAAGAAGAATAATAAACCTTATTCAAACACCTTTCCCTTGATGTAATTAGCATGCCATGCCTTTTGGCAAGCCTTCTTTATCTATTAGATCTATCATGACTGGACATGTGTCTCATCTAGCATCTCTAAATATTTCAGGCATGTGCTTAATGAATCTTGGTCATCTAATCAAACACTACACATGATGTACAATAAGGTCACTAATAACTCCAAAGGTAAAATTACCTCTATGCCAAACACTAGTTAGAATGATGTAGCTTTATTCAGGCACTTATATGTCATGTGATAGGCCCATAACATAGTTGACATGTGGTCATCCTAATCCTTGTGACCAATGTCATAGATTTTTTTTAGGCATGTCAATAGTATTTTATCGAAGGCTTCCATAGTGACATTATCCTAGGGGTGGCAGGGTGTCATTTTATGGTGCTCCATGATATACTCGAATAAGAGGATCCAAACTTTTTCATTAATGAAATGTGTGCCATGATCACTAGTCAAGCTAAGCGGGTACCCATACCTACTAATAATGTTTTCCCAAATGAATATTATTTCCATAATATTTTTATAGTATTTTATTAGTATAAATTCTACTCATTTAGTAAAATAATCTATAAAAACTAGAATGTACCTTGCACCTATTCACCTCGTAATAGGAGTAATAGGCCCAACAAAATCAATGGCCCATTTTTTAAATGACACCTATGTAAGGATGGGGATGAGAGGCATCTCATCCTAGTGGTTTGATTTTCCTATCTATTGGTAGATGTCATACTTCTTCATGTATTATTTGTATCATTAAACATAGTCACCCATTACAATCCTGATTGTATAACTTTTCACACTATGGCATCTCTAACACAATAGCCTCTAGCAATCCCATCAAGCTCTTATTATAGTATATAGTCCCAATTTTTCTCTAGGACACATCAGTGCATGATCTCATCATGTCCCAATTTTTAAAATTTCCTACCAATGATTTAAAATGGGGTGGGACAAACCATGAACTACTTCTTTTATTTAGTTGTCATGGTCTGAGGTGTAAATATAGAGGTCTAAAATGTTATGATCTTTATTAAATATTTTGAGACGTGTTGGATCCTATAGAGTTATAATTTGGGAATTTAATATTTAATTGTCACTATTGAATGTCTAGAGTTGATGTAGGAAAGATGACATAGGCTTAAGTTTTGATTTCCAAGCTTGACTACAATACAAAATTAGAACTCTTAGAATAATATGATCTATAGGAAAATGCATCCATGAAAAATGGGCTTGTTCACCAAGTACTTAAGCACCCTGTGATTAGTAAAGAAGATAAATGGGGTCACCAACAAATATTGTCTAAAATTTTATAGGGTTTACACCATCGAAAGTTCCTCATGCTCAGTTGTGGTGTAATTTTATTCTATCTTGGTTAGTTTCCTGCTTACAAAATAAATAAGATGATACATTTTCCCTTCTCTTGGTTTGCTACAATGACATTGATTATAGTACCAGAGCCATTGACATGGACATGGAAAAGATTCACCCAGTTAGGAAATTATAGTATCAATGCACTTACCATATTTAAATTTAAGGTCTCAAAAGCATCCTCTTTCACCATGCCCCAATAAAATGGGCCATCCTTCCACAATAGTTCCTCTAGCGTAATCACAATCCTAGAGTAATTCCTTATAAACTTCTTATAATATCCATAATTTCCAAGAAAGGCAAATGCATCTTTCTACATTGATGGATTTTAAATCTAAAAGATGATTACAATATTGGTTGGATTAATGAGAAAACCATCCTTACAAATAATGTCCCTAAGCAATGTTCTAAATGACATAAAAAAAATACACCTATTGAGATTCAAAGAGATTTTTAGTTGTTAACACATTTAAAACATTAGGCCAAAATTTTCATAATGATATTTTACCAATCCATACATTATACAATCATCTAAATACACTTGGAGTAACTTGTGAATAAATTATTTAAATGCATTCATTACCACCTGAGAGAAAATAATTGGCATATTATTTAGCCCAAAGGGCATCATGTTATATGTGAAACACCCCACTTAGTCATAAAGGTAGTTTTTGACTTCTCTTTCTCCTTGATTTAGACTTGATTGTAACCTAAAAATACATCAATAAACATGTATATTTAATAGCCTATGATACCACATAATTATTCATCCATAAATGAAGTTAGGAAGGGGTAAGTCATACAAGTGGCATTCAACATCCTATAGTCAACACAAATTCAAAAACCCCATCCTTTTTAATGTTAATGACCATGGGATTAACCTATTTAGACTCCTATACTAGGTAAATAACTCCTATGGCTAGCATTCTATTGATCTTAGTTTTAACCTTAGCATAAATATTTGGGTTCATTTTGTAAGGTCTCTTCTTGACTGGTCTTGTGTCATCAACTAGTTTGATGCCCATGTTCCTAAGATATGGGTGGAAACCTTTCATATCCTTATAATTTTATGAGAATAGTTCTTGTAATTATTTTAGTGGATCAATAATACATATCAGTTCTATGTTAGATTTATAGGCACCCAAGGTGGAAATTTTGGGTTCCCCCTCTAAGCTAATATTTACCTTGGTAGTTTTTAATAGTACCTAGTAATGTTCTTGTTTCTCCTGGTATGAATCTGTAACTTGCCTACTACCATCAATTGTCTTTACCCATATATGGGTAGGGTCTTCTTCTTCTGGGGTTCCATCCTCAACTTGGTGCAATAACTTCTTATCTCTAGAAAAATTCTTCTATTTGCACTCTTTCCAAGTGGTATCATCTTCGTCTCTAGAGTCATTGTTCATATTTATTTCTTCAAAGGTTAGGAGTGCTAACCTTTTTCTCCCACCATGTCCCTTAGTCACTCTTCTAGTATATCAATGTTCTCAAATACAAACCTTCAAATTATTTATAATGGTTTAATTAGTTTAAGATTTTATGAAGAAAAGGAGAAGGTATGAACAAACCGCTCCTTAAGTTCATCCTAGTCTGATGTTTCATGATGCATCTCAATTACTACATACCACACCCATGCCCAACTCATTAAGGTTATGTAGAAGATATGCACCCATATATTTATTAGGGCATTTTCACCATAAATAATCAATGTTTATATACAAAGTTATACATGTGTTAGAAGATCATATTCATCAGAGTAGTCTAAAATATCTAGGTCCTCATTACTTTTTTCAAATTTACTATAAATGGCTACCTTTACATCTTTCCAAGTTGGGAATCTAAGCTTCTATTGGCCATTGTTGGACCACATACCAAGCATGTGCCTAGTTTCTAATGGTGTTAATGTAGAGAAAGAGGTAGAGTTTCTAATTGATTAAATGATCATATGGTTAATAATCTCTAGATAGTATGAGTGGACTATAAATACAATGAAGCTCACAAGTTTTAAAAAACACTATTGTTTCACTTGAAAAATAATTTATCAATTATAAATACTGGTCCAAAGTTGTAGAGACCCTATGGAGTGATATGGATAAGCATGGAATCTTGTGGTATCGACTTGGTCCACTCTCCATCAGAGATTATCCAAACATTTGTCTATAGTGGAATAAAAGCTAAGAAGGCATTTTTATGGTACTAGATCTTGCACATGTTGATGAGTCAAAGAGAATTAGTCACATGGGTTTTTTTCACATTAGTCTCAAGTTTCTATGCACTAAGTTTCAGCTCACATGATGTAACATAAAGAAAGATATGCATGGGAAAATTTGGCTCCTAACACAAAGTTTGCTAAGTTTCCATACTTAGCCATTTTAGGCCAGACCATCAACAAGATGTCATGCAAGATTAGATGAACCAATCAACTTCAAAATTTTTGAAGAAGCACATAGAAAGGTCAAATGGCTAATATATCAAAATGGTTTTTTAATTTCATCATTAGGCCAATATTATACTATTTTGGTGCCCTCATGATCTTTGTTCTTCTAAATATAAAATTGTAAAGTTGGTCAAAAATGGAAGATGTTCATGTGGATGTCAAATTCAAGATCCAAAAAATAGTTATTGAAATTCAAATAGTGGGCCCAAGCAAATTTAATGATGCACATTTCATCATGACAAGGGGATCTATAAGTGAGATACAAGTTAAATGGTCATTGAATCCTAAGGACCAATGAGAGACCAAGATCAGGGTGGTGGGTCCCCAAAGATCTATAGTTCATGTTTAATCAGATTTCAAGATCTGATAGAGTGAAATAGATTCAAAGGGTCAATAATCAGGGTCAACTACCTATAGATAATAGGAAAGCAAATGAGCTAGGACTAGGATGTTTGATGAAAGTTGATAAATTTAATGGACCAAACTTGGCAAGTAGAGTTAAAAGACTCAAACTTGAGCTTGACCTAGGTTAGTAAAATAAACAAGGAAAGAAGTTTGATGTAGACTCAGTTAAAACTTGGCATTTAATAGAGTGACATATATATATATATATATATATATATAACTATAAGAAAACCAATATCATTATATTGGTTTTTACCTATAGTTAGCTTAGTCTAGGATATAAGACATAGATTAAATGAGTGACCAAGTGAAAAAACCATCCCAAGTTAGGTCCTTGACAAACCACTATTCAAGACAAGCATGACATGTCCCTAATAGATATAAATATTTTACATTCTTAATGAGATCAAGTGGAAGATCAAAAAATTAGAACTTGGGGTTTTGGAAAGAAGTTGGAGCATTTACTTCTAGTTATATCATGGATTTCCACTTTTGGTAAACTCTTTTATTATAATGTAGCTTGCTAAACATAGAATGATTTAGAGGCTATCTAGGTAAATCATGAGTAGCTTGGTCATAATAACCCATTATGATTAGACAAAAATCTTGGTAAAATGTCTCTTAGAGATAATAGCTCATTAATGATCATGAACAATGTGCTTCTCCTCTCCTCTTCCCCCCTTCTCCTATTTTAACCCTTTCTTTCCATATTGAAAATATCTATTGGGGACTTTAGATTTGAGACTTTATTTTATCTTTCTAAGAGATGGGACATTCCTTGAGATACTAAAAAGTATACTTAGCTTGATTAGGCTTGAACCTATCAATTATTTTTAAGAACTACCTCTTAATACAATAGTATTTTCTTTGCCTATCTTTTTCCTTAAATCTATGTTTGACAAGTTGTGTACTATGACATTGTGTGAAGAAGAATATTCTTCAATCATGGTCCTTCTTTTCTAACTCTATTTTACGGATTTTCAATACTGTTTGTATGTCTAGGTTATTTTTCTAATTTGAACATCTCCTATGAAATACTAATGTAAACTAGCTTGATCTTAAGGTTGTGTAAGCTAGTACTATCTTTTGTTGATCTAGTGTAGGTTTGAGCTTATGGGAGTTCTCTTTTAAGTTTGGTACATCACTCTATTACTTTAATTAGGAGACCTTACTTTCTTTCTAACCCTTTTCCCATGAATCATTAGGCTTAGTTTTAGTTTTAGGTAAGCATCAAAGAGGAAGTTGACCTACTCTAAAGGTTTAACCCCAATATAGGTGACCCATAGCCTAAGGTTATCCCAAATTTATGAGATTAGTTGGAGAGAGCCTAAAAAACCCTCTCCAAGGGTGAAAATTGAGCTCATAATAGTTTATAGCATGCCTAATGAGACTAAGATCTAAAACAAGTGAATATTTTTATTGTTCTCTTCATCCAATCAGCCATTGGAGGCACATCTACATACATCAATGGTGACTCCAAGCTTTTAACTAGTTATAACATCCTAGGTAAGCCTTCACGTAAGTTTTATCTACATTTGATGTCCTTTTATGAGTCTTTATGATTAAATTTAGGGTATATTTTTACCCTTATCTAGTTGGTGAGCCTCACCACCAACCAAATGGATCATACTAGCCATCTAATCATCCCTATCAACCCCATAGTGAGCATATATATCCTTCATACCAACCTACATACCAATCTAGCCAACCTTCTATTATCACATCTTTGCTAGCACTTAAGCCAAATATGTTGATATTAGAAGAGGTGATGAGAAAATGGGATAGAGAGTTTGATGTGATCCCTTCTCATATCATAAGGAGGAGGATGAAGTTAGTCAAACGATGATAAATAAGTGGATGGAGGTTGGAGAAGAAGTTAGATGCAGTGATATAAATGATGATTTGAATGAGATGAAGACCTTGATCTAATGGTGGATAGATAGATTAGTAAAATGGGAAGGGAAGGATAAATAGTTCAAGAAGCCTAATATTTTCATCCCACCCTCCCTTCAGAAAGAGTTTTTTTTTAAAGAAAATGAAGAGGAAGATAATACATAGGATTCATGCTATAAGTTATACTATGATTCAATGAACTTGGTTGGAAATCACATGACATTTCTATCATAAGAAGGTGAAGTAGTCTTAACTAACCAAACTAAGGTATCAAAAGAAGACTCATAACTTTAAAATTATGGCCAAAGGAATGTTATACTTGGTTTTGAGGAAAATCTAATTGAACTACAATTTCATGAAGATAAGCCTTTAGAGGTAGTTATTTTCTTAGAAGATGACATGTTTGAACTTTTCAAACATGGTTATCAACTTCTCTCTTTGACTACGAGCATCTCTCTACTTTTGGAGGCTAGAAGTGAACTCAAATGGTCTAGATAAGTCACAAGATCAGACCCATCTCTCTCAGAGGTCAGCCTTGTAGATATGTCAAAGGAGATGGTTAAGTTGATCCATATGTTTATGATCAATAGTTCATAAATGGAGAAGGATTTGGATTATTCTTGAAAAGTGTGTAGATATGGGAGCATGATGATTGGGTTTTAGGTCCATGCTCCCATCCAATATACTTAAATTTAGCAATAGATAAGCTTACAAATACCCAAGTTGGAGCAAGCCTTAAATAAATAGGATAATATGTCTAAATTAGAGACATGTTTGCCCCTTTTCATCCATTTAATATTATGCCAAAAGAATCAACAACTAAGCATCCCAACTCACACATCATGAACTTTGAAAGGCAAGGTATTTTCCAACCTACTTCATCACAAGTGATACCAAATCCTTCCCATTTGACCCAGGTGGGAAGTAAAGTAAATTATAGCCTTGTATATAGATTAGATTAGGTTTTATACTTTTATTTAAGTGCCCTTATACGCATTTGTTTAGTAGGTTAGTTGTTTTTTATTTATTACATTTTGTTTTATGTATTTGCCCTTGGTGTTTTACTTTAGTCCTTGTTATTTCAAGGAAAAGATCCATAAAGAGGCAACATTTCATCTTCTTCATGAACAACCTAGATGTATAGAAGTGACTCCATGCCCAATGGATCAGACTAGAAAATGAACAAGGTTCTCAAGCATAGAAGGCATGCTTCCCTATGAGTCACCAAAGATGTTGGTCATTTTTGGCCCACATACCAAGCATGTGCCAAGTTTCTAATGGTCCCAATGTAGAGAAAGAGGAAAATTTATTGATTGATCAAATGGTTGAATAATCTTTGGATGGAATGAGTGGACCAGAGAGACCATGAAGCTCACAGGATTTTAAAAACTCTTTTGGTTCACTTGAAATATAATTTGTCAATTTTAAATACTAGTCTAAAGTTGTAGAGACCCTATGGAGTGCTTTGGATAAACATAGAAACTTATGGTATCCACCTAGTCCACTTGTCATCAAATATTATCCATAGATTTGGCTATAGTGTTAGATAAGTTGAGAAGGCATTTTCATCACACTATATCTTGCATGTGTGGATGAGTAAAAGAGAATTAATCACATGGGTTTCTTCACATTAGTCCCATGTTTTTATGCCTTGAGTTTTAGTGCATGCACTATAACACAAAGAAATATATGTATGGGAAAATTTGGATCCTGATGCAAAATTTATTAAGTTTCCATACCTAGTGATTTTAGGCCAGACCATCATCAAGATGTCATGCAAGATCACATGAACTAGTCAACTTCAAATTTTGTGTAGAAGTACATGGAAAGCTCAAATGGCTAGTGAATCAAAAGGGTTCATTCCTTTCAGCATTAGGCCCATCCTATACAAATTTTGTGCCCCCATAATCTTCATACTTCCAAATATAAAATTTAAAAATTGGTCAAAATGGTAGGCATTCATGCAGATGTCAAATTTAAGATCCAAAAAATAGCCATTATAATTTAAACAATAGGCCCAAACAATTTGAATGATGTATGTTTCATCATACCAAAGGGATCTATGGAAAATATAAAATTCAAATGGTTAGTGAATCTTAGGGACTAATGAGATATTAAGTCAAGGTGATGGGTCCCCAAAGATCTATAATTTGTATTTAATCAGATCTCAAGATCTAATAGAGTGAAATAGAGTCAAAGGGTCAATGATTAGGGTGGACTACCTATAGCCAATAGGAAATAAGATGAGCTAGGATGTTTGATTAAATTAGATAAATAAAATGGACTTGACTTGATAAGAAAATCCAAAGGACCCAAACTTGAGCCTAACCTAAGTCAGTAGAAGAAGCAAGGAGAGAAGCTTGATGTAGACTCAATTAAAACTTAGCATTTAATAGTGTGATATCTATATGTATAAATATAGGAAAAATAATATCCTTAAATTGGTTTTCACCTATATTTATCTTGCTCTAGGATCTAAAACATATAAAAAATGAGTGACCAAGTGAAAAGATCATCCCAAGTTAGGTCCTTGAAAAACCATCATTCAGGATAGGCATGACATGTCCCTAACAGATATAAATATTTTTTATTCTTGATGAGATCTAGTGGAAGATCAATAGATCAAAACTTGGGGATTTGGAAAGTAGTTGGATCATTTACTTCTAGCCAGATCATGACTTGCCACTTTTGGTAAACTCTTGTCTTCTAGTGTAGCCTACTAAAAATAGAATGATTTAGAGACTATCCAGGTAAATCATGAATATCTTAGTCATAATAACTTATTTTGATTAGAATAAAATCTTGGTTAAATTTCTCTTAGATCTGATAGCTCATTAATGATCATGAATAAAGTGATTTTTCTCTTGACTTACCCCCTTCTCCTATATTAACCCTTTCTTTCCATTTTGAAAATATCTCTTGGGGACTTCATATTTTAGACTTTATTTTATCTTTTTGAGAGATAGGACATTCCTTGAGATACTAAAAGGTATACTCAACTTGATGAGGCTTGACCCTGACAATTATTTGTAAGAAGTACCTCTTAATTCAATAAGACTTTTTTTGCCTGTCTTTTGCCCTCAATATGTGTTTGACAAGTTGTGCACTATGATAGTATGTAAAGGAGAATATTCTTCATTCATGGTCCTTATTTTCTAATTATATTTTAGGTATTTTCAATATTATTTATAGTTCTAAGTTATTTTTCTACTCTAAACCTCTCCTATGAAATAATCATGTAAACTATCTTGATTTTAAGGTTATGTAAGCTAGTATTATCCTTTGTTGATCTAGTGTGGGTTTGAGCTTATAGGAGTTCTATTTGAAGTTTGGTCATCACCCTGTTAACTTTATTAGGATCCCTTAATCTATTTATAACCCTTTTCTTGTGAAGAATTAGGCTTATATTTAGTTTTAGTTAAGCATAAAAAAGGAAGCCAACCTACTCTGGAGGTTTAACCCCAACATAGGTGACCCACAGCCTGGGGTTATCCTATTTTATGAGTTTAGTTGGAGAGATCCTTAAAAACCCTCTAAAAGGGTATGAATTTAGCATGTAACAATTTATACATGGCCTAATAATGAGTAGAAGTGATTTTCAATGTGTATACCAATGTGCCCATTCTATCTATCTCCTTTGGTATGCATAATTTAATGTTGTAGACATAGTTTTTTATAGGATTACCTCCTTCATACCTTAGGATTGTATTAAGTTTGAATTTATTGATGTAGAATAATATTTTACCCCTTTTATTGATGTAATAGATCCATATTTTATAATCATAATCAATCTATATCCAACATATATTTACTTATTTTGGTGCCTTCACTCGCACCAAGTGGTACCATTGACTAGTTGTCTCATATGCTTCCTCGACCCATTTATTACAAACATTTGTAGTGTTTGAGGTTAAATATCCATCCTCCCAAGAGAGTATTCTTTATTTTTTTGGCTCTATGGTATTGGTTCCTTGTGTTGTGATTTTATGATATGGTTGATTTCATATTCAATATCCATTCTCTTGACATAGGGGGTCCTTGGTTGTTTGAAAGAGGTATGACTACTCTCTCCTTTATATTCTCTAAATTCATGTAACACCTTTTAAAGTGCATATATAAATTGTTCTCATAACACCATGGCCTTCCTAGAAGCGCTAGGTAGTTATCCTGCTCTGCTAATTCTATTAATTCAAAGTTAGCCTAGAATTTGGCACCTGTGATATCTACTACTGCACTTTTTAGAATCTTTATAGGATATTATTGGGTCTTATTGGCCATGAAGATAACATTATTGGAAGGTATAAAATATAGGCTACCCATTTTCTCTTAAGTAGGATTCATCAAGATGTTTACCTTAGCACCCATGTCTACAAGAACCTCATAGATAGACCAACCATCAATAGTGGTGTCCACTAGAAGTTCTTTGTCATATTTAGAATTATGAGTGTGTCAAACTTATTGTACCCTCTCCATGTATGGAAAAATTAACGCAACTTGATTTTGACCTACATGTTCCAAGATTAATTTCTTCAGTAGGGGTAATATACCCTTGGTATGTAGGAGGCCCAAGATCTCAATCAATTCTTTTACTTTAGCCTCTTGATTATCCTACATACTTTGAGCTATGGTAGTTTATAATTATAGTTCCCATGATAATTAAATCTCAGCTTGTAAGTTTTGGATTATACTTATAGCCTATTATAGTAGATCTTTCTAACACATTAGGTCTAGATAAGGCATAAATTTTGGTTCAGGCTATGTTATACATTCATTTCAACTATTATCCACATATTCAAGGTGTAACTTAGGTACTAACATAGCTAGAAGCTGAGTAGTTAACACACTTCGAGTAGTGACCTGCACCTTGAATTCTACTATGAATGTAGGCTATGCCTTTAGGGTCTATTTTTCCATAGTCTACTCTCATCTAATTATCCTTGGACCCTTATCTACACTAGGCCTTCCTTGGGTCAACTTTTTATAAATATCAAGGTAGTCTTTGACCTTATAGTGCCCTTGACAATACCCAAAGTGGGATGTGTAGGGAAATCATGTTGATAATGGTCTATTGAGCCACATTGATAACATGAGAATAATAAGAACCTTCTACCATTACATCCTCTACCTCACCCTATAACACCTCACTACATCCTAAAGTATGTATTATTTTAGACATATCCATCATTCCTTTCGATGTCTATTATATCCTATCACACACCCCTTTCCATGTTTTTAAGCATTTAATCAATCACGTGATAGTTAGTAGTTTTATAGGTGTAGGTGTTATAGAAAAGATAATAGGTTGTTGTGTTAATTTGGATATCATGTTATAATAAAGGGTAGTTTTGCATATTGTGTGCTTCTTGACAAAAAATTTAGCTTAGAAGTAGAGAACACACATTCCTCTATGGGTAGTTAGTTATATTATGGTCTTCTACTTCACAATCAGTGCAGCATAGTCCACTTTGAGTGTCATATGAAGATATAGTGGTAATATTTTGGATTTGGGATGCTATAAATACAATCTACACCTCCATAAATGTATTGATCTTAGTGTCTGCACTTTTAACTACTTCAGCCTTGAGAGTGGCTATAAGTGCTTCTCAAGGGTATTTAAAAGTCTTCATGAAAAGTGCCCTTTAGAATGGCATGAATAACGCCCTACTGAACCACTATGCATGTTGAGAGGGGTGAATATCATATGGTAAATTCAACAAAAGTGTTTTGAATCATGCATCATACAAATGTACACTCTCTATGAGTCCTTGGGTAATTTATTTTAGCATGATGATGCTATATTATTTGAACTCTAGGATGTCAATCTGCTTCAAAAATGTATCCTTTAGGTCATAATATTCAATCATGTCCTAGTTGGGATTAAAATTTATGTACAAAGTGTGGGCATGATCAAGTAAAGTGGTTGAAAATTGAGTAGCCTTGTGCTCTGATTAGGTTATGCCTCATGCATGCCACTATAATTCACACTTCAACACATATTCTACAGCATTTTTCACACCATGATACTCTAAGAGATGTATATCCATTTTGTAGTAGATTTGTTAGAAGGGTGTGGCTTGTACTTGTGTCACTTATCCCTCTAATGTTTTCCCTCCTAGTCAAGGTCTAGTTTCAATAGGGATGTTACTTCTTCCTCCTAGTGGGTTTCATCTAGCACTTGTACCCCTAGTGGTAGTCATTGGTCCCATTATTCTTATTGTCATAGTCGATGCTACCAATGATGTGCTACTTGTATGTGATGCCAAAACACTTCTTATGGGCTATTTCCTACCTTGTATTGTTGACATTTGTTGTGTTGGTACACTCACATTCAAGTTATACTATGGTGAGCTTATGATCAATGGAATAAAGATAGTTGTTCTCACCTCTTTGTATGAAATAATTTATTCAATAACAAAATTTAAATCTAAAGCCAAAAAAATATAAGATATGAGGCATTAGTAGGGTTATCAATCACTTATATATTATCTTCAAGTGGGGGATATAGTGCATGATCATGTACCACAAGTCTAAAGGGTGTAGGCACATCAAGTGTATCTACACTCACCAAATTCTATGAGAACTCAATGAATTACACCATATAAGTTTCAATCTTGGTCCATCACTTTGTTAGACCTCTCATCTTCATGTTTTTATTTTTCAAGAGATTATTCCCCATGCCCTTCCCATTCACTGAAGGTCCTCTCATCACTTCCAAGCTCCATATCCTCCATTAGTCAATGTTGACTCTTATTATAGGCTTGTATTTTGAGCTCTTAGAGGTGAATTGGCCAATCCCCTTCCATCACAACTCACCTACACATCACCCTCTTCCCCTTTGTATAACTCATACATGAAAGGATTTTAGCCTTTCATAGATAAAGTTTCAAAACTATAATTAACCATTAACTTCATGAGATTTGTGCCAAACTCCTCCTTGAATGTGCCTCTAGGGTCACATAATAAATAGTACTCCACTTCCTTAGGGCATGAATAATTTGATACTTTAAACTCAAGCACGTATCTATTCAGATCTCCTTTCCACCATTTATCCTCCACTTTAGTCTAAGGAACATTCAAGGTCCTAAAACTCTCTAGGTGTTCCTTTGTCTACTCATAGTTCCATCCATAGCTTATTATTCTATGGATTGAATATTTAACCAACCAATTATACACATGCTTAGGTAACTCAAAAAAAAAACTCATACAAAGCATCATATAGGTTGTCTTAAATCCATTTTCTTGGATTTTTTATTTTATAAGTTGGATGCTTTTGCACAAAACTCTTTTCCACTTGGTGCACCCAATGTTCAATTTTCTTGATAAAAATTTGGTACATCATTATTTTTAACCATCATATTAAAAAAAATCAACATGGATCCTAGAAACATAACTAAAATTTTGGGGTCTAATAGGGGTTTCTTATAAATAAGTTCAAGTATTGGATAAATTTTCTTACACTCAACATTTAATCACTCAGCTATGCTGGCATCAATTTAATTAAGGTACATACTCTATGCGCTCACCCAAAGTATAACTAAGAGGGAACTAGGACCCATGATAGGCTATTTATTCCATGGCATGAGGCTTAAAAGGGGGGTGCTCAAGAATTATAATGTTAACTTAGTTGAGGGGTAGAACCATAGGCATAAGCCTATTTTGGGGTAATCTTGGGGTCATATAGGCTCTGAGTGGGTTATAAGACTAAGTTGATTCGAGTTATCCTCCATACTTAACAGATGTAGATTAAAAAAATTAGGTTCATAGACATAGATCTATACCCATTTTTCATGTAGAATGATGTTGACATCATAAAAATACAAATATTCCCTTAAAATGCAAAAATAGTGAAACACATGAACTTCATATCAACATAACTAACTAAAATGTGACATAACACACTTGATTTCACTACTAATAACACACAAACTAATACAAACCCAAATACATTTAAAAATAACAACATTTTTAATTATTTAAAGTTTATAATAATATTCTAAATCTAAAAACATACAATCCATAACCCAAAAGTTCATAGGTGAACTTGGGCACATATAATTGGATCTAGGCTATCCTCAATTATATATATAGGCCTTAATGAATGCTAGATAAAAATTAGGGGCATGCTTTTAAAACCATTCCACCAGAGTTTCACTACAATTCTCTCTCTCTTCTTATCTTTCCTTTTTTGGATCGAGTTCTTTATAAAGGCCTTTAGGAACATATTTTCCAAGTTGGAGGTTGCATGTGATCACTAAGCTAGAGTTTTACATCATAACCTCTAGATCCATGACCCCCAAATTCTTTTGCTCCACTTACCATCCTTATTCAAATCTTCATCAATGTCCTAATTATCTAGAAGTTGGTTAGTTATTGATGAATTAGTGCATGTTTTATGCTGCATCCTTCATCTAGATATCAAAATTATTAGGATAACTACTTGCCAAAATATCTTTATGCACTGAGGTAGATATAGGTTAGCACAAAAAATCCATCAAATCAAAGTTAGGGGCCCAACATTAATTATATTGTAAATCCTAATTAACTTACCTGAGCACAAAATCCAAATTAAATTAGTGAATTTCATTTACTAATAAGTAATTTGTGCCAAAAATGAAGTCAAAGAGTCAAATGAGCTAATAAATTAATTTTTTATCTCATAAATATTCAAAAATATGGCTGACATCTCACAAATATATAAAGGTGAGTTGTCATGCCTCATAAATATCATAAATAGAGGAGTTAAGATTTCATGAGTGGCTTTAACCCTCATAGAGTTAGTTTGACCAAACCAATATTAATTTTGAATTAACCCAAGTTATAATTTAACCTAACATACCCATGGTTAGATTAAGTTATCTAAGATATAAATACAAGTGCCCACACAATTGATCCGCAAGATTCTATGTGAAAGGTTATTCTATAAGAATACCTTCTTGAAGTCTTTAATATTAAAGTTAATATGCCAAAATTGTGCTAAAATTAAACACCAAGCTACAAGTTATATTTAAGAGATGCTACTTATATTGATGTGCATTTCTAGGACACTACAATCATCATAAGTTGACCATAAACATTATTATGCCAACAAGTAAGCACCATGTCTGACAAGGGAGGAAAGAGTTTGTATTGTCTTTATATTTTTTTGTACTTTTGCTTATTGTGTTATGCTCCCCCTTAGTTTTTAGGAAAGAGGGTTTAGTATTAGTGCATTATTGTTCTTATGTTTTTTTTTTCTTTTTTTTTAAATAATTTTGAACTAACAAAAGACTAATATACATGTTTATTTCCTCTTCGAACTCCTAAGCTACATAAATGGCATGCCCAGTGGGACCCAAACACATAAAGTTCTTCCCATGGCATTTTAGGAACTCTTTCTAACAATTTTCATCTCAAAATCTAAACTTTCTGACCAAACACATGAAAATTTGAAGCTCATGGATGTAATATAGGAAGTTACAATATTGCTCTATGGAGTTGTGTTTTTAAAACTAATAAAGGTGATATTGTACTATGAAGTTGAGATATTATAGCTGTGATATTGCATGGGGTAGTTGTGGTTTTTCCTTAAAATAACTTTTGTTGCATTAACCAAGTGTGTTTTGTAGTATTGACCCTATAAATTGCATTATTTTAACCCCTAATTGCATTTTTACATGCTCAATTGTGTTATTGTAACCCCTAGTTGTGTTTGTTATGCTTAGTTGCATTTTTACATGCCTCGATGTGTTTTACATGCCTAGGTACATTTTTCCTTATAGTTACATTTTTCCATGCCTAGTTGCATTTTGAATGCCATTTTCATTTTTGCATGTCCAGTTGTTTTTGAATTATCAATTGCATTTTTGCATTCTAAGTTGTGTTTTTACAAGTCCAGTTGCATTTTTGCATTGTTAGTTGCATTTTTGTAAGTCCCAATTGTGTTTTTGTGTTTCTAGTCACAATTTTGTGTTTCCAATTATGTTATTGTCTTGAAAATTATGTTATTTCATTGTATAGTTATGGTTTTGAACTAACAATTTATTTTTTAGGGAGTTAAATTTTTGCACTAACCAATTGTGGTTTTGTAGGAAAGTGATGGTTTTTCTCGATGTATTTGTGGTATTACAATGTGTGAAAAATATAGACAAACTCAAGAGCTAAATTTCAAATGTTATTTCTCATTCATCTTTTATCTTCTAATAAAAAACCCACTAACATATTTTTTAGGACCCAAAGGCTAAGGAAAGATGTTTTTAGCACTTCACAAAATTCAAATCACATTTACATTTGGTGTTTACAAATTTTTAATTGCTTTTTTTTATTTTTCAAAGTTCACAACTAAAATAATTCCAAAACAATAAACTTCATATTATATTTTTCTTAGTGCTCTAAAAATAAACTCAAACTCTAGTTAAGTGATCATAAGGGATTTTACTTTTTGATTGTTATTATGTGCTTGTTTCACAAACCAAGTGTAGCATATATCCTCTCCCCCCATCCCCTTTAGGGAACTTGGGTGGTAAAAAATGCTTCAATTATTACTTTTGTCACTTTTTCCAAATCATGGAAGGAAAGTTTCTAAGGTACTCCCTAAAATCCAAGTGATTTGGGTGATTCACAAAATGACCCTAAAGTCATATAATTTTTATTTCATGTATCTTGGCTTGTGCATGGGATTTCACATCCTCCCCACATGTTCCTTAGGGAAGAATTGACCTAAGAATTCATCTCTCAACATAATTTTAATCCCATTTCATGGTAAGGGTATATAAATTGAGGTTAACCTATTATTATGCTTGTTTGAGTAGTTAAACAAGATTTGATTGTAGGAGACTACCTCAAAACATAAGTTTAACTCAGACATCACACTACACTAAGTAATTTATAGATGTAGTTGTTGTAAAATGGATAATACTTCTTTATAAAATTTAGTTAATGAATATCCAAATGATGTGTTGTGACCTAGTGTTAACCAAACATATGGGACCATTTAGAATGTATGAAACTTGATAGTTTTTAGACATCCCCACTTGTTGTGGATATATTGTAAATGAAAGGCAAGGAGTCCAAAGTTATATGTTATTGTGTGAATTATTGAGAGAAAAGGAGGCCTAAAAACCTAATTCTCATGCACATGTAATTTTTTTAAGATTAATAATCATTTCATCTTAAGACAAGTATATAAATAGGTTTTGATAGTGCAAATCTACATTGTCAGTTTTTAGGATTAGGACAACACACTTAGGTATTTTTGAGTCTTTTCCTTTTTACTTGCATTATTTTTAGTTAAAACTATTTTTTCTTAATAACATGTCAAAACAAGTCCAAAAACATTCACATTGTTTTTTACACCCCTTTGGCGTAAGAGGTGTTACTTTATACATTTGTGTCAAACTTTGTGCCTTGGAAGTTTGTTCAAAAAAAAATTGTGTCTCTTGTTTGCATAAGGTGTCATTACACTACCCATTTTGTTTTAAACTTTTACCTTGGATATTTTAGTCCAAATATTTTTCCATGTCATTTATTTGAAATCACATCGTTATGCTATTTTATTTGTTCCCATATTTTATCACTTTTAAAACCAAGTTTTGAACCTTTGTTATAAATCTCTTATTTCACATGCATACTTATGCTACCCATTTTGGTCTAGCCTTTTTCCTTAGAACATTTGAGTCTTTTTTATATTAAATGTGAATTTCAACCATTATAAGTAAAAATCCTAATCTAATTAGGTTCATGTTGAAGCCTCATTTAACTTAGGTTTAGTTTTCCCACCTTTTGTGTTTGGATTGTGTTACTTGGGTTGGTTTCATATTTGATCTAAAGACCCCTTACCTAGACCTATAATTTATTTTTTTCTTTGTGTCTTATTTAAAGCATCCTTATTATACATGTTGTTTCTATGTGCTTTGTTATAAGTTATTGTGCAAATATTTTGAGTGTCTTAGTCCCTTTATTCTAATATTTTTTATGATTCAAACTTTGAGTCTTAAATTGATCCAATTATTGAGTGTCATCTGAGCCAATTTCCTTAATTTAGTTTGATTTTTAGTTCTTACTCATGTTTTGTGTTTTCAAGTCTAGCCTTATTTTAGTATGATAATAACTACCTTTTGAGTAAATTGTTGTTATCTCTTGAACCTAGTTCACAATTATTCTATTTTTTTTAGACACTCTTGTGTCTATAGTTTTAACCTTTATGTTACATTTAGTTTTGATTATAATTTCCTTTAAGTAAATTAGTATCATTTTGTTGGACTAATTTCACTCTCTATTTGTCTTACCCTTGCCTAGTTTAGTTGTTTTTACCTTTGTGTATTTTTACAAGGCCAAAGGATTTTTTTTAGATCTCAATGGTTCATTATCTTTAGACTCATTGTTTGTCACATAGCCTATCCATTGATCTAAACTTACCTTGACACACATGTAGCATGATCATCTATAATTCTGGCCATGGGAACTTTGTGAATAGTGACCCTTGTTTTTAAAAGTCATATGATGATGTCATTTATGAGATGGATCATTATCCATCTTATAAAATTCCATACATTGAACAAAGGCATGACCCTTTAGCATAATATTTGTTAATAGTGCCTCCTTATCCAAGCCAAGAGCAAGAGCAAACACAACAATACCTTGTTGAAATGATGTCTAACCTTGAATAAAACTAAAAACAAGATCCCTATTATGTTAGGATGCCCACTCAAATTAACTATGATCCATACTTATTTAAATGCCCTTTTTTGGAACACCAAGATGAAGTGCTAGTTTCAAATATTGAATTAGGTGCCAAATTTTTTTTATAATTCCCACAAGAAAGTCTTAGTTTAATTAGGATTCCTAGTCATTCAATTTTAATTTAACTATTCAAACAAGCATCTACTATATATAACCAAGATTTGGTCCAAATGCCACAATAAGATCGAAATGTGATTGCAAAATAAAAATGTATTATGGATAAAAAATGTAATATGTATTACAATCATACCAAAAATATATCAACCTAGCTCATAACCTCAATGTAAGGGATGCTTATAACACATTATTCTCTGAGATAGATACATCAATAGGGCAGAAAATAGATGCCTCAAGCTACACAAGTCAAAATTTAGACCCTTTTCGTGAAAGCACATTGGTTGGTGATATATATATATATATATATATATATATATATATATATATATATATATATATATATATATATATATATATATATATATATATAAATAATGTTCACATTTAGATGGAAGATATTATTTCTCAAACAAAATATACTCCAAAATGTTATGAATAACACATAATAGATGTCACATAGCCTATCCATTGATCTAAACTTACCTCGACACACATTTAGCATGATCATCTATAATTATGGCCATGGGAACTTTGTGACTAGTGACCCTTGTTTTTAAAAGTCATATGATGATGTCATTTATGAGATGGATCATTATCCATCTTATAAAATTCCATACATTGAACAAAGTCATGACCCTTTAGCATAATATTTGTTAATAGTGCCTCGTTATCCAAGCCAAGAGCAAGAGCAAACACAACAATACCTTGTTGAAATGATGTCTAACCTTGAATAAAACTAAAAACAAGATCCCTATTATGTTAGGATGCCCACTCAAACTAACTATGATCCATACTTATTTAAATGCCCTTTTTTGGAAAACCAAGATGAAGTGCTAGTTTCAACTATTGAATTAGGTGCCAAATTTTTTTTAGACTTCCCACAAGAAAGTCTTAGTTTAATTAGGATTCATATTAATGCAATGTTAATTTAACCATTTGAACAAGAATCTACTATATATAACCAATATTTGGTCCAAATTCCACAATAAGATCAAAATGTGATTGCAAAATAAAAATGTATTATGGACAAAAAATGTAATAGGTATTACAATCATACCAAAAATATATCAACCTAGCTCATAACCTCAATGTAAGGGATGTTTATAACACATTATTCTCTGAGATAGATACATCAATAGGGTAACAAATAGATGCCTCAAGCTACACAAGTCAAAATTTAGACCCTTTTCATGAAATCACATTGGTTGGTGATATATATAATGTTCACATTTAGATGGAAGATAATATTTCTCAAACAAAATATACTACCCAAAATGTTATGAATAACACATAATAGATGTCACATAGCCTATCCATTGATCTAAACTTACCTTGACACACATGTAGCAGGATCATCTATAATTCTAGCCATGGGATCTTTGTGACTAGTGACCCTTATTTCTAAAAGTCATATGATGATGTCATTTATGAGATGCATCATTATCCATCTTATAAAATTCCATACATTTAACAAAAGGCATGACCCTTTAGCATAATATTTTTTAATAGTGCCTCCTTATCCAAGCCAAGAGCAAGAGCAAACACAACAATACCTTGTTGAAATTATGTCTAACCTTGAATAAAACTAAAAACAAGATCCCTATTATGTTAGGATGCCCACTCAAACTAACTATGATCCATACTTATTTAAATGCCCTTTTTTGGAACACCAAGATGAAGTGTTAGTTTCAACTATTGAATTAGGTGCCAAATTTTTGTTAGACTTCCCACAAGAAAGGCTTAGTTTAATTAGGATTCCTAGTAATTCAATTTGAATTTAACTGTTCGAACAAGCATCTACTATATATAACCAAGATTTTGTCCAAATGCCACAATAAGATCGAAATGTGATTGCAAAATAAAAATGTATTATGGACAAAAAATGTAATAGGTATTACAATCATACAAAAAATATATCAACCTAGCTCATAACCTCAATGTAAGGGATGTTTATAACACATTATTCTCTGAGATAGATACATCAAGAGGGAAACAAATAGATGCCTCAAGCTACACAAGTAAAAATTTAGACCCTTTTTGTGAAAGCACATTGGTTGGTGATATATATAATGTTCACATTTAGATGGAAGATAATATTTATCAAACAAAATATACTACCC